>CM046879.1:164484763-165084763 GCA_025667525.1 Glebionis coronaria
GATGATGAGTATATAAATCAATAAAGAAGAAATGGCAAGAGAAATTGAATATCGATGGAGGTGCATTGCCGATGTGGAAAACAGGGCAGGAGAGGAGCGACCTGTTGGTTCACCAAACCCCGACTCAGCGTCACACGTTCTCCAGGTCCGAAGGGATCCAGTGCCCAACTACCGACTCCTCCCGGAATTGCGTTATCGGAGCCGAGCCAGGAATGGCCGTTAGTGGACACCCACCTTCACCGGTTAGAGAGGCCCTCTTTAATACATTAAAGTTAGTCCTTGTTATAGTTGGATGTGAAAGACATCTATTGTTCAAAACGAATTATTATTTTCTATCTTATTTATTATCTATTTTTTTTTCTAAAAGATTCTCTTAATAGAAATCTAGATACGTCAAAGATCTGTGAAAATTTTATCAAAAATGACTCAAAATAACAAAATTTTTCCATACACTCTTTGTAAAACCAAAAATTTTTGGTTTGGAACTCTTAGTTCTCGTTGTTTATATCTCATCTGCTATGGGATAGAAATCAAAAGAAATAAAGAACCTAAAACACCTTTATTGTAGTCATTCTATATTTTATTTACATGTAATTTACATGTAATAAAATATCTTGTAAACTTTTGCCTAATAAATTGAGTCTTTTTTTAGTAAAAGCTGAAAAAAAAATACACCTAAACTTTAAAACTTGAATGAGACTAGTCAAAAATCTGTTAAAGGGTATGTAGTTTGATAAAAAATGATCTAAGTCATTTTTTATGCTTGCTCGATAAAAAGTTCATTTTAGAACTATAACTATATATAAACTTTCCAAATATTCCTAATAAATTGTTTTGATTGAAATGGAAAACAATCAATCCCATAATGAATTAGTTAATGAGTTAAAATAAACTAACTAAAATCAAGAGGTTTTATTTCATTAGACCAACGCAACACGAAACAAAACAAAAGAACAGCCCGTACTCTCTATCTATCCAATTTCTTACTGAACTTTACTTATCTCCGAAATATCCACCATACTGCGATGGGACTGAGTCTGATCGATTCGGCTAGATAGCTCAGACTTGGATCAAGCTCTCAATGTTCCGCATTATAGGAACATCCTGGATATGGAAGATTTTGAACTCACAGTATTAGAAAGAAAGGGTCTATTGCAAGATAGGCTCTTCAATCTTATGCTTGGTGAGCAAAATCTTTCTCGTATCATGGAACTTTCCCCATATACGAATATCCGGAGGGAGGCGTACGACTTCCTTGAGGGTAAGCTGGAGCCGGTGGGCTCTTTGCAACATTCCTTTCAGCGGGATATCATGGATGGGAGTCTGAATTTCTTTATTCAGGATATAAAGCAAAGCGGTAGAAATTCACAAATCTACCGTGAATTCTACTCCCACTTTACCGATGAGGGATGGGCTAGTGACAGGAGTGAGTGAAGGGATTCTCGTAATAAAGTAATATAGGAAATACCAATGTAGTTGTTCTCGGAATAGAGTCTGCTCTTCGCCAGCCTTCGGTGGTGTGCTTTGTTCCTTGAGTAAGGGCATTGGGATATAGAGACTGCTTTAGGGGTGCCCAAGAACTTCCAGGAAACGCCCCGCCAAAACGGCTCCGAAACAAACAAAAAGGTGCGTGCCGCACTCACGAAGGACTGCCAGTGATATACTGGAGGAAGGTGGGGATGACGTCAAGTCCGCATGGCACCAGTGCGGATCTAGGGAAGACAAAGAAGAAAGATGCTTCTGAGACTATCAAGCTACCTTCTTGATATGTAGGGGAACTTGCGGCTGGATTGAATCCTGGTAAGGGAGGAAAGCTTTCCCCTGAGGCAACTTGCTACTTTAGGGTTAGCTCAAGCGAGAACAAATAAGAGAAGAAATTAGATCTAGCCAGCTGGTTGTTCCAGGAAGCTAAGATGGCTGCTCTCTCATCCGCTCTTCGCTAGCATCCGTATTGGCTTAGGAGCCAGTTCCCTCAGGTGATCCCCTCTATCAATCTGCTAGCCTCTCCTTTGCGGGTTCCCATGCCTTGAAGAGTTTAGAGAGGGATAACCTGCTAATGCCCCTAACCTATCAGTGAGAAAGGAGCTAGGACCGCTGAGACAGCCAGGAGGTAGCAAGCCTTGAAATGAAAGACATCGTAAATAGCTCACTGAGCTTGCACAGAAGATGAAAGGGGCTAAGCGCTCTACCGATGCAGTGACTTGCCCGCATCTCTTGCCTTAAAGGTTTCACTGCTCTAACTAGGGTATCCCGCAGAAAGAAGTCAACTAGAAGGAAAAATCCACCTAGTCAAAATGGCAGTTACGGACTAATGTACTTGAGCCTCTTTTATCGATCGAGAAATTTCTTTTATGCGCTTTCTCGCTAACAAGCCAAGCAGTCCCTAGCGGGCTATCCGTCATTAACTCGAAGAAGTTGCAACAAGACCAGTATCGAACTGGGATTGCCTCTCTTTCAATCTTCGGAAGTGACTTTCGGCGATTGAGGACCGCACATATCAAAATATGAAAACCGAGACTATTTAAGTCGAACTCGGATATACTGACCGGGAGGCCGAGTTGAAAGTAAGGCTTTAAGCGAATTAAGATAGAAAATACAATAGATGCTATCTAACTAAGATTTTCAGTCTTAAGCTAATCAGTATTGGTAAGACGGGTACGTAGACGCACAAGAGAGGTGGCACTCCCGTGGCAGCTCTGAGAAAGATAGGAGTGAGAGTGTCTCTTGAGTAGAGTAGACTCCCCCTCAGCCTCTAAACTCATGCACAAAAGAGAGTTGATCGCCTTTAAAGTAAGAGTTTTTCTCATTTCTTTAAGATAAGTAAGTTAGAAAGCCCTTCACTCCTCTATATTCGAAATATGCCTTTCTAGGAGCATTACGATCTGCAGCTCAAATGGTCTCTTATGAAGTCTCTATTGGTCTTATTCTTATTGTGCGCCTTGTGAGCGCGTTTGGATCCGCGAAGGAAATCGCTCGGATGTTCCCCTAACCCAACCCGGGAACGGACCGGAGGGAACCGCAGCATGGGGAATGTCCGCGTCTCGTCGCAAGGCTCATTTTGAGTTGTGGGTCATAGGGCGGGCAGCTTTTTCTGATCAGGGGCCAGGGCACAAGGGTCCTAGTACTATCCAGGTGCGAAATCCGGTCATGCGGTTCTTTAAGTTCATTCACTCTAGGTTCTCTTACTTGCTCTAGTGGATGGCAAAGGCCAACCGAGAGGAATGAAATAGCTCGACTGTGAAAGAGAACGAATGGCTCGGGAATCAACTGTTCCGAGCCTTATATATATATATATATATATATATATATATATATATATATATATATATATATATATATATATATATATATATATATATATATAGGGGAGAGTTAAAATAAAAAGACTTTTTTTGGTGAGAAGGATAAGAAGGATTCTCAGCCATTGATTTAAAATCAATGGATGAGATCACTTCATACTTCTAACTAACTAACTAACTAACTAACTAACTAACCATCTAAACATGATTTTAAAAAAGTTTTCAAAAAAATCTGAAAAAATTCCACCATGTCGGTTATGTTGGTGCAAAAAAAAGTTGTGAAGAAAGTTTTTTTAATTTTGAGTTTTTTACGTTTTTTTAATGCACAAAAAATAAAATTTGATGCACAAAAAGGTGAAATTTTGTATACAAATTTTTTTCATGCACAAAAATTTCAAGTTGTTTTAGTTTGATGGGGCATTAAATTTTAAAGCAAAAAGTCAAAAGAAGTTGGGCATAAAAATGAATTCTTGATGTACAAAAAACGTAAAAAGCTTAAAAAATATCGTTTTTGTGCATCAAAATTTTGTTTTTGTGCATTAAAAAAACATTAAAACCTTCGAATTAAAAAAACTTTTTTTACAAAAGTTTTTTGCACCAACATACCTAATCTACTGGAATTTTTTCAGAATTTTTGAAAAACTTTTTAAAAATCATGTTTAGATGGTTAGTTAGTTAGTTAGTTAGGATTGTGGTTTGATCTCATCCATTGATTTTAAATCAATGGATGAAAATCTTTCTTATCCTTCTCACCAAAAAAAGTCTTTTTATTTGATCTCTCCCCTATATATATATATATATATATATATATATATATATATATATATATATATATATATATATATATATATATATATATATATATATATATATATATATATATATATATATATATATATATATATATATATATATATATATATATATATATATATATATATATATATATATATATATATATATATATATAGATATAGATATATATATATAGGGGGACTTTATTTACAGAACACATCTTAGTGACAGAACTTGCAGAACCCTTGTTTTTGAAGGCAAACATGTATGTCTGAAAGAGTACATGTATGTTTTTGAAAGCGGACATGTATGTTTTTGGATCGGTGCACATACATGCATGCGCGCTTTCAAAAATGAATGTTTTTGAATGTGTACACATACATGCATAGACGCCCTCAAACATGTATGTTTTTTATATGTTTTTTTTATTTAATTTAATTTTGACAAAAAAACTTCAAATATGCTTCGCGAATACAAATATTCTTTAAAAACATACATGTACTCCTTCAGACATACATGTTTTCCTTCAAAAACAAGAGTTCTGCAAGTTCTGTCACTAAGATGGGTTCTGTAAATAAAGTTACACTATATATATATATATATATATATATATATATATATATATATATATATATATATATATATATATATATATATATATATATATATATATATATATATATATATATATATATATATATATATACATAGGATAGGGATACACTAAAAAGACCCTTAAAATAAAAAGTCTAGGAAGGATTATGGGAGTGACATGTGTCACTTTGCCACATCATCATGCCACATAATCATGACACCTCAACACTTAAAAAAATTCAAGTTTTAAAAAAAAAAATTCGAAATTTTTTTTTTCTAGAAAAAATTTTTTCGAATATTTTTTTTCAAAAATATTTTTTTCGAAATTTTTTTCCGAATTTTTTTTTCGGAAAGTTTTTTTTTTCGATTTTTAAAAAAAAATAATCTACTGCATCACAGTTATATGTTTGATGCATCAACTTAATAAGTTAATGCATCACATAATTAGTTACTGCATTAAGTTCGGTGATGAACTATAATGCAGTAACTTATTAATGTGATGCATTAACTTATTAACATGATGCATCAAATATATAATTGCGACCCAGTAGATTATCTTTTGTTTTATTTAAAAGTTTAAAAAAATAATCTACTTCATCACAGTTATATGTTTGATGCATCAACTTAATAAGTTAATGCATCACAGTAATTAGTTACTGCATTAAGTTCGGTGATGAACTATAGATGCAGTAGATTATCTTTTGTTTTATTTAAAAATTTAAAAGAAATAATCTACTGTATCACAGTTATATGTTTGATGCATCAACTTAATAAATTAATGCATCACTGTAATTAGTTACTGCATTAAGTTCGGTGATGAACAATAATGCAGTAACTTATTAATGTGATGCATTAACTTATTAACATGATGCATCAAAATATATAATTGCGATGCAGTATATTATCTTTTGTTTTTTTTAAAAAAATTTTAAAAAAAAGTTGAAATGTTTTTTTTCCGAAAAAATATCGAAATTTTTTTTTCGAAAAAATCGAAAAAAAAATAGAAAAAAAAAATTTTTGTAAAAAAAATTTTCCAAACTTTTTTTTTCAAAAAAAAAATTCGAATTTTTTTTTTCGAAAATATTTCTTTTTGAAAAAAATTTTCGAATTTTTTTTTTAAAAAAATCGAATTTTTTAAAATAGTGAGGTGTCATCATTATGTGGCATGGTGATATGGCATAATAACACATGTCACTCTCACAATCCTTCCTATACTTTTTATTTTATGACCACTTCTCATTTTACCTCATTCCTATATATATATATATATATATATATATATATATATATATATATATATATATATATATATATATATATATATATATATATATATATATATACATATATATTCTAACTTGATGTTGTGTGGTTGAATTAACATGCAGGCTACCTGATGTGACGAATGAGTTTGCTATGAAGGATTACCATTTTTTATAGTCAAATAAAAAAAATTTAAGAAGCATACAAGCCAATTCACATAAGCGTATAATTTATTTCTTGCAGATTTGGAAAATGTTCGCCAATGAAGAGACCAAGGTAGACACATTTCATACACATATGTGTTTGTTTTCATTAACAGGAGAGGCGAAGATATACACACACGAACCCTCCACCTCTTCTTACATACACACTATTAACCACAAATATCGATCATTACTGATGATACTCAAGGTTTGTACTTTAGATTGTTTCGGGTGGCCGTTAAGGCGATATTATCGGTTGATCGTGGTGTTTGGTTGGTGGCGAATGGTGTTTATTTGGTTGTGTTTTGGTGTATGTGTGTTCGAGTATGGTGGTTAACGGGTTTAAAAGGTGATTGTTTACGTTTAATATAATGGTTTATAATTTTATGTTTTTAGATCCGAAGATTTTGAAACCGATATGTTGTTATCTTGATGGTAAGTTTGTAAGTATTGGTTAATTATATTTAGCTTTGTGGTTATGTATGTAAGTGGATTTTTTTTATGTATTTAACGGTTTGTGTTAATTATATTTAGCTTTGTGAGTTTGTAAGTTTTGGTGATAATTCGAGGCCAATGATATCAACTACTTGAGGTTTTCGTTGCATTTGCGAATAATATATCAAAACTTGTGTTTTTGTTGAATTTTGTCGTTTAAACTATAATATTTTGAATTTATTCGAACTAGACGACTACCCGCGCATAGCGGCGGAAGTTCTTAGTGTTAAATAATTAACGATATGCATTATTATGGTAAGTTTTCGTGTACGTGTGTGATATACTTGTACGTTTAGATACTATCATATAGACGAGTACCTGTACGTAGCAACGAAAATCAGTGCCAAAACCAGGACTTTGTGTTCGGGTGGGCCAAATATTAGCGTAGCAATTAACTAATACAACGCCACCGTCGAGATACATATAAATTCTAGTTTTCCATAAGTTTTATGCATGGCACATGACTTGTAATATTTTCTGGCATAAAATTTTGATCTAAAAAATGGACAAAGTTGTAATGAAATATGTCTTTAAAGTTTAAACCAATTTGAAGCATCTAATATTGATAATGCCTTTACATACATGTTGAAAATAAAAATAAAAATATAAAACAAACTGTAAGTTAGCATTTTTAAGCTTAAATAGTATCTTTTGTCAGATTTGATCTTCCAAATGCAAGTACTTTTGTAAGATCAGCTTGCAGCTTCAAATTATTAAGGAAAATATTGGTTACAAAAAGAAATATACTAAAAAAAGAAACCGAGACGTAAAACAATTGAATGGCGTTCACAAATATTATGAGCCAAAGAGAATTTATCGTTCCCTTTTACTCATGAGCTGCACTATCTATCCCTTTTCACCTTTTTTTTGTCATGCATCGTACCATGAACTAACGAAAAATGATACATCTGTTAGCACATTATACAATTGTAAATGAATCAAATTTGTATCTCAACACCAACAGAGTCATTACAAGGGGGAATTGAAGTCCTTAGTTTATAATCAACATATAATTCAAATGAGCACATTCATAAGTAAAGGATACTCGATACTTTTGCAAGCTCCTAAATGTTTCCGCATATTTTCTCCTCAAATAGTCTAAGTATATTTTATAATTTGATAATCTTAAGATGAACAATACATATTTCATTATACGTGTGCCTTATCTTTTATGTATCTAGACATGAATGTGACAATAAGAAGCGCTAATTTGGTGTGCTTGACCAGCTGCAAGAAGTACAATATTAGTTTCGTAAACTCAAATGGCTTGATATAAATAAGATAATAAGATTCGATAGATACATACATATGAAACATGAACACAAGTTTCGGTTAACATGTAAATCAAATCACTATATTTTGTAACTTCTTATCTAACCGTACTGGTACTGTAACACCCCATTTTGATAAATGGAATGTCACGCGTGATTATGGAGTGTCATCAAAGCATACAAGGATAAATGTCTAAACATTACATGACCATAAAGGAAATACCGGAATCAACATCGGTACCTCAAAAGTAGAACTCATCACACACAAACATAAGTACTGTAAATGAAAGGACTAAACAATGTCCATGGAAATGATTATCAAAGTATAAAGAAATGCATAAAGTAAAGAAGGCTAGGAAGCTTACAATCCATATGCACGTACGCTTAAAGTCTACGAGCGTCCCTGAGTACCAGCCGTTTTGGGAACATGAAAAGGAAAACGGCTGAGCATTACGCTCAGTGCACGGATATACAAGTATAGCATGAATAATATAAGCATATAAACATGAAGCAGCGGAAAAGACTAAGTCCTGGATAACTTGGTTATATCTTAGTAAAACTGGTTTTATAGTTTGAAAAGCCTTAGGTTTATCTTGTAAAAACTGTTTAACATATTTACCATTAGCTAATATAGGTCATGAAATATCAACGTGCATGAATACTTGGAGGTGTGACCTCGTCATGCAAATTAGAGGGGCTGCCTCTAATTTAATATACTGGTTTGGGTAGGAGGGATCAACTCCTTGTGAAGGATGCAAGGCACACACCACATTCACACTGAATAATATGATGAAAACATGTAAAGTAGGATGAACCCATACGCCCCACCTGATAATAATAATATGGCCAAAAGCTGAAAGGGACGCCACGAGCTATCACTCCGTCTTGGTGAAGTCATAACACTGGTGCCTCCAGTGTTATGGTTATGGTACCTCCATAACTAGGTGAAACTGGTCATGCATGTATATGGCTTTAGGTATTCTAATTTAAACATAAGCAATTCAAAAACATATAAAACATATACTAGGGAAAACAGTTGGCTGCATACGGGGAATCCTAATAAGGAAGAATGTCCATAGTGAAAGGACGTAGAATCCGTACCTTGTGTCCAGTGAACGAAGAAGACAAACGAAAGAGAGTCCTACTTCGGTATCACTAATGCTACATAAATACATACGTGTATAAGTATCTGATTACTGAGTACGTACTGGTATTATATCATGTCTTAGCTTGTTTTTTTATGTTCATGTCATGTTTTACTGATTTAAGCTTTATATTGTGTTTATCATATATTCTGTCTATTGTGATTAAGTATTACTTGTATTTCATGTATTATTATACTTGTTGTGTAATAATAAGTAACTCTCTAAAAATAGAAGGTTTTCTAAAATAGAAAGTTTCCAAAAATAGAAAGTTACCAAAAATAGAAAGTTTCCAAAAATAGAAAGTTTCCAAAAATAGAAAGTTTCCAAAAATAGATTTACTGCTTAAAATAGATAAGTTTCTAAAAATAGAAAGTTTCCATAAATAGATTAGCTGCCTTAATAAAATAAGTTTCTAAAGATAGAAAGTTTCCATAATTAGATATAAGCTGGATAATTAAGCTAATTATATAAGCTTAAATGTTTACTAATTAATATTCTAAGTCATGTAATTAATAGTATAGTTTATTAATTATTTCATGTGAATTAAATAAACTATAGGTTAAAGTATTTAATTAAATATAACATGATTTAATTAAATAAAGGTAAAAAAAATAAATACATAGGTTAAAACAAGTATTATTATCTATTAATAATATAACCTAAGTCATGTAAATTAATTAATTATAGGTCATGATTTTAATAATTAATTAATTATATAGTCTAATTAAATGGAAAAATACTTAGGTTAAATTCATATATTAATAATAAAATTAATAACCTAAGTCATGTAAATTAAATTAATCCTGTTCATGTTTTTAATTAATTTAATTTAAGTCTTGTAAAAAATATAACTTGTAAAAATATTTAACCTTGTAAAAATAACTCATGAACCGGACCGTGTTTTATTCTAAACATGTGTGAACCGGACCCGTGTTTAAACCCGTGAACCGGACCCAATACACCCTTGGTCAACCTAGCCGCCGGCTAGCCAAGGTTTCCCACCGGCTAGCCGGTGTCCCCTTGCTGCCGTGGCCTACCCGAGCACCATCATGCCCCGACCGAGGTCGGGGTCACCCCTTTTCCTGCTGCCGTGACACACCACCACCACACCGAGACCATAAGGTCTCGGTTGGTGCGAGAAAAATCAAGTCGAGACCCCCCTTAGGGCTCGGTTATGCGTCGACCAACAAACAAACACCCCTTAACCATTTATTTAATTTACCCCATGATTAAATAACATGTTTTTACTTGTTTTTAATTTGTTATTAAAAACATTCATGATTTCATGTGATTTATAAAATCAAAAACATAAAGAAAAGAGGTTTAGAGTTTATACTGATAGGTGTGAAAACACCCATCCTTTTACCACTTATTTCTTGCTAAAACAAGACCAAAACGCGTATTTAATGTCATTTGTTTGGAATTATGCGTGATTTGTGTTTTTGTTATGATTTTAGGATCAAAATGTTAAAAGGGGAGAAAACACGGCTTTCACGGGCTTTTATCGAAGAAAAAGACAAAATACGAAGTCGAAAGATCAAAAGTGCAAAAAGAACGGAAGTACAAGACCAATTCTGAAGATTTATCGAAGAAAAAGTCAAAAGACGGAAGTGTACTAAAAGCCGAAGAACTCAAGTCTAATCTATTGAAGAAATTACAAGACGAGTTTATTAATCCCGAGTCAAAAGTCAAAGACTTAAGAAGAATGAGAGAAAGAAGAAAGAGGGGAGGAAGCTTCCTTCCACTAGTTCCCTCCTCCCCTATAAATACACCTTAGTAGTCATTTGTTTAAGGGGTTGGGTGGCTTGACAAACCACCACTTCCACCATTTTCATTTCCCTGGCACATTTAATTTCTTGCATTTTAATTACTTGCAATGCACATTTAATTCCAAGTAAGTTTACTTTTAATTGTTGAATCTTTACTTTTCTTGTTCAATCTCTCATCTACCTTTCTTGTTTGATTTGTTCTTCATCTTTATTGTTCATGTTCTTGATTTTTCATAGTTTTGATTAAGTGGGTTTTGATTGATTTGGCTTTATTTGTTAGTGTTATTGATTTGTTTTGATTGGTTATTATTAGTGGATGGTTATTGGTTATTTTGGTTGAATCTTTTGGTTTGTTTTGGTAAGATTTGATTAAATTCGTACCTTCATGTTCTTCCATGTTCTTCGTCTTCTTTACTGTGCCCAGATTCCGAATCAATTCGTTCTCAATTTTTATTCCGTATCGAATTTGTTCATCCGGAATATTTTATATTCCGGATCAGAGTCTTTTATTCGGAATATTTGATTATTCCGGATCAAGGTATTTCATTCGGAATATTTGGTTATTCCGGATCAAGTTCTTCATGCGGAATATTTGAACATTCCGGATCAATCACTTCATCCGGAATATCAAGTATTCCGAATCAAGGACTTCGTCCGGAATGTTGGTTATTCCGAATCAAGGACTTCATCGGGAATAATATTCCGGATCAAAAATTTTTATTCCGCATCAACCATTTTTCCTTTTTATTCCGGATCAAGCCTTATTCCGGATGAGCTGTTTATTCCGGATAAGCAATTATTCCGGATGAACATGTTTATTCCGGATGAAGGCTTTATTCCGAATGAAGTGTTTTCAGTTTTTTGTAGTTTTATGATTTTTAATTTTTTAGCTTTACTTTTCCCGCTTTTTTCTTTATTTGCACTTTTACTTGCTTTCCTTTTAGTTTAAGTTTAAGTTTGAGTTATTTACCTTTATTGCTTTTAATTTCTCGTCATTTATTTCCCGTCAAGTTTTTATTTTTCATTGTTGTTTCTTTTTACCGTCTTTTACTTTAGCTTTCCAAGTCTTTATTTTTAATTAGTTTTAGACAACGACAACCATTCCCTTTTTATTCCACCAAGAACGACTAATCTCCTGCACTTAACAGATTATCAATTCGAAGAGATTCCGAGAAACGAACAATTGAACCTAGCAAAATCTATACATTAAAATGGCGCCGCTGCCGGCTCTTTTCGTAAGGATTAACAGTTTTTTGTGAGAGACGCGTTGGCTTTTGGGATCCGTTCACTCGTGAACGTTATTTCTCGTGTCCAAAATTTTCAAAAATCCAAAAACATTTGAAAAATCATAAAAAGCATTTCTTTTTCAAAGTTTTGCACCAAAAATATTCTTCTTGCTTATCTATTTTTCTTTATGGATTCTTATGTCCATTGCGTCGGGTGTGGGAAACAATTATCTGGGAACGACTCATGTCAATGGTGTACATGTGAGCGGTGCGGAAACGATAACGACAATACACAATTCAGATTCGGATTTTGTCCTTTGTGCAACTCGACTAATTCGTCCTTTTTGAATCCACCACCTCCTGTTCCCCCGTGCATCTATTGTGGAAGCGATTCTCATTGGCATGTTTCGTGCCCGGTTCGATACCCGTATGGTCACGAGCAAGAACTGGGGAACAATTATGACAATGATAATAGCTATCCACAAGACGCACCCAGTCTTTCTCCTCACCCGTTTTGCAACAATTGTGGGGGCCCTCACGATACTTCTTATTGTCAGCCAATGAACTTTTATGAACCAAATCCGTGTCCTCAATTTTCTTCACCGATGGATTATTATGAACCAAATCCGTGTTATAATTCTTCTCAACCGATGACTTACTTTGAGCCACATCCGTTCTATAATTCTGGTTTTCATAACTGTGAGCCCCCACATCCCAACCTCAATCATCAATCCTCTCAGAGAATTCGTATTGCCCAACAACTCACTACTTTGAATGAAGAAACACACTCCATAGTTTTGCAACTTCAAGAAGCCATTGTTCTGCTTAAAGAAGTTAGGGACGAGGAAAAGCGACAGCAACAAGAGCAAGTATCTAATCTTAGTGATTATACCCCTCCTCTTGTGCGTCAATACTATTATGATGATGATGACGTTGAGAATACTATTTCTTGGAATGATCTAGTTGCTCAATGTCCTAGCGCAATTGTACTTCCCTCTCTTAATATCCCCAACGCCTCTAAGGATTGTGATACTTCGAGTGAGATTAGTGATTTTGGTCTTGATAAATTCTTTGATGAGGTTTGTGATGTGCTAACTTTTGAGGAGCTTACGGATGAGGTCGCTCTTAATGATGATGTTCCTTCCAACAACACTTTGGGAGATGATTCTTTGGCTTTCTCTAATCCTCTTTTTGATCAAGATGATGATTTTACTTCTAGTGATGACGAGTCACTATCCGATGAAGACATTCTGCATGAAACTTTCAAGATTTATTCGAACCCTTTATTTGATTTTGATGACGCCTACATATCTAGTGAGGTGAATCCGCTCTCTGACGAAGGGATTGAGGACATTGATAGCGCTGATTCTCTTGCTATTAATGAGCATACTTTGTTAGCCATACCTCCTTCTATCGCAGAGGTGGAAAGACTTGACTCTACTGAAAAAGGGACGCAGGTGGAAGGTAATTGTTCTCATACTTCTCATATTATATTGCCACCTCATCCTACCGCGTGCACACCCAAGCGGGTGATGTATCGCTTTTACTCTCCTCGTTTCATACCGGGAAATGAGGATGAGTGCTTTGACCCAGGAGGTGACAATGACAATTCTATAACTGATAATATTACGGCTTTGCCGAATGCTCAGCATCCATTGTCTTTGGGGGATGACAATGTGCTTACTTTACCCACCCCACCTCCCGTGGATCTTGATTTCACATACTTCTCGTATGTTGAAAGGACCTTTCTCCCATTTAAGACTTATCCCCCCGCCTCTCCTTCTTTGATGTCCACCGGGAACGAGGACAAGGTCTTTGATCCCGGTATTACATTCGAGGCTTCCCCATGGACCATTTAATTCGGGGACGAGTCAGGCTCGTGACTCGGTTAATATAAACAAGCGCTTTTTGGGAGGCAACCCAATTATCTATCTATCTTTACCTGTTTTCACCATAAGTGTAGGGGGAGCCCCGTTGGTGTTTCTTGCGTTCTTTCTTATCATATGCAGGGATCAGAGCTTCAAAGACACACTCTTGATGACTTTTGACGAACCGTGATTCCGTGTTCCCTTCTTCCCAGTTCTATCCTAAACTCTTTTCGATTCACTATTTTATATTTCTCAATATTAAAATAGGAATCTCTTTAGTTGTCTCTTCCTTAGTGAGATTTAAACAACGTGCACAATGTCCTAAGTGTAGGGGAGTTTACTCCCATATGCTTAAACATTGAGGACAATGTTTATATTAAGTGTAGGGGGACTTCTATCGAAGTTTTAAGTGGACTTTTCCATGAAAATGCCTTCATTTAACCGGAAAATCATCTTTTTCAGCATTTTTCAAATTTTTAATTAACTTTGGCCGTTTAGTCGTAATTTTTAAATTTTTATCGTTCCTTTCATATGTATATATCCCGCAATAAAGTCAAGAATATTAATAAAGTGGTGTAGCTAGTTTTGAAGTCTGGCATATTAGGCCCGTTGCGATTATTTTGACTCAACCCGAATAGACTTATCCAAGTTTATTCTAGCTAGTATCCTAACCATGTAGACCTTAATTGGTTTATTAGGCTAAGCATCCACGAGTCTCATTACTTGAGATTTTAAATTGTGGAGAACGAGAAATGATAGAGTCAATTATAAGTCGGTATTCTTGCACAAGCTCACTTGGTGTGATTATTTGCCTATTCTCCCATCACTTGCTAATAATTTATCTGCAATAACTAAGGTCGTACGATTTGAAAAGTTACTTAGCTTCTAGCCCAAGATCGTTTAAAAGTTGCTCGGTAATGATAAGAGTTCATAGCCAAGGCATAACTTATGAAGCGGGGCGTGAAGATTGGCGAGTCCGAAAAGGCCCTAACAAGGCATGAGGATTCCATTTTATTGCTAAAGATCCAAGGTGATGTGAAAAGCATTATTCCCAAAATCAATATGAAGGATCAAGACTCACGACGAAAAGCAATCAACTCCCATAAAGATCATCGAGAAGTCTATCCGAAAAGACCCTAACAAGGTATGAGGATAAATAGATCCAAGTACGAAAAGGAGGCGGATCGTTGTATCTCAAAATCCCAATTAGCGATTGAAGAAATAATCATGAAGTCGTGGTCAACAAAGTTGGAGTACCCCTCAAAAGTCTCCAAGTGAAGAAACTCTATTAACGAAGAGAAGACCATTATCTCAAGAACGTCTCTCAAGATATGAAGTATGAAGTACATGCCAAATATCGGCCCGAGAAAGGTCTCAAATCGTGAAGCGAGTTATGCCAAGATATGAACTTTTTGATATCCTAAGAAGCAGTTTTAAGAGATTTTGTCATTTAGCTAACTATTAATCAAATCGTCCTACTTTGCTTTCAGCCTAAATAAACTATCGCAATAAGTCCAAAAATGCATCTTCATGATCATTCTAAGACAAAAATAAAATATAAGAGATACACCTAGGAATAAGGGAGTTTAAGCATATAATTAAGCCATGTGTGTAAGTGTTTGTTTTGCTAACTTATAATAACAATGATCTCGTTTTTAAGCTTAGTTTGGGGAACGTGAAACTTGAGGGTGATGAATCTTCGTAGCATCGAAGCCCTAATGTAAGTCTTAGATCTCTTTGCAAGTTATTTCCATGTAGCTATTTTCAAGTGAAAATGGTTTTCTATCCTTTTGTTTCCTTTAAAGTTTTAATTTCTCTTAGTACTCTAATTTTTGTTTTAGTAGTATGTTAATAAGGCCAAGGTTGATTGATTATGAGAAAAGTGTAAAATTGCTTTATCACTAAGCATTGCATGAGGGCATGGCAATGGTTAAGTGTAGGGAATTTGATAGGTGTGAAAACACCCATCCTTTTACCACTTATTTCTTGCTAAAACAAGACCAAAACGCGTATTTAATGTCATTTGTTTGGAATTATGTGTGGTTTGTGTTTTTGTTGTGATTTTAGGATCAAAATGTTAAAAGGGGAGAAAACACGGCTTTCACGGGCTTTTATCGAAGAAAAAGACAAAAGACGAAGTCGAAAGATCAAAAGTGCAAAAAGAACGGAAGTCCAAGACCAATTCTGAAGATTTATCGAAGAAAAAGTCAAAAGACGGAAGTGTACTAAAAGCCGAAGAACTCAAGTCTAATCTATTG
Source organism: Glebionis coronaria (assembly GCA_025667525.1). Taxonomy (NCBI): domain Eukaryota; kingdom Viridiplantae; phylum Streptophyta; class Magnoliopsida; order Asterales; family Asteraceae; genus Glebionis; species Glebionis coronaria. The sequence goes on from CM046879.1 coordinate 164,500,950, forward strand.
AAGAAATTACAAGACGAGTTTATTAATCCCGAGTCAAAAGTCGAAGACTTAAGAAGAATGAGAGAAAGAAGAAAGAGGGGAGGAAGCTTCCTTCCACTAGTTCCCTCCTCCCCTATAAATACACCTTAGTAGTCATTTGTTTAAGGGGTTGGGTGGCTTGACAAACCACCACTTCCACCATTTTCATTTCCCTGGCACATTTAATTTCTTGCATTTTAATTACTTGTTATGCACATTTATTTCTTTTTAATTCCAAGTAAGTTTACTTTTAATTGTTGAATCTTTACTTTTCTTGTTCAATCTCTCATCTACCTTTCTTGTTTGATTTGTTCTTCATCTTTATTGTTCATGTTCTTGATTTTTCATAGTTTTGATTAAGTGGGTTTTGATTGATTTGGCTTTATTTGTTAGTGTTATTGATTTGTTTTGATTGGTTATTATTAGTGGATGGTTATTGGTTATTTTGGTTTAATCTTTTGGTTTGTTTTGGTAAGATTTGATTAAATTCGTACCTTCATGTTCTTCCATGTTCTTCGTCTTCTTTACTGTGCCCAGATTCCGAATCAATTCGTTCTCAATTTTTATTCCGTATCAAATTTGTTCATCTGGAATATTTTATATTCCGGATCAGAGTCTTTTATTCGGAATATTTGATTATTCCGGATCAAGGTATTTCATTCGGAATATTTGGTTATTCCGGATCAAGTTCTTCATGCGGAATATTTGAACATTCCGGATCAATCACTTCATCCGTAATATCTAGTATTCCGAATCAAGGACTTCGTCCGGAATGTTGGTTATTCCGAATCAAGGACTTCATCCGGAATAATATTCCGGATCAAACTTTTTATTCCGCATCAACCATTTTTCCTTTTTATTCCGGATCAAGCCTTATTCCGGATGAGCTGTTTATTCCGGATAAGCAATTATTCCGGATGAACATGTTTATTCCGGATGAAGGCTTTATTCCGAATGAAGTGTTTTCAGTTTTTTGTAGTTTTATGATTTTTAATTTTTAAGCTTTACTTTTCCCGCTTTTTTCTTTATTTGCACTTTTACTTGCTTTCCTTTTACTTTAAGTTTAAGTTTGAGTTATTTACCTTTATTGCTTTTAATTTCTCGTCATTTATTTCCCGTCAAGTTTTTATTTTTCATTGTTGTTTCTTTTTACCGTCTTTTACTTTATCTTTCCAAGTCTTTATTTTTAATTAGTTTTAGACAATGAAAACCATTCCCTTTTTATTCTACCAAGAACGACTAATCTCCTGCACTTAACCAGTTATCAATTCGAAGAGATTCCGAGAAACGAACAATTGAACCTAGCAAAATCTATACATTAATACCGATCACGTGAATCAAGAAGGATGAACACACTAACAATCCTTGTAATAATCGAACACCAAAAATCAACCAAAACACCCCTTTGGCGTGTGTATACCCGACAACCAAGAACAAGGAGAAAGGAGAAAAGATTTTTAGGGTTTTCTTGTTTTCACTATTTTTGTATTATGAAAATAACTTTCTCCCAAATTCTAGTTTAGTAAAAATTAATGGGCTTGGCCCTTTGGTCTTGTTGTGTCCGCGGGTAAGGGGCCCACATGGGGGGTAACCCGAACATTTTCCGTGTCTAAATAATAAATGTGTTCTCGTGTTTGTGTTTTACGTGATTTAATTAGTTATCGTTCGTGACTTAATATATTTATTCGTGATCGTAATAAATATACATACATACGTAATATTAGCTCGTGATTAATTCATGTTCATGATTTCATGTTCGTATGTTCGTGATTATAATTATTATTGAAATAATTATCGTGTGTTAATACGTAATAATTACTTATCGTGTTATAACACGCACGTAATACTTGTAATTCTTGTTCGTGAAACGTAAACGTGCTATAAAAGGAAAGTTCTAATCATGTACGTACTATCGTAAGGGTACTATTCATGGTAAAAGCATGCGGGTTTTACAACTCTCCCCCCCTATAAAGAATAATTCGTCCCCGAATTATAGATAAAGTAAACTGAAAAAGAAGAACATACCCGAATTCAAAATATTAAATGAGGGTAAGAAGCCCGGATAGATTCCTCTGTTTCCCAAGTGGCTTCCCGCTCGGTATGATCCCTCCAAAGGATTTTGACGAATGGAATCGTCTTCCTTCTCATGACTCGTTCTTGCCTGTCAAGAACTCGTTCGGGTTCTTCTATGAAAGTGAGATCTTCACGAATCTGTTCTAGTGGATACTGAACCATGTGAAGGGGATGATACTGGTACCCTCTGAGTAAGGACACATGGAAAACATTGTGAACATGAGAAAGCTGCAAAGGTAATGCTAAACGGTAAGATACTTCACCGACTCGTTCAATGATATCAAACGGTCCGATGAATCGAGGACTGAGCTTCCCTTTGATTCCAAAACGTCTAACACCACATGCCAGCGAAACCTTAAGGAAAACGTGATCTCCTACGTTAAAATGTAAGTCCCGACGATGCTTGTCTGCATAACTCTTCTGACGTGACCGTGCTTCTTGCAGTTTCTGCTTAGCTACTGCGACCTTCTCATTAGTCAACTCTATGATTTCTGGTCCTTCAAGTGTTCACTCTCCAACCTGATCCCAACAGATTGGGGCGCGACACTTCCTGCCATACAACATCTCGAAAGGGGCACACTTGATACTTGCGTGCCAACTGTTGTTGTATGCAAACTCCACCAAACAGATGTAATCGTCCCAATCACCCGTCCATTCCAACGCACATGACCTCAAAATATCTTACAATGTCTGAATCGTTCGCTCTGACTGCCCATCTGTTTGAGGATGAAAAGCCGTGCTAAGCTTAAGTTGTGTACCCCAAGCTTTCTGCAGACTTCTCTAGAATCGCGAAGTGAATCAGGGATCTCTGTCTGAGACGATGCTGGATGGAGCACCGTGAAGTCTCATGATCTCCCTTCTATAAGTATCGGCGAGTTTACTGACCGAATCTTCCTTGCGAATCGGTAAGAAATGAGCTGATTTGGTAAGTCGATCAACGATAACCCAAATTGCTCGTGCTTCCTCTTTGTTGACGGAAGACCAGTAATAAAATCCATGGTGATTTTGTCCCACTTCCACTCTGGAATATCTAACGGTTGAAGAAGACCGCCAGATCGCTGATGCTCGATCTTGATCTGCTGGCAGGTAAGACATTTGGAGACGTAAGTAGCAACATCCTGTTTCATACCACTCCACCAAAAGTACTGCTTGATGTCATGGTACATCTTGTTCGAACCAGGATGGATAGAAAATGGGGAGCTATGAGCCTCAACTAACAAGGCTTCCCGGAGTTCTTGATCATCAGGAACACAAAGTCTCGTGCCCTGCCATAAGATACCATCTGCATCTACTCGAAATTCTGTCTGCTTCTCCAAATTCTGAATTATCGCCCAGATTTCTCCATCATCTTTCCGAGCTTCCTTGATCTTAGAGAGTAACTCGGGTTCTACTCTAAGATTAGCCCAGTAACCGTGCTGTCCACGTACCATGATCTCTATGTCTAGTCGCTCCAAGTCTCTTGTGATTTCCTCCTCAATCTCAATGCCGTTGATCATTTCGGACTTTCTGCTAAGTGCATCTGCCACTACATTCGCTTTGCCGGGATGATACTGCAGATTAATGTCATAATCCTTCAACAGCTCTAACCATCTCCTCTGTCTCATGTTCAATTCACGTTGAGTGAAGATATACTTCAAGCTCTTGTGATCCGTGAAAATGTCACATGATTCTCCATACAAGTAGTGCCTCCATATCTTGAATGCAAACACGACTGCTGCAAGTTCCAAGTCATACGTAGGGTAATTTTCCTCATAAGGCTTAAGCTGTCGTGAAGCGTACACGATCACTTTCCCATGTTGCATGAAAACACAACCAAGTCCCTTTCCTGATGCATCACTGTAGATTTGAAATCCACCCGTACCAGATGGAAGAGTAAGAATAGGTAAAGATACTGCTTCTGCTTCAGGTCTTCAAAGCTCTTCTCTCGATCTTTCGTCCAGACGAATTTCTCCCCTTTCCGCATCAGTTTGGTCAATGGTAGTGCTAAGCGGGAAAAGTTATCCACGAACCTACGGTAATAACCAGCTAAGCCTAGGAAACTGCGGACTATAGTCGCTGATGTCGGTCTTGGCCACTTAGTAATAGCCTCAACCTTTGCTGGATCCATTGTGATTCCTTCTGCTGATACAATGTGACCTAAGAATGCCACCTTGTCTAACCAGAACTCACACTTGGAGAATTTAGCATACATTTGCTTCTGGCGAAGAATCTGTAGTACTGTACGAAGATGGTCTTCGTGTTCCTCCTTGGACTTAGAGAAAATCAGGATGTCATCGATGAAGACAATGACAAACTTGTCCAGAAATTCATGGAAGATTCTGTTCATCAAATCCATGAACACTGCTGGAGCATTGGTAAGGCCAAATGGCATGACTACAGATTCGTAGTGGCCATAGCGTGTACGGAAATCAGTCTTGGCGATGTCTTGCTCCTTAACCCGTAGCTGATGATAGCCTTACCTTAGATCAATCTTGGAGAAATGTTTGGCCCCTTGGAGTTGGTCAAATAGATCGTCTATACGTGGTAGTGGATACCTATTACTGATGGTAATCTTGTTGAGCTCGCGATAGTCTATGCAAAGATGCATACTGCCGTCCTTCTTCTTAACAAATAAGACCGGTACGACCCATGGAGATGCGCTCGGTCGAATAAAGCCTCGTTCTAGAAGTTCTTGTAATTGATCCATCAGCTCCTTCAACTCTATGGGAGCCATGCGATAAAGAGCCTTGGAAATCGGCTCAGCTCCTGGGATGAGATCGATATTAAATTCTGCTTCACGTGCAGGTGGTATGCCCGGAAGTTCTTCTGGAAATACATCTGGAAATTCTGACACTATCCGCTGATCCTGAATTGATGGGGATTCAGCATCCATGTCATAAACAGTAGCTAGATAACCCTCGCAACCATGTGAAAGTAGTGCACGTGCTTGCAGGATTGATATGATTTGTACAGACCTGCCGGGTATGAACCCGTTGTGAATGTACTCTGGTGCATTAACATCACCGAAGATGACTCAATATGAATGGCAGTCTATGGTAGCATGATGCTTGGATAGCCAATCCATGCCCAAAATCATGTCAAAATCATTCATGTCCAGCGGAAGTGCGTCAACAGGACGAACCTTGTCGTCAAACTCTAGGGGAAGGCTCTTGTACACATGGGTTATACGTACAAAGTCTCTCGAAGGCGTGGAAATACTCAGTATATTCTCTAGTGGCATGGGGAGTATCCTAACATTCTTGGCATAAGCAGTAGAAATGACCGAGTGAGTATCCCCCGTATCAAACAGAACACATGCAGCTTGACCATACATATACAAGATTCCAGTGATGGTACCTGTATACTTGTTGGCATGATCGCGAGATGTCGTGTAAATGCGTCCACTAGTAGGAGGCGGTTTGGTATCAGCATGTCCCGATGTACCCTCCATCTCGCCCTTGCGGCAATCCTTCATGCGATGGCCAGGAAGACCACACTTGAAGCATGCGTCACTGTCGCGACGACATGGCCCTGGGTGCCTACGGTGGCAAGTAGAGCAAAGAGGATGAGTATATCCTCCAGCAGGTGTCCTGACTGGCTGAGAACCTGATAAAAACACTATACATGAGACATGAAAATAGGGTACAAAGGACAATGCGGATAATCATAAGATTTAATACCAGTGATAGCTGGACGGTTAGGATGTGAACCTCTCTGGTTCTGGTCCCTACCGTTACCATGATTCCTGGTAGAAGGTTTGCTAATGTGTCAGAATTAAGAATCATAACATGTAATCATAAGAAGATGCGTAAGTATAAGGACCTGCTGCTGTTGGAGTGTCCAACGTTGTTACGGTAATTATCATTACCACCACGCTTATCCGTAGCAGAACGGTCGTGAGTCTGACCGTTTCCTTTGGGCTGATTAGGCTGTTGCTGAGTAGCCGGCTGAGACCGGTCCCCAGTCTTCTTCCTGGAAGATACAATTTAAAGAGATGAAATACTGACATATACTGAAAGAATACGAATTGGCACCACTTGAATACGAATGTTTACCTCTTATCGGGTCTCTCTGCTTCCCCGAACTCATCTCTCTCCTGCAGCATCTTCAGCTTACGTGCTGCATCGTCCATTTGTGCTACCGTGTTAATAACTAGGTTTTACTCAGTTAAAAAGTTCTTTGTCGTTTAAGTATGTCTAATCGAATTGATCTGGTTTAACTATGCGACTCAGTCGTTCTTTGGTGGAACAAATAGTTGTGTCGTTGTAGTATATTAAAAATGCAAGACTTAAAAGTAAATGACGGTAAATTAAATCTAAGTCTAATTAAAAGTAAAGGGTGCAATATTTAAAAACTTTGAAAGGTAAATTAATTAGATGACAAAAATTAAAGCGTAACAAAAATTAAAATTTGACAAAGTATTAAGAGGTGAACTTAAAAATTAAACAAGACAAAATACTAAAACAAACCTACCGTCGGAATACATTCCGATCGGAATCAAGATCGGAATGTAAACTTACCTCCTGATCGGAATGTGGCCTCGTCGGAATGTACTAACCTTCCAATCGGAATGTTGATCGGAAACACCTTGGTCGGAATGCTGTCACCACAAGACCTATTGGAATAACCAAACACACGCCTCTGATCGGAATACTAATTAACACCCCAGATCGGAATGATGATCGGAACCCCGAATCGGAATCAGGATCGGAATCCTTGTCACTAACCCCTAATCGGAATACCAACAAAACCCTTTGATCGGAATGTTACTTCGGAATCCCAGTCGGAAAATCAAAACCCCTTTCCGATCAGGATGATCGGAATGATAAACCCTTTTCCGACCAGGGTGGTCGGAATACAGTAGGAAGAAGGCAAATTAAGCAAGACAAATAAGCTATAAATCAAATAAGCACTAGACTAAAAACGTAAGCAAACACATATAAGAAAAAGCTAATAAGCTACAATTTAAAGACTTTTATAAAGACGAAATGAAAGAGATGTACGAAATCAAACTTTTATATAAAAATAACTTTTATAAAAACTTAAGAAACTTTAAGGTAAACACAAATAAGCTATGAAAATCAATAAACCAAAACAATCAAAAGCATAAAAACATAACCTTTAATCAAATAAGCATAATAATGAACACATAAACATAAAGATCAAGCAAAACAAGAAAGGTAGATGAGAGATTGACAAGAAAAAGTAAAGATTGACAAGAATTAAAAGGAAACTTACTTGAAATTAAAGGAATTTAAGGTGCAAGACAAGGTATTTAAAGTGCAATAAAGTAAATGTGCAAGTAAATAAAATGGAAGAACTAATTGTCAGTATTAGCCAACAAAAATGAAATAATTAATCCTAATGACTATTTATAGGGGATGATTAAGGAGTGCTTTGGAAGCTTCCTCCCCTCCTTCATTTCTTCTTAATTGCATCATTTGGTCCTTCTCTTTTTAATCTTTTGTTAATTGAACCATTAGTCCTTAAGCCTTTTAATCTTCTCAAATCTTGGACTTTAATGACTTTTGGCTCGGGATTTCTTTGGACTCGTCTTTTAATTCTTTAATAAATAAGACTTGAGTTCTTCGGCTTTAAGTAAACTTCCGTCTTTTGACTTTTTCTTCGATAAATCTTCAGAATTGGTCTTGGACTTCCGTTCTTTTTGCACTCTTGACTTCTTGACTCCGTCTTTCATCTTTTAGTTCAATAAAAGCCCGTGAATGCCCGTGTTTTCTCCAATTTTCACCTTTTCGTCCTAAATCACAACAAAAACACAAACCACGCATAATTCCGACATAAAAGACATAAAATACACGTTTTGGCCCGGTTATTATTGTAATTAAGTGGTAAAAAGGCTGGGTGTTTACACACCTATCAAATCCCCTACACTTGACCATTGCAATGTCCTCATGCAATGCATTAGTTACAAAGCATGTTTACTTTTTTCATCATAATCAATCTATATTGGCCTTTATTAAAGAGAAAGAAAAATACAAACATTCAAAGTAAAGAAATCAAAAAGCATACCTCGGGTTTTGGAAATGTTATGAATAATCATCATCCTCAAGTTTTCACTTTCTCCAAACCAAGCTTAAAAACGAGATCATTGTTATTATAAGTTAGCAAACTAACACGAACTCATGTGGGCTAATTATTCACTTAGACTCCCTTATTCCTAGGTGTATCTCTTATATTTTATTGTTGTCTTGAATGATCACGAGGATGCATTGTTGACTTATTTCGATAGTTATTTAGTCCGAAAATAAAGTGAACGATTTAATCAATAGTTAGCTAAAGGACAAAATCTTTTAAAACTGCTTCTCGGGGCCTCAAAGAGTTCATATCTTGGCATAACTCGCTTCGCGATTTGAGACCTTTCTTGGACCGATATTTGGCAGCGACTTCATACTTCAAAGCTTGAGAGACGTTCATGAAATAATGGTCTTCTCTTCATAATAGGAATTTCTTCACTTGAAGTTTTGAGAGATTCTTCATAATGGACCACGACTTCTTCATTTTTCTCCAATCTTTATTTTGGGCTTTGATATACAACGATCCGCCTCCTTTTTGGACTTGGCTTTATTTATCCTCATACCTTGTTAGGGCCTTTTCGGATAGACTTCTCCATGACTTTTGGGGAGTTTTTGCTTTTCATCGTGTGTCTCGATCCTTCACATAGATTTTTGATAGATGATTCTTCACATCACTTGGGATCTTTAGCAACAAAATATAGCCCTCATGTCTTGTTAGGACCTTTTTGGACTCGCCAATCTTCACATCCCGCTTCAATAAGTTATGCCTTGGCTATGAACTCTAATCCATATCGAGCAACTTTTAAACGATCTTGGGCTAGAAGCTAAGTAACTTTTCAAATCGTACAACCTTATTTATTGCAGATAAATTTATTAGCAAGCGATGGGAGAATAGGCTTATAATTAACTCACATAAATTCACGAAAGAATACCAAACTTATAATTGGCTCTATCATCTCTCGTTCTCCACAGTTTAAAATCTAAAGGAATGAGACTCGTGGATGCTTAGCATATTAAATCAAAGTTTTGGGTTTTCGAGTCATCTATAGGATCTTGCAAACTCTTAGACTTTTTCAAGTTTAGAAATCACATTTTAAAGTTCTCTTGATAAACGACTCTCTAGGATCAATTATAGGAACTTGCGAAAAGTTCTTGTTCTTAACCCGTGAGAGTTAAGACTTTCGCGTTATATAGCTCCCTATATAAAAGCCTAGCAAAACTTGACTTAAACACGTTAAGGATACTAGCTAGAGTAAACTTTAGATAAGTAAACTCGGGTTGAGTCAAAAGATTCACAACGTTTGAAAATTAAAACCACTTTATTAAAATTTATTCTAATAAGGAAATAAAATAACTATACAAAGGGAAAAACTAATAGGCCAAAATAGATCAAAATTTTTGAAAAATGTCGAATAATTGATTTTCCGGTTAAAATGAGGACAAATACAAGGAAAAGAGCCACTTAACTTCGATAGAAGTCCCCCCTACACTTAATATAAACATTGTCCTCAATGTTTAAGCATGTGGGAGTAAACTCCCCTACACTTAGGACATTGTGCACTTTGTTTAAATTTCGCTAAGGAAAAGACAACTAAAGAGATTCTATTTTAATATTGAGAAATATAAAATAGTGAATCGAAAAGAGTTTAGGATAGAACCAGGAAAATGGAAACACGGAATCACGGGTCGTCAAGAATCATCAAGAATGGATCATTGAAGCTCAAATCCCTGAATAAGAGAGGAGAGGAAATAGCGAACACCAACGGGTATCCCCCTACACTTATGGTAAAAACAAAGAAAAAGATAGATAGATAATTGGGTTGCCTCCCAAAAAGCGCTTGTTTATGTTATCCGAGTCACGAGCCTGACTCGTCCCCGAATTAAATGGTCCATGGGGAAGCCGCGAATGTAATACCGGGATCAAAGACCTTGTCCTCGTTCCCGGAGGAATATAATAAAGGAGAGGCAGAAGGATAAGTCTTGAATGGTAGGAAGGTCCTTTCAACATACGAGAAGTATGTGAAATCTTGATCCACGGGAGGTGGGGTGGGTAAAGGGATCACATTGTCATCCTCCAAAGACAATGGATGCGGACCAATTGGCAAAGCCGTAAGGTTATCAATCATAGAATGGTCATTTTCACCTCCCGGGTCAAAACACTCATCCTCATTTCCCGGAGAGGGAAATTGATACATCACCCGCTTGGGCGTGCATTCAGTGGGATGAGGGGGCAATATAGTAGGAGAAGTAATAGAAGAATTACCTTCCACCTGCGATACCTTTCCAGTAGAGTCAGAACTCTCCACCTCTGCGATAGAAGGGGGCATGGCTAACAAAGCATGCTCATCAATAGCAAGAGAAGCAGAGCTATCAATGTCCTCAATCCCTTCGTCAAAGAGAGGATTCACCTCACTAGATATGTAATCGTCATTAAAATCAAATAAAGGGTTCGAATAAATCTTGAAAATTTCCTTCGAAACGTCTTCATCGGATAGTGACTCGTCATCACTAGAAGTAAAATCATCATCTTGATCAAAAAGAGGATTAGAGAAAGCCAAAGAATCCTCTCCCAAAGTGTTGGTGGAAGGAACATCATCAGAAGAAAGTGCATCATACTCATCGTCACTGTCGGATGTCAACTCAGATTCACATGGAAATGGGACAAGGGTATCAGCACTAGACTTATTGAATTCGTCGGATTCCTTTGCAGGAATTGTGCTAAGATCCTCATCCCCTAGGATGGGTGAATCCGTAGGCTCCAGAGCCAGCAAGTCGGGAGAAGGAATAGCATTCTCATCGTTCCAAGAAATAGGACTCTCATCGTCATCAGTGTCATAATAATATGGAGGCACAAGAGGAGGAGTATAAGCATTAAGTTTAGATACCTGCTCTTGGTGCTGATCCGCTTGACATTTCTCCATCATCTTGTTGCAAGCTTCTTGAACTTTTTGAAAGTTGTCAAAAATTGTGGCAAGTTGTTCAGGAGGAAGTGCACAAAAGGGTTGATGATCGACAGTGTGACGTGGGGGCTCAAAGTTATAAACACTGGGATGATAGCACGAAACTTTCTCAAAGACCTTCGACGGATCACAAGAAGAAGCATCGTGAGGGCACCCACAAATATAGCACCACGGGTATGGAGAAAAACCCGGTGCATATTGAGGATAGGGATTGTCATAGACGGGAGAGGGTGGGAAAGTATTGTAAAAGTTGAAGTATGAATTTGTTGAATTGCAAAATGGCAAAATCCAAATTGTGTATCGTCGATATCAAAACCACACCGCTCACAAGTACACCATTGGCATGTTTGAAAACCATGCCATGGTCTCCCACACCGTACGTAAGACGAATCCATGAAGAATTATAGAAAAGAGGGGTAAAGAAAAGAATTAAACATAATAGAGGATAAAGAGGAATATTTTTGGTGCAAAACTTTTGAAAAAGAAATGCTTTTTATGATTTTTCAAATGTTTTTGGGGTTTTTGGAAAATTTTTGACACGAAAAATAACGTTCATGAGTGAACGGATCCCAAAAAGCAACGCGTCTTTCACAGAAAACCGTTAATCTTTACGAAAAGAGCCGGCAGCGGCGCCATTTAATAACTAGGTTTTACTCAGTTAAAAAGTTCTTTGTCGTTTAAGTATGTCTAATCGAATTGATCTGGTTTAACTATGCGACTCAATCGTTCTTTGGTGGAACAAATAGTTGTGTCGTTGTAGTATATTAAAAATGCAAGACTTAAAAGTAAATGGCGGTAAATTAAATCTAAGTCTAATTAAAAGTAAAGGGTGCAATATTTAAAAACTTTGAAAGGTAAATTAATTAGATGACAAAAATTAAAGCGTGACAAAAATTAAAATTTGACAAAGTATTAAAAGGTGAACTTAAAAATTAAACAAGACAAAATACTAAAACAAACCTACCGTCGGAATACATTCCGATCGGAATCAAGATCGGAATGTAAACTTACCTCCTGATCGGAATGTGGCCTCGTCGGAATGTACTAACCTTCCAATCGGAATGTTGATCGGAAACACTTTGGTCGGAATGCTGTCACCACAAGACCTATCGGAATAACCAAACACACGCCTCTGATCGGAATACTAATTAACACCCCAGATCGGAATGATGATCGGAACCCCGGATCGGAATCAGGATCGGAATCCTTGTCACTAACCCCTAATCGGAATACCAACAAAACCCTTTGACCGGAATGTTACTTCGGAATCCCAGTCGGAAAATCAAAACCCCTTTCCGATCAGGATGATCGAAATGATAAACCCTTTTCCAACCAGGGTGGTCGGAATACAATAGGAAGAAGGCAAATTAAGCAAGACAAATAAGCTATAAATCAAATAAGCACTAGACTAAAAACCTAAGCAAACACATATAAGAAAAAGCTAATAAGCTACAATTTAAAGACTTTTAAAAACACGAAATGAAAGAGATGTACGAAATCAAACTTTTATATAATAATAACTTTTATAAAAACTTAAGAAACTTTAAGGTAAACACAAATAAGCTATGAAAATTAATAAACCAAAACAATCAAAAGCATAAAAACATAACCTTTAATCAAATAAGCATAATAATGAACACATAAACATAAAGATCAAGCAAAACAAGAAAGGTAGATGAGAGATTGACAAGAAAAAGTAAAGATTGACAAGAATTAAAAGGAAACTTACTTGAAATTAAAGGAATTTAAGGTGCAAGACAAGGTAATTAAAGTGCAATAAAGTAAATGTGCAAGTAAATAAAATGGAAGAACTAATTGTCACTATTATCCAACAAAAATGAAATGATTAATCCTAATGACTATTTATAGGGGAGGATTAAGGAGTGCTTAGGAAGCTTCCTCCCCTCCTTCATTTCTTCTTAATTGCATTATTATGCCCTTCTCTTTTTAATCTTTTGTTAATTGCACCATTAGTCCTTAAGCCTTTTAATCTTCTCAAATCTTGGACTTTAATGACTTTTGGCTTGGGATTTCTTTGGACTCGTCTTTTAATTCTTCAATAAATAAGACTTGAGTTCTTCGGCTTTAAGTAAACTTCCGTCTTTTGACTTTTTCTTCGATAAATCTTCAGAATTGGTCTTGTACTTCCGTTCTTTTTGCACTCTTGACTTCTTGACTTCGTCTTTCATCTTTTACTTCAATAAAAGCCTGTGAATGCCCGTGTTTTCTCCACTTTTCACCTTTTCGTCCTAAATCACAACAAAAACACAAACCACGCATAATTCCGACATAAAAGACATAAAATACACGTTTTGGCCCGGTTATTATTGTAATTAAGTGGTAAAAAGGATGGGTGTTTACACACCTATCACGTGTCTAACGGAGCACCTTCTAAGTTATTGGCAATCATTAGAGAAAGGGCCCTACGAAAATGTTGTGCCTGCTCTTCCGTGGTGCCCGCAGCTGCTCTCAGGACACCAGCGAACCGAAGGAAACGCTACATGAAATCATTACTGTTTTCCTCAGGTCGCTGTCTAATAGTGTAGTATTCTCTCATGAGCCTATTCCTTCCTTCCGCGGGAAAGATGTGAGGTGGGGAAGGATAGTTGTCATTTTGATGAAGGATGTCTTGCAAGTTTGCATTGGCAGCTGCAACCATCTCCCATATATTGTGTGTGTTTGCCATCTGACAGTATAACATAAAATACATGATTAAACTGATTAAAACATAAACTATATACATGAAAAAAAAAATTATACCAATAAATCATGAGAAAATTTTTATGCAGGAAAACTAGTACATGAACGCATGATGCAGTTTTATGAAAACTTTTGTATGCGCGAGAGTGAACGCCTATGGTCAGTTCACCCAAACAAAAGACATGGCGAGGGGACGCCTGTGGGTCGGTCCCAAATTAAAAAGTTTCGATAAAACACATGCGACTAAATAGGGCTAGTCCTGTACCAACCATTACTTAGTCATAAACCTGCGACAATGATATATATATATGTATGCATGAAAATGATGAATGCATGAAAACCGACTGTCAGTTCTAGGAAGACCATAGTGACTACGCGCTAATCACAGGTCGTGTTTTGAGAGCCTACAGGTCGAAGCCTTGGCTCTGATACCATAATTGTAACACCGCATTTTGATAAATGGAATGTCACGCGTGATTATGGCGTGTCATCAAAGCATACAAGGATAAATGTCTAAACATTACATGACCATACAGGAAATACCAGAATCAACATCGGTACCCTAAAAGTAGAACTCATCACACACAAACATAAGTACTATAAATGAAAGGACTAAACAATGTCCATGGAAATGAGTATCAAAGTATAAAGAAATTCATAAAGTAAAGAATCCTAGGAAGCTTCCAATCCATATGCACGTACGCTTAAAGTCTACGAGCGTCCCTGAGTACCTGCCGTTTTGGGAACATGAAAAGGAAAACGGCTGAGCGTTACGCTCAGTGCACAGATATACAAGTATAGCATGAATAATATAAGCATATAAACATGAAGCAGCGGAAAAGACTAAGTCCTGGATAACCTGGTTATATCTTAATAAAACTGGTTTTATAGTTTGAAAAGCCTTATGTTTATTTTGTAAAAACTGTTTAACATATTTACCATTAGCTAATATAGGTCATGAAATATCAACGTGCATGAATACTTGGAGGTGTGACCTTGATATATGCTATTTTAGTCATATCAATTATATCATAAAACAATCAATATATGCTATTAATGTATCAAAAATGCCTTGTATATGTTGTTTCTTGTTTTGATGTGTGTAGGTACCAAGATCGCGAAAACCGAAAAAAACCGACACGAGATTGATGAAAAAGATCGACGAAGCCAAAAATGAATTCGATTTAGTGGATTTAACTCTTATGAAGACTATTTACACCAAGTGGGTCCCACAATTGCTATTTGGGCCTGATAGCCCATTATGGGAATTAATTTTGCCACATTTGAGCAAAAGCCCAAGATTGGCCCATGAAAGAAATCAAACGGATGAAAAAGAAATAATAAGGGCCCAAGCCCAAAGTAAATGAATGGAACGGATGAAATTAGATGTGTTGGGTCCAAGAATAAAGCCATTAGGGTTGTAAATTATTTAAACGTTTAACTTTCACTATATTTAATAAACCGTCACCACCACACGTTTTTCTCCCATCCACACACACACATTAATTTATTGCCGATACTATCTATGCAACTCTTTCTTCCCCATCTCACCAAAAACCAGTAACTTAATAGTTACTTTGTAAAAAAACCCTAGATCAAATAATCATAAAATTAACATAGGGCTTTTTATGGCACGGTTGATTCAAGTGTGGGGGAATTAAATCCCCCAATTTTAAGGAAGAGAAGAGTGGTAAAGGAGAGGCTACGTGGCATCAAATAATTGGGTGAAACACCTCATTTCCCCCAATCATCCAATCAAGAGGCAGCAAAGAAACACAACTAGCACACACGGATGCCACATTGGCAATCCGTGTGCTAGTTGTGTCCTATCAACCATTCGATCAACAAAGAGAGAGAAAATGAAGATCTAAGGGCTTATAATGAAGAAGGAATATGCCAAGAAGATCCGAATATTCTTCCTCAGCAAGCCTTGGGATGGCTATAAAAACCCTCATTTCACTTGTAATCTTTATCCCATTTATTTTTTCAATGTTATAATGTTGAATTAGTTTTAGATTTAATTTCGTAATTTCTTTATTTAAAAGGATTGTAAGAATTTCTTGTTGATGAATATAAAGTGAATTTTATTTTATACATCGTGCCTTTTATGCTTAAATTTTTTACTCGCACTGTTTAATTTTAAAACTAAATTTGATATATATAACTTGGTAAGGTTAATTGATAAGACTGTTTAATAGTTTTATTCAGTTAATTAGAAACCAAATTAATTTTTCTCTACTGGAAAGATTAAGTTAATCTGATTCGAGATATGATGATGGTGGTTCAATGGTGATGGCGTATGGTGGTGTTCATTCGATCTAGTAAGACAGCTCAACGTTGATTCTTCTTCTCAAAGGTTTTCTACAAAAGGTGTGTTACTAATTTAATTTCATGTTATTTTAAATTTTAATAAATTTGTGTTAGTAATTTTTATGAGTTAAATAGTTATTGGATTAGGGTTTGATGATTATGTTATAAGATTTGTTGAGTCTGTTTAATTTTTATGTTGATGAGATTTACTGTTAGGATATTAGTGTAGGAATTATATGAGTAGTTTAATTTGAAAGTTTTTAATCTGATAAAAAGAATACTTGTAGTTTAATCTGTGTCAAAATGGGGATTGGATAAGTCTGTGTTGTTTCTGCTTCACATATAAACTTGCTAGTTTATTAAATCTGGTAAAATAATTGGATGAAGATTGCTGAATAAGCTGCTAGATTTGTTATAGAATCTATATGACTATATCAGTTGTATTTCTGATAGAGATTGAGTTTTTAAGTTCTTCACATGCCTTCTGAATGTGTATGAGTATTGCTGATGTTTTTTTTATATATCTGGTATTATTTGCCTTTAATAAGAATCATTGAGAATTTTTATGACTGATCTGTTTATTAAGTTGGTTTTTAATTTACCTGCAATTCTGTCAAATGCTTAATCTAATTTTATTTGTTTAGCTTGTTTAAGGATTGGTTTATAGATTTATCCTGCTGATATTTGGTTTGGATGTTAATCTGTGTGATTCGATAGTGTGTATTCGTGGTCTATATTTTTGCTGATTAGCTTTAGCTATCTGATCAAGCTGATTAGATAGCTTATTGATATTCTCATAAACTGTCTAAGATACTGCAGCTCCAAAAGTTCACTCCTATGAATCCTTTGTTAATTTCGCAGCATAAAAAAAAATAGCAATAATGGGTTCCTTCCTAGGACTCGAACCCATGACCTCCTGGTCATGGGTCAAGCATGTTAGCCAACTGAGCTAATGCTCTCTTTAATTTTAGTTTGCACCATTTAATTTTTATACGTATGTTCATTTTGACCTTTCAGCTTTAGTTAAACGTTTTGCTTATTTAGTTTTACAATATTATTCTTTTAATTAAATAAAAGTTTAATTAATTAGGTAAAAAATAATTAGTATTAAAAAAATATATATAAATAAAAATAATAATAAAAAAAATTGTTTTTATTAATTTAAAAAGTTTAATTAGTTTATTTTACTAAATAGATTTTTATAATTTTAAATGATATTAATTATGGAAAGCTAAAAAACACCCATTGGGTGGTGGTTAGCAAAACCCTTTTATTAAATAGAATAAATTTTATAGATTTTTAAATAGTTTAATTTTTTTTAAATAGTTTTTATTTTTAATTAATTAATTGTTTGTAGATTTTAGATAATAGCGGGGTTAACGATTCATGCACTTTAGGTTAAAATTAAATAGTTTAAAATTGGTAGATTTTAATTGTAGTTTAAAAACCGAAAACCAATTTGAATCGATTGTCCAAATCAAAGCAAAACGTCTCAAATTCACTCGATCTTCGTGTACAACGAACTTGGTGCATCCCGTGTTTAATTGAATTCGTCATTGGTAATATTAGTCTATTACTTTTTCCTAAAGGTAATTTTCTAATTTACCCTATAACGTAATCTAATTATCACTATACTATCACGATCACATCAAAAATTTTGGCGCCGCTGCCGGGGATCTTGTGTACGATTCGCTTTTGTGGAGATTTGTTGATCGTTGATTTGAAGACCCTTTCCGTCCTCGGAAAGTTTTGTTATTTTTCTATTATATACTATGTATCGTTTTTCTCGTTTTTTTGTGAATAATATATTGTATTACATAGAACAATAAATTTACATACTTTTCAAATAAGGCCTTAGTTGGGATTTCATCACCTAGCTATTGTAGTCGAATCCAAAACACAAATAAAAGGCAAAATAGATAAATACTAATAAGAAGTTTGAACTCGATTTATACAAACTATAAGGTGGGTATAAGGCGACGTGCTATAAAAGGCCGTCTAAGGAAAAAGGTTTTTAAGTGCTTTGTGCCACCTCGTTTCCCCGCTTGCTTGTGCGTATATTGAGAGGGACGACCTATTATTGGTTTGCCGACTCAAGTAGTAATAAATTTTATTTTTGTAGTTTACTTATTGAACCTCGAGACGTTTAGGTTTTCACCTATCATTTCAAAGTCGACCGAGGGTAATTTACTTCCATAGTAGTTATCCTTATTCCTTGTTTTTTATCAATCATTTTTTGATTCAGCAATACCAAATAAAATACCAAAAATAATCTTCTTCTTGTCTAATTCTTCAATCCTCTAAATTCTCGTCTTTGTAGTGTATGCAATTACGTTCTTCTCGTCTTGTGATTGATTTTAATAGGCTTGAAAATATTCCTCGTAGAAATAGAAATCGTCAACAACGAATAGTGGAACCCGAGCTTCCACCTATTGTTGTAGAGATGGCCGATAACCGAACAATGGAGGAAAAAGGGTATGGGGAAGCAATCGTTGTGCCGGCTATATTGGCGAATCATTTTGAGATTAAGACGGGTCTTTTATCGCTCATTCGTGCCGACCAATTTCATTGCAATGAGACCGATAGCTCGCATTCTCACATTCGGAATTTTCTTCGAATTACCTCGACTCTTAAGTTTAGAGATGTGCCGAATGACGCGATTAAGCTCATGCTTTTTCCGTACTCGCTCGAGGGTAATGCTAAGATTTGGTATGAGAAAGAACCACCGGGTTCGATCTTAACATGGGATGATTTAGTGTCTAAGTTCATGAATTATTTCTTTCCACCGTCCAAAACAACACACTTTAAGAACGAGATCACTAGATTTGAACAAAAAGTGCATGAACCGTTTGGGGTTGCATGGGAAAGATTTAAAGATTTGTTGAGACAATGTCCACACCACGGTTTCTCGGAATTGCATCAAATTAATACTTTCTATAATGGGCTAAATATGATTGAACAAGATTATTTAAATGCCGCCGCGGGTGGTAATCTTTTAAGAAAAACTCCGAGAGACGCGTGGAGAATAATTGAGGATAAGTCTAGAGCACAATATTCACGAAACACACCGGTTGTTTCCAATGTGAATTCATCTAATATCGAGATTGCTAGATTGGACTCTAAGATTGATAGTGGATTCGCGAATTTGTTGAGTGAGATTAGGAAGAATCCTCATGGATCCATTAATATGGTTGAAAATGTTTGTGTATCATGTGGTGGAGCACATCCTAATCATGCTTGTTTAACCACGGGGTTTGATCAAGCTAGTGCTTTTGCCACGACGGGAACTTATGGCTCCAACGGTCAAGTTCCTCGTCAAAATCATGTTGCTCCACCGGGTTTTCCACCGGTTCAAAATAGGTACAACAATGAAAACAATGGGAATAAATTTAACCGTGGTAACCAAGGGAATTTTAATCAAGGAAATGGGTTTAATGCTAATCAAAACAATCAAGGTTTTCAAAGCAATAATCAAAATGATTTGTCAAGCTATATCAAGTCAAATGAGGTAAATATGAAAGCTTTACACAATAACATTCAAGGGCAAATTAATACTTTGAGACTCGATTTTCAAAATACGATTAAAGGGCAAAATAACAAGATTGAGCTTAATCAACAAAGATTAGAGCAAAGTCATAATCGTATGCAACAAAGTTTGGAACAAGGTCAAAATAAATTGCTTTCGATGTTTGAGGGATTTATGTCTAAACCGTCATCTTCTTCGGGTTGCTTACCTAGTAATACCATTCCAAACCCGAAGGGAGAGCTTAAGGCCATAACCGTTTATGATGATTGTGAAAATTTAGATGAAGTTGAAGTTATTGAGTTTAGTCCTCCACCTAAGGAAACTTTTCTAGAAGTTACTAAGGCTACTTTGAATGTGATTAGTACCTCGGTTTTCTTTGATTTCTTTCCCGAGAAGTATAAAGATCTGGGTCAATTCTTGATACCTTGTGTTTTCAATGAGCTTGGGGTTTGCAAAGGCTTAGCCGATCTAGGAGCTAGTATTAACATAATGCCCCTAGCCCTTTGGAAAACTATTGACTATGCACCACTTAGTACCACTCGTATGATCATTGATCTTGCTAATGGTACCACCACTCGACCAGTTGGTATAGCGGAAAATGTCATTATGAAAGTGGGAAATTTCTTGTACTTAGCCGATTTTGCTATAGTTGATTATGAGACCAATCCTCGTGTGCCTATTATTCTAGGACGACCATTTTTGTGCACGGCTCAAATTCAAGTTGATATGAGGAAAGAGGAAATTAAATTGTTTTATGGTGATAAAAGCATTGTTTTTAAACCGGAAAAGATTCCAAGATTTGCTTCTAAAAAAGTTGAAAGTGTTAAACTTGTTGAAACAATTGAAAGTAATAAGAAAGATCTTTTTGATAAAGGTGTTTTTCCAATTTTGGAAACTCCATTTTGTGAAAGTAAAAAGTTAAATTCAAATGAAGAAGCTTGCTTTGTTGAAACATGTTGTAACCTTTCCTAATCTACACTCACTCCACACGAGGATGATAAGATTGAAAAACAAATTGATGATTACTTAAGTGAGCCATTTGATGCTAGTGAGTTTGTTAGTGAGAATTTTGATCCCGAGAGTGATATTGCTTTAATTGAACAATCTTTGAAAATGGACTCATTTTCACTCTCTTTTAAGGATCATGTTGATGTTCCTAAGGCACAATCTTCAATGGAAGAGCCTTTAATTCCTAAATTCACACCGAGTGAGGTTAGTGACTATTCATGTGAAAAGTTCATCGATGAACTTTTTGCTATCATTGCTCCACTTCCACGGGGAAGTGAAGACGTTATCGATCTCGAGATCGAGCGTGATTCTCGTGTTTTACCTACCATTCTCGAGGAATTCGCCGATGAATTTCCTTCTAATGAGAATGATGATCTAGTATCCGAGTGTGACACACTTGATACTTTGTCGGATATTTCTTGTGATGACAAGATTGATGACACTTTTGTGACCTACTCAAATCCTCTTTTTGAAGCTTCAATGAACAATAATCCATTGTTTCAAGAGGATTTTGAGAGCATCATACCTCCTACATCTCACAACCTTTGTGATGATGAGCTCTTCATTAAGGAGTTTGATAAGTTACTTTCCATAGACATTCCTTCGGAATTTGAGGAAGAGTCTAATGACGGTGATGAAGACTCTTGGTTTGATCACCCGATTTATGATGATGATAATGTTGACCCGGATGGAGAAATTACTTTTGCTCCAATTATCCTTCCCACTCGCTTTGATCTTAATGTGCGGGTTTTTCATGCGACTCGTTTTGAGTACCATGACCCCTTTATTCACATTTCTAAGAGTGATAAGGTCAACAAAGTCATGCAAGTTGAAACCGTTATGGTTGAGACTTTTATACCACCATTACTATGTGCTTCTTATGATTTAGGATTAGCATGGGGGGACGACACCTTGTTGTCCATTCCTTTCTCCACCGAGGACGAGGTATTTGACCCCGAAATCGTTGATTTAGGGAAATCTCGGCCTTTCACCGATACAATAATTGAAAGACTTTTTAATCATCTTGGTGCGAGTTTATCTCGGGGAGCATGCTACATCCATACCATTATTTGTGTCTACCATCTCTTTTTAGAGATTTGTGTTAGAGTTTTATCCTTTTGTTTGTCATCCGACAACGAGGATGTAATCTTTGACCACGGCATCGCGCTTTTAGTTGGATTTTATTCCAATATGCCGGTTTTCACCACTTTCCCTAAGGACCAATGAATGCGGGGATCGAGTCGAGCTCATGACTCGGTGAACAAAAACGAGGTGCCTTGTGGGGGAGTCCCATACATTCTATCTTCTTTCTATTTTCTAACAACTAATAAGGCTTGATCTTTCAAGCTCGTGCTCGTGTTTTGTTGTGTTGTGATCTTAGGTATAATCCTAATATTTGAAGACTCTCGTGTTCGGTTTTTGCCGGTCCACTTGATCTTTCATTCTTTGAATGCCAAAAAGGGGCACACTTTCTATCCCTTGATTTTTATCGACTAACGTTTTATCTTGAGGCATAATTAATAAACGGCTTATAGATTTGCGTGCTCTTTCCATGATAGGATTTTGCATTAGACTCTTCGTGTTTTAGCAAGGGGGTGTTACTCTTGAGCTAAGAAACATTGAGGACAATGTTTGGTTTTAGCATGGGGGAGTCAATCGATATAATCGCTTGTAATTGCTTTTGTCGTGTCCAAACGTAATTGTTTTTCTCATTTTTCAATAAAATTTTAATTTTTTTGTGTTATTTTTAAGTTTTAATAAATAAAATAAGTGCTTTTGACACGAATGTAGGCTTTCCGTTGGTGAAAATAAGAATAGTTTTTGACTCGACTCGGTTTTTAACCTTAGCTTTTCCTTAACGTATTTGAATTAAGTTTTGCTAGGCTTTTATATAGGAAGCTTTAAAACGCGAAGGTCTTAATTCATACGAGTTAAGAACAAGAACTTTTCGCAAGTTCCTATAATTGATCCTAGAAAGTCGTTTATTAAGGGAACTTTAAAACGCAAATTCTAAAACTTGAAAAAGTATAAGAAGATGCAAGATCCTATAGATGACTTGAAAACCCAAAGCTTTGATTTAATAGGCTAAGTATCCATTGATTTCACATTTTTGGAATTTTACAATATGGAGAACAAGAGATGATAAAGTTCAATCATAAGTTTCTAAGGTTAAATTCTTCTTTGTGCAAGTATTTTTGTGTTTGATTTAATCTCCCCATACTTACTTTCCTCGCTTGAATAATAATTGCTTAATAAATGAAGTTTTTAGCGATTTAGGCTTGATATCTTAACTCGTAACTCCTTCTTTTTCTTCCCTTGTAATTAAAGTGAGAACACATTAAGGGTGTCAGCGTCATGGACTTTTGATCATGGGATTGCAGAAATTTGGCTTACTATAAATATCATATTAATAAAGAAGAATAAATAAAAACATGTTCTCTAGGAGCCTTTGGGTGGGAGTCATGTAGCACTAACCTTGTCATTAGAGCCTTAGGGTGTATGTCAAGGGGCGTGTTGAATAAAAATTGCTTCATCATCAAGATCCGTAAGGTGGGATGGTGAAGTCAATTCCCTTATTTTTGTCCAAGGAGCCTTAGGGTGTGGATTTTAAATAAGGAGCACAATTGCATCTTAAAGAGCCACAAGGTGTTATGATGTAGTTGTTGCTAACTCCATTAATAAGGTCGTAATTGACTTTGGAGGTTTTATTGTTGCTTCTAAGTAGCCATATTAGCCAAATTTCGGGTCCGGGATTTGTCCCTAAATTGTGTTAAGTTATCCTTGATGTGGGCTTTCTTTAGTGACAACGGTTTTTGAAGTCGAGGTTAGGTTTTGAGTGTTGAGTTTACACCGTTCTTGCCTTCATTTTTGGACTAATAAATATCAAAATAAAGTCAAATGAGCTTGGGTGAATGACAAATAAAATCTAGAGATACAATTAGGAATAATAGGAGATTGAGTTTATCACAAATTACTTGTATGAGTTGGTTTAATTTTGGGGCTTATGATTGACAATGATCTTGTTTTTGCACTTGGCATGGAAAAGTGAAAAGTCGGGGACGATGAATCTATTTGAGTATTATGATCCTTAAAGTTATTTTTCAAATAATGAAAGCAATACATTATGTCTTTGCAAAATAAAATGTCAAGAGTTGAATAATGGTGTAGTTAGTGTTTTATTTTATCATTGCGTGAGGACACGACAATTACTTAGCAAGGGGGAGTTTGACATGAGCTATTTTAGTCATATCAATTATATCTTAAAACAATGAAATAATGCTATTAATGTATCAAAAATGCCTTGTATATGTTGTTTCTTGTTTTGATGTGTGTAGGTACCAAGATCGTGAAAACCGGCAAAATCAGCACGAGATTGAAGAAAAAGATCGAGGAAGCCAAAATCGAGTTCGGTTTCTAGTGGATTTAACTTTTTGATGAAGAATGGGCCAGTTGGTTCCCACATTGGACTAATGGGCTCATAAGCCCATTATCAAATCAAGTTATCCAAAGCCCAAGATATGGCCCAAAATGCTATTAATAACCGGATGAAGTTTTAACCTTTGCCCCAAATCCAGGCCCAAGTTGCAAGTTAAATTGATGGATGAATAAAGTCATTTGTTGGGGCCAAATTTATTCCAAGCCCAAGTTGAGCCCATAAGGGTTGTAAATTGTTGAAACGATATTTATTCGTTTCATTCAAACGCATAAATAAAAATCCATTCACACGTCTTAAATAACCTCACCCACTCATATTCCCATTTACGTTGTTCACCACTCACACACATTAAAATACTCCCTCGATAACTTCTATGTCTTTCTTCCCCACCTCACAAAAAAATAACCAGTAACTTTTAAGTTACTGTTCCTAAACCCTAATTCACCTAAATAGTCAATATTATTTGGGGCTTTTTGGCACACGAATAATTCAAGTGTGTGGGATTAAGACCCCCATGTTTTAAGGAAGAGAAGAGATGGAAGGAGCAAGGCTACGTGGCAGTTTTCTATTGGAGAAGACAGCTCATTCTCCCCATTCCACCAATCAAGAGGCTACAAAGAAACACAACTAGCACATACGGATGCCACGTTGACAATCCGTGTGCTAGTTGTGTCCTATCAACCATCCGATCAAAATAAACAGGAGAGATAGACGATCTAAGGGTTTAAAGTGAAGATGGAATATGCTAAGAAGATGCGAATATTCTTCCTCAGCAAGCCTTGGGATGGCTATAAAAACACCCATTTTACTTGTAATTTTCATCCCTCTTTTTACTTTACTGTTATTCTGTTAAAATAGGTTTAGGAAAAATTATTGTAATCTTTCTTTTTAATAAGTGTGAAAACACTTATCCTTTTACCACTTATTTCCAATAATAACAAGACCAAAACGTGTATTTTATGTCGTAAAAGTCAGAATTATGCGTGGTTTGTGTTTTTATTATGTTTTAGGACCAAAAGATGAAAAAGGAAGAAAACATGGGCTTTCACGGGCTTTTATCAAAGAAAACGAGAAAAGACGAAGTCAAAAGATCAAGAGTGCTTAAAGAACGGATGTCCAAGACCTATTCTGAAGATTTATCGAAGACCAAGTCTAAAGACGGAAGTTTAATGAAGTCGAAGAACTCGAGTCTAAATAAATAAAGAAATGTTAAGACGAGTTTAATTAATCCCGATACGACATCGAGAAAGACAAATGAATTAAATCGAGTCGAGAAGAAAAGAAAGAAGGAAGCACCACACATGCACTTCCCACTTCCCTATAAATACCCTCCTAATCACATTAGGAGGGGGTTAGCTAGTTTTTACTTTTAAGTTTTTCTTTATAGTTTTAGAGAGAGAATGTTCTAAACTTTCTCTCACTAAGTTTTTCTTTGTTTTCATCTTTTAAATTTAAGCTTTC
Organism: Glebionis coronaria; assembly: GCA_025667525.1. Taxonomy (NCBI): domain Eukaryota; kingdom Viridiplantae; phylum Streptophyta; class Magnoliopsida; order Asterales; family Asteraceae; genus Glebionis; species Glebionis coronaria. The sequence goes on from CM046879.1 coordinate 164,526,456, forward strand.
TTTAATCTTTGTATTTGGATTCCATTAATCAATTTTAAGTTAAGCTTTGTGTTCTTTAATCTCCTTCTACATTTCTTGGTTACTTTATTTTTGATCCGAATTACATATCTCATTCGTATGACTTGATGTTTTCGTGATTAAAGGATTAATCTTCTTTGTTTACACATAAGCTCTTACATGTATAAGTTATAAGCTCTCTATGCTTATTGGCTTATTACAAGTTTAGCTTATTGATTTTCGGATTTATCTAAGGTTTTAGTCATTTTAAAAGTTCATTTTATAAAGTTTGTAATCTTTTATGTTTTAGAAGTTGTCAAATTTGAGCCTTTGGAATTGTTTAAGGTTCGGGTAGAATAGTTTATTGTATCAGCTTATTGAGTTTTAAACTTGCCACCATTTTCGGATTAATCTTGTGTTCATCGCAATATTTTGATTCTCCACATTCCGACGGGGTACTAGATTTGATCGCAATAACCCTTAAGGGTTCTACTTTGCGATCGGTGTGCCATTTCCCCCTTATTCCGATCTGGATTGCGATCGCTCATTGCGATCGCACATTCCGACGGGACTAAGGTCTTTGTTAAGACGAAGTGCTGCCCATTTTTGACAGCAACATTGCGATAGAGGTGTTTTAGTTATTCCGATCTGAAACATTTCGATAGAGTATATTTCGATAGATGCACTTTGCGATAGAACCTTATTTCGATAGAATTGCATTTTACATTCCGACAGCTTTACATTTATGTATTCCGATGGTTGTGATTTTGGTGTATTCTGATGGACATGATTTGCATTATTCCGATTGACTAAGTTTTTAAGTTTTAAATTTTTACAAAGTTTTAAGTTTTAAGTATTTTCCTAATTAACTTTTAGTTTAATTTTGTCAAAGCTTCTACTTTACTCATCGACATTTTCATACCTCATCGACATTTTCATACTTGCTTTTAAATTAGATAACCTAACCAAACCAAATCATTTTGTTCACCAAAAGACAATTGAGTCGCACTCTAGATCGGTAATCAATTCGAAAAGACTTGGGACTACGAATTTTGATATTTGGTTGCAAAACTGAGTATTAAATGGCGCTGCTGCCGGCTCTTTTCGTTAAGATTAACGGTTTCTAGTGAGAGACGCATTGAATTTTGGGATCCGTTCTTTGAACGTTATTTTCCTTGCTTTAAAATTTTTTCAAAAATCCAAAAAAATATAAAATTCTTCAAAAATACAAAAACATTAAAAACTCAGAAAAATCAATTCTTTTCCAAAAGGTTTTGCACCAAAAAGATTATATAGATATTCTCTCTGTGTATTTTTCTTCTGCAGGTGTATGCGTACTAGATCTTCGAACTATTCTGAGCCCGAGACTCGTGAAGATTTAGATATGGCTGGTGTTCATAACAACAATAATAACCCACCTCTACCCAATTTGAATAACAATAATAACAACAACAACAATGTCCCCCTACCTGATTTATGAACAATGGAGGAATTGTGTCAACCCACCATGAACGGACGCGGAGGCCCGATTGCGCCAATGCACGTCACGGCTCAGGAGTTTTCGTTGAAGCATCACATGATCCAACAAGTGCAAACTAACCCATTTCGCGGAATTCCGGATGATGATGCCAACAAACACCTCGACAAATTCATTACCATCACCCAAAGCATGAAGTGCCCTGGTGTTTCTATTGATGACCTTCGCCTTCAACTTTTTCCACACTCGCTTTCTCACCATGCCGAAAAATGGTTTGACCGTCTTCCTAAGAATTCTATTCCTACGTGGAATGACATGACTCAACGCTTTTTGTCGCGCTACTTCCCACCATCCATGGTCACAAGCCTTCGTAACCAATTTAGTGGATTCATGCAAGACAATGATGAATCGCTCTTTGATGCTTGGGAATGATACAATGATTTGATCGACCGCTGTCCAAATCACAACATGCTCCCCGTCACTCTCATTGATACTTTCTACAATGGTCTTACTTTTCGTGATCGTGACACGATCAACGCCGCCGCCGGTGGTACTTTTATGAAAAGGAGACCGGAGGAGTGTAGAGAGTTGATTGAAAACATGACTACTCACCACAAGATTTGGGATTCATCCGCATCCTCAAGATCTAATCAGAGAGTCAATGTTTCTTCTACTACTTCCAATCCTGAGATAACCGAACTTACCCGACAAATCGCAAATATGCACAAGGATTTCATGTCCATGGCCACAAATCATTTTCAACAAGCTAAAGCCGTTGCTATTTCTTGTGACACATGTGGTGGTCCTCATTCTTACAATGATTGTCCTTCTACCCAAGGCAATTTTTCTGAAAACGTTAACGCAGCATACGGTACTTATCCCGCGGGAGGCTATCAAGCTCGTCCTCAAGGAGACCGTAGCTTGCTAAGTTATCGTTCGAACAACTATCTTGCTCCACCCGGTTTCCCTCCTCCAAACCAAAACCAACAACAAAGTTATAACCGAAACAATCAATCCCAACCTCGTTCTAACAATCAATATCAATCCCAAAGAAACCCATACCTAACTCAAGGAAATTCTCAAGCTTACCAAGCTCCACCTCTCAATCAACCGATGGCATTGAATCCGGACGTCGAAACATTCATGAAGACTAATCGAGAGATGGTGACGAATCTTCAGAGTCAAGTCGTCAACTTGAAGGGAGAAATTGCGAAACAAGGGAACGATATTCGAGCCGAGCTAAGGAATGACATGGCCAAACAAAGCAATGAAATTCGTGCAGACATCAGAGACTCTTTCAGCACTCAAGCGCTTAACATTCGTGATATGTTTGGTTCGCTCATCCAAGGTAATCAACCCTCTTCTTCGGGTATTCTTCCGAGCAACACCGTTGCGAACCCAAGAGGGGAGATGAAAGCAATCACCACTCGTAGTGGAAAAGGTTATACGGAACCCGAGCTTCCTACACCTCCACCCGTGATTGTGAACAAGGAAAAAGAGCAACTTTCCTCACCTCCTTCACCTTCTACCCCCATTTCCCCACCACCCGTGGTTGTGAGTGATCCTAATACCCTAAAGCCTTCTTCTTCATCCAGTATACCTTATCCTTCAAGGTTGAGGAAAGAGAAGCAAAAGAGCAAGGATGATATTCAAGTTTCAAACTTTCTAAAAATGTTTAAACAATTAAATTTTAACATCTCCTTCGCCGAGGCTCTCGCTCACATGCCTAAATACGCTAAGATGTTTAAAGATCTTCTTAGTGACAAGGAGAAGCTTCTTGACATTGCTCAGACCCAACTTAATGAGAACTGCTCCGCAGTGCTCTTAAGGAAATTGCCCACCAAACTTGGTGATCCGGGTCGCTTCTTGATTCCTTGCAACTTCCCGGGAGTAGAGAATTGCATGGCCCTAGCCGATCTAGGTGCCAGTATAAACTTAATGCCTTTAAGTGTTTGGAAGAAATTATCTCTCCCCGAGCTAGTCCCCACCAAAATGACCTTAGAATTAGCTAACCGTACGGTTGCTTATCCAGTGGGGATAGCCAAAGATGTCTTCGTTGGCGTTGACAAATTCACCTTCCCGGTGGATTTTGTCGTCGTTGACTACGAGATGGATCCCCGTGTTCCATTAATCGTTGGACGTCCCTTCCTGAGGACCGGTCGCACTCTCATTGATGTAGCCGCGGGCGAAATAATCATGAGAGTTGGTGACGATAAAATTGTCTTCAACATGGGGAAGATTTCTAAGTAACCTTATTCATATGAGAGTGTTAATGCTATTGATGTTCTCGATGAGGCTTGTGAAGAACATTTTCATGATGCTTGCAAAAGTACTCTTTCTTCTCTACCCAATGTTGAGACCGTTGCCTCAATTGCTCCGGCATTGACTCCTTTTGGAGAAAGTGACTTGGATGATTTCGAAGCTAGCTTGGGTCCTCTCGATATTAAGTATGATAATTCGTCCACCGATTGGGATGAAGACATTCGTACTATTGAGAGACTTCTCAATGAAGACCCGTTTCCTCCTCCTTCTCCTAAAGAGGTGACTAATGATGATCCATCGTTAGTTACACCATCTATTGAGGACCCTCCTACTCTTGAGCTTAAGGACCTACCTCCTCATCTTGAGTACGTTTTCCTTGAAGACAACGAGAAGTTACCGGTCATCATCGCAAAGGACCTGAAAGAAGAAGAAAAAGACCGACTTATCGCCGTGTTGAAGAAGCATAAAAGAGCTATCGCTTGGAAAATCTCCGATATTCGCGGAATTGATCCTCACTTTTGCACACATAAAATTCTCATGGAGGACGACTTTAAGCCCACAATTCAAAGCCAACGAAGGGTGAATCCTAAAATCCATGAAGTCATAAAAAAAGAGGTTATCAAACTTCTTGATGCGGGTATGATTTACCCTATTTCGGATTCACCATGGGTTAGTCCAGTCCATTGTGTGCCTAAGAAAGGCGGCATCACCGTTGTGCCCAATGCAAACAACGAGTTGATTCCTACCCGTCTCGTAACTAGGTGGAGAGTTTGTATAGACTACCGCAAACTCAATGATGCCACGAGACAGGATCATTTCCCTTTTCCTTATATGGACCAAATGCTTAAACGTTTAGCGGGTAATGAATATTACTGCTTTCTTGATGGTTTCTCGGGTTATTTCCAAATACCCATCGATACCCAAGATCAAGAGAAGACAATATTCACTTGTCCCTATGGCACATTTGCCTACAAAAGGATGCCTTTTGGCTTATGCAATGCCCCCGGGACTTTCCAAAGGTGCATGTTGGCTATCTTCTATGACATGGTTGAGCAAACCATGGAAGTCTTCATGGATGATTTCTCGGTCTTTGGGGATTCCTTCTCTTCTTGCCTTGCCAATTTGGAACGTATGCTTAAGCGGTGCGAAGACACTCGCCTTGTTCTGAATTGGGAAAAATGCCATTTTATGGTAAAAGAAGGCATTGTGCTAGGACACAAAATCTCTAAAGCCGGTCTTGAAGTCGACCGTGCTAAAGAAGATGTCATAGCCAAATTACCTCCACCTTCAACCGTGAAGGGTGTGAGAAGTTTTCTGGGTCATGCGGGCTTCTATCGTCGATTCATTCAGGATTTCTCTAAAATCGCTCGCCCGATGACCCACCTCTTGGAAAAAGATACTCCTTTTATCTTTTCTAAAGAGTGTATCAAAGCCTTCAATCTTCTTAAGGAGAAGCTAACTAAGGCACCGGTCTTGGTTACCCCTAATTGGGAGCTACCCTTTGAATTGATGTGCGATGCTAGCGACTTTGCTATTGGTGCGGTTTTGGGTCAAAGAGTGAATAAACACTTCCAACCAATCCACTATGCTAGCAAAACAATGACGGGGGCTCAATTGCATTATACGACAACCGAAAAAGAGCTTTTAGCTGTTGTCTATGCTTTTGAAAAATTCCGCCCCTATCTTGTTTTATCCACCACCATCGTATACACGGACCATTCCGCGTTGAAGTACTTGATGACTAAGAACGACTCTGAGCCAAGACTTCTTCGCTGGGTTTTACTCCTTCAAGAATTCAACATTGAAATTCGTGACAAGAAGGGTGCCGAAAACCTAACCGCGGATCATCTGAGTCGACTTGAGGATCCATATCAAGGGGATCATCCGAAAAAAGAGATCAATGACTCTTTCCCCCTTGAGACCTTAATGTCTATAAATCTCAATCTTGATGACACCCCGTGGTTTGCCGACATTGCAAACTACTTAGCAGGTGGTATTCTCATCAAAGGGTTAACATCCCAACAAAAGAAGAAGTTCTTGAATGATGTTAAGACTTACTTTTGGGATGACCCTTATCTATTCAAACAATGTGCTGATCTGATCATTCGTCGTTGTGTTGATGGACCGGCAGCTTTGCAAATCCTTGATGCTTGCCATAGAGGACCCACCGGTGGTCACTTTGGTCCCAACTACACCGCTAAGAAAGTGTTTGACTCTGGATTCTATTGGCCCACCATTTATCGTGACACTCACGAAATGGTTAAGCATTGTGATGCTTGCCAACGCCAAGGCAAGATCACACATAAAGATGAGATGCCTCAAAATTTCATACAGGAATGTGAAATTTTTGACGTATGGGGCATCGACTTTATTGGGCCATTTCCATCCTCCAAAGGGAACAAGTACATCCTCGTAGCCGTTGACTACGTTTCTAAATGGGTTGAAGCTAAGGCTCTCCCTACGAACGATGCGAGGGTGGTTGTGAACTTTTTAAAGCAGCTTTTCGCTCGATTCGGCATTCCTCGTGCTATTATCAGTGACCGCGGGACTCATTTTTGCAATGATCAATTTGCAAGAGTCATGGCTAAGTATGGTGTCAATCACCGTCTTTCCACCGCCTATCATCCCCAAACCAATGGGCAAGCCGAGATCTCCAACCGTGGATTGAAGAAAATTTTGGAGCGTACTGTGGGAGAGCATCGTGCCGCGTGGGCCGATAAGTTAGATGATGCTCTGTGGGCTTTCCGTACAGCTTATAAGACCCGATTGGTTGTACACCTTATCGTCTTGTGTACGTGAAAGCATGCCACCTACCCATCGAGCTGGAACATAAGGCGCACTGGGCCTTGAAGTGGGCTAACTTCGACATCAACAAAGCCGGTGATCATCGCAAGATTCAACTCAACAAGCTCAACGAACTGAGGAATGAAGCTTACGAGAACTCACTGATCTACAAGGAGAAGACCAAGATCATTCATGACGCAAGGATTAAGAACCGAGAGTTCCACGTTGGTGATCAAGTCTTACTTTTTAACTCTCGGTTGAAGATCTTCTTTGGCAAGTTGAAGAGCCGCTGGTCTGGTCCATTCACCGTCGCCAAAGTCTTTCCATATGGGACCATTGAGCTTTCTCAGCCAAATGGGCCCAATTTCAAGGTGAATGGCTAGCGTTTGAAGCTGTACTTTGGTGAGGACATCTCGCATGAGATGATTCCATCCCTCACCATGTTTCCCATGAACTAATATGGGTCGAGTCAGGCTCGTGACTCGGTGAATAAAAACAAGCGCTTTTCGGGAGGCAACCCGTGATCTATCCTTTACTGCTTTCATAATAAGTGTAGGGGAGCCCCGTATGTGTTTGTTGTCTTGTTTCTTGTGCTGTGCAGGGATTAAAGCTTCAAAGATCCACCTTGATGACTATTGACGAACCGTGATACCGTGTTCCCATCTTCCCGGTTCTATCCTAAACTCTTGTGATTCAATATTTCATATTTTATATGTTCACATTGAATTCACTTTAGTTGTCCTTTCCTTAGCAAGATTTAAATAACGTGCACAATGTCCTAAGTGTAGGGGAGTTTACTCCCACATGCTTAAACATTGAGGACAATGTTTATCTCAAGTGTAGGGGGGGACTTCTATCTAAGTAAGTGGTCTTTTCCATGAATCTGCCCTTATTTTAACCGGAAAATTTGATTTTTCGACATTTTTCAAAATTTTTAATCTATTTTGGCCTAGTTGTATAGTGGTATTTTCCTTTATTATGTTTAGTTTCTTTCCATTGCTAGAATAAATTTTCAATAAAGTTGTTTTAATTTTTTCTTAGTCGTGAACATTTTGACTCAACCCGAGTTTACTTATCTAAGTTTACTCTAGCTAGTATCCTTAACGTGTTTAAGTCAAGTTTTGCTAGGCTTTTATATAGGGAGCTATAAAACGCGAAAGTCTTAACTCTCACGGGTTAAGAACAAGAACTTTTCGCAAGTTCCTATAATTGATCCTACAGAGTCGTTTATCAAGGGAACTTTAAAATGCGATCTCTAAACTTGAAAAAGTCTAAGAATTTGCAAGATCCTATAGATGACTCGAAAACCCAAAACTTTGATTTAATAGGCTAAGCATTCACGAGTCTCATTCCTTGAGATTTTAAACTGTGGAGAACGAGAGATGATAGAGTCAGTTATAAGTTTGGTATTCTTTCGTGAATTTATGTGAGTTAATTATAAGCCTATTCTCCCTTCGCTTGTTAATAAATTATCTGCAATAAATAAGGTTGTACGATTTAAAAGGTTACTTAGCTTCTAGCCCAAGATCGTTTAAAAGTTGCTCGGTACGGATTAGAGTTCATAGCCAAGGCATAACTTATTGAAGCGGGATGCGAAGATTGGCGAGTCCGAAAAGGCCCTAACAATGCATGAGGGCTACATTTTGTTGCTAAAGATCCAAAAGTGATGTAAAGAATCATTTATCGAAAATCAATATGAAGGATCGAGACACACGACGAAAAGCAAAAACTCCCCTAAAGATCATGGAGAAATCTATCCAAAAAGGCCCTAACAAGGTATGAGGATAAATAGATCCAAGTCCTAAAAGGAGGCGGATCGTTGTATATCAAAGTCCAAAATAAAGATTGGAGAAAAATGAAGAAGTCGTGGTCCAAATATGAAGAATCTCTCAAAACTTCAAGTGAAGAAATTCCTATTATGAAGAGAAGACCATAATTTCAAGAACGTCTCTCAAAGATTCGAAGTATGAAGTCGTTGCTAAATATCGATCCGAGAAAGGTCTCAAATCGTGAAGCGAGTTATGCCAAGATATGAACTTTATGAGGTCTCGAGAAGCAATTTTAAAAGATTTTGTCCTTTAGCTAACTATTGATTAAATCGTTCACTTTATTTTCGGCCTAAATAACTATCGAAATAAGTCAAACAATGCATTTTCGTGATCATTCAAGACAAAAATAAAATATAAGAGATACACCTAGGAATAAGGGAGTCTAAGTGAATAATTGGCCCACATGAGTTCGTGTTAGTTTACTAACTTATAATAACAATGATCTCGTTTTTAAGCTTGGTATGGGGAACGTGAAACTTGAGAATGATAAACGTTCATGGTAGCCAAAAACCAATGTAAGTCTTTGATTTCTTTACTTGATTTTATCTTTTTACTTTCCTTAAATGTTTAGTATTTAATAAAGGCCAAGGTAGGTTATTTATGATGGAAAATATAAACCGTGCTTTAAAATTAATGCATTGCATGAGGGCATTGCAATGGTCAAGTGTAGGGGATTTAATAAGTGTGAAAACACTTATCCTTTTACCACTTATTTCCAATAATAACAAGACCAAAACGTGTATTTTATGTCGTAAAAGTCGGAATTATGTGTGGTTTGTGTTTTTATTGTGTTTTAGGACTAAAAGATGAAAAAGGAAGAAAACACGGGCTTTCACGGGCTTTTATCAAAGAAAACGAGAAAAGACGAAGTCAAAAGATCAAGAGTGCTTAAAGAACGGATGTCCAAGACCTATTCTGAAGATTTATCGAAGAACAAGTCTAAAGACGGAAGTTTAATGAAGTCGAAGAACTCGAGTCTAAATAAATGAAGAAATGTTAAGACGAGTTTAGTTAATCCCGAGACGACATCGAGAAAGACAAATGAATTAAATCGAGTCGAGAAGAAAAGAAAGAAGGAAGCACCATACATGCACTTCCCACTTCCCTATAAATACCCTCCTAATCACATTAGGAGGGGGTTAGCTAGTTTTTACTTTTAAGTTTTTCTTTCTAGTTTTAGAGAGAGAAAGTTCTAAACTTTCTCTCACTAAGTTTTTCTTTGTTTTCATCTTTTAAATTTAAGCTTTCTTTAATCTTTGTATTTGGATTCCATTAATCAATTTTAAGTTAAGCTTTGTGTTCCTTAATCTCCTTCTACATTTCTTGGTTACTTTATTTTTGATCCGAATTACATATCTCATTCGTATGACTTGATGTTTTCGTGATTAAAGGATTAATCTTCTTTGTTTACACATAAGCTCTTACACGTATAAGTTATAAGCTCTCTATGCTTATTGGCTTATTACAAGTTTAGCTTATTGATTTTCGGATTTATCTAAGGTTTTAGTCATTTTAAAAGTTCATTTTATAAAGTTTGTAATCTTTTATGTTTTACAAGTTGTCAAATTTGAGCCTTTGGAATTGTTTAAGGTTCGGGTAGAATAGCTTATTGTATTAGCTTATTGAGTTTTAAACTTGCCACCATTTTCGGATTAATCTTGTGTTCATCGCAATATTTTGATTCTCCACATTCCGACGGGGTACTAGACTTGATCGCAATAACCCTTAAGGGTTCTACTTTGCGATCGGTGTGCCATTTCCCCCTTATTCTGATCTGGATCGCGATCGCTCATTGCGATCTCACATTCCGACGGGACTAAGGTCTTTGTTAAGACGAAGTGCTGCCCATTTTTCGACAGCAACATTGAGATAGAGGTGTTTTAGTTATTCCGATCTAAAACATTTCGATAGAGGATATTCCGATAGATGCACTTTGCGATAGAACCTTATTTCGATAGAATTGCATTTTACATTCCGACAGCTTTACATTTATGTATTCCGATGGTTGTGATTTTGGTATATTCCGATGGACATGATTTGCATTATTCCGATTGACTAAGTTTTTAAGTTTTAAAGTTTTACAAAGTTTTAAGTTTTAAGTATTTTCCTAATTAACTTTTAGTTTAATTTTGTCAAAGCTTCTACTTTACTCATCGACATTTTCATACTTGCTTTTAAATTAGATAACCTAACCAAACCAAATCATTTTGTTCACCAAAAGACAATTGAGTCGCACTCTATATCGGTAATCAATTCGAAAAGACTTGGGACTACGAATTTTGATACTTGGTTGCAAAACTGAGTATTACTTTTCATAGTATTGTAATCTTCTTCTTACATTAATAAAAGGTTTAATTTCGTGGATAAATTGTCTTGATTTTAATATTATTCGAAGTTAATTTCAAAGTTGTTTTCTTAAATCTATTTTAATATAACTTGAATAAATAATTGATTGAGTTAAATAAATAGCTTAAATCAGTTATTTAAGGTAAGAATTGGGAAAACTTTCCCCACTGGAAAGTTTAAAAGTCTGAATATTATTGGTGAGTTTGGTCCGATTGATTCGATGGTGACGAAGGGTGGTGGTCGTATGGTGATATATTTCGTTGTTTCTGTTTCATAAGACTGCTCAGCGCAGATCTTCTACTCAACGGTTACTACAAAAGGTTCTAATTCCTTTTTGTTTCTTGTTTTAATTTTGTTTAAGTTTGATGCTATATGATTTCACTGCTTAGTTTGGTTAGTTTTATAAAATTTGTCTGAATATTTAAATGATTGGTTAACTTACTGTTTGGATTTAAAAGTTTTAGGTATTTTAAGATTTTGTTTTAGGAATCTGCTCTTGGTGTTTTGGTTTAATTTAACTGAACTAATAATCTGTTAAGCTGGTATTAACATGTTCTTGGTTATAATTATTATTGAAATATTATGTTTGATTTTACCTAGAACTGCTATGAAAGTCTTAATATAACGGATTATGAGTCAACTGATATAAGCTGATGAGTTAATTAAATGATTAATTAAACGGTTAGCCTGTTAGTGTTTTATCTGTCATCATTTTTCTGCTTTTCAGAATTGTATTAAGATGGTTGTTTGTTTGAAGTTGAATCGTTGGGGTGTTTGTTCTTTTTAGATTTTAACAAGATGACTTATGAATGAATGTTAATTTTGTTCTTTTTTTGAATGCAATTGTAATCAAGTTAAGGTGCTGCTATGTTTGAATTTTAGCTGTTACGAGTTCTCTAGTTCATTTTAGTATGGTTGACTGAAATTGTGTATAATGCAGTTCGTTTTTCTCAGTTCTTGCTAATTGAAAGTCCTAACAATATCGGGTTTTTAACTGTTTTTGGTTGTTAATATTTTTTGGATATTCTATTTGCTAATTCAAACAATCCCTTACAAAACTGAAAAATATTATCTACTTATATGTAAAACATCGTGCAAATACCAAGTTTTTATTCAAGTAAATTCAAAATGTAAATTTTACAACTAAAAGGATTGAAATTGTAAATTCTATGAAAAGTAAATGCTTAAAATGTAAAATCAACAAGTGCAAGGACTGAAAATGGCAAAACAGTTAACTATGAGGATCAAAAATGTAAACTATGCAACAAACTAACCAATTTGTAACAAATTCCAAAACTTGCTAACTAATTTCTAACAAAGTATAAAAGTTCAAGGACTGGATTAGTGAAAACCCTAAAAAGTATCAAGTTTAGCCTGGTTTAAAAGAAGTTTAATACAAGAAGGACTTAAGTGCAATTTTGAAAAGTTTTTAAGCAAAAACGGGTTAAACATACAAATAAGCTCGTTTGAGCTTATTTCTCAACCAAAATCAATCAAACCACTTGCAAAATGCTTAAAATCACAAATAAGCTAGACCTGTAAGAGGAAATTTGCTAAAAATGACTAATAAGCTGATAAGCACTTTCCAATAAGCACAAAATAAGCTCTACAAGAATCTAGACATGCACAACTGGATTTTTGAACTAAAACTGATTAATGAACTCAAAACATAAACGGGAAATCAAGTCTTATCAAAAATCATCCAGAAATAAGCTTGAAAATTGAATTAAGCTGAAATTGGCTTATGTTGACCAGCGTTGACCAAGCTTTTTTTCCAAAAAGCTAAAAATCTCAAATATCAACCACCAACACTAACTAAGTGATTTTGTAAAAGAAAATTGACAAGTTTGTGAAGAGGATAAAGAGATATGAAAAAGCAGCTTTCAATTTACAGAAACTTGATTTTGCTTATGTGTTTAGATTTTTGCTTATTTCTACTAGCTTACTGAAAACTGTATTAAATGCTTATGGAATATGAAACTTCATGTTATGACCTACAAATGAGAACTGGTTTGGTATAATTTCATCAAGAAACAAACAAATGCAAGGCAATTGAAATTGACAACTTTTTATAAGCAAATCTGACTGAAATAGACCCAAACTTTTTATATTGCCAATTGCCTCTTTGACCTTAAAGTTGACTTGAAAATGGTTTAAAACTACTAGTAATGACTTTGTGACTGGAAATGAACATTAATTTGCCAAAGATCAACACATGAAAATTTAACACAAGCTAATGCCAAACACTTCTTTAACTGATCTTTATGAAAATTTGTGAAGACTTTTTGAATTTAAGTTTGAACTGAATGAAAAGCTATAGCATACCAAATTTAATAACCAAAATGAGATTTATGAGAGCTAAATGCAAGTAATGAAAGCAACTAGAACTCAAATAAGGAAGCAAGGCTAAAAATGACTTAAATAAGCTATCAACTAGAACAAAAATCAGATCAATAAGCAGAAAGGCTACACTTAAGCTACAAACAAGTCTAGAATCAGATCAAAACCAAGCTAAACACGTTTTATCATGCAATCAACAAGGATTTAAGCTAGAAATGAAACATGCATTTGACAATTCAGTGGAACCAAAACAAGAGGCGTTTGCACCTTGTGAAGTATCCTTTGAGCAGTAGAGGAGTGCTGAACTCTCTAGTCTAGTGCTAACCACCACCTTAGCACTAGATTCTACTATCTATAATCAATCGACACAGCTACACATCAACAACAATCATAATGGCTTGAATTCATCACATATATTATGAACTTGGACTGAAATCAATCAATCAGCTACAAACTTCTCTCAAAGTCAGTTATGATCAAGGAATGATCATAACAAACTCAAATCAGCAACAAGAATATCAATGGAAGTTGGAGATGAACAGTAAAGATGATAAGGAAATTTGGCGGGAAAGTTAGAATTTGAATTTTATTAATGGAGAGTTGGTTACAAAGCTGTTAAAAGGTTACTAACTAACTAACTAACTCAAGAGTGTGTCAAACTCTTGAGTAGTTTAGCTAAAAAGGAGAAATGATGAAAGGAAAAGTAAATGTGTGTGTTTTCACACTTACAACTACACATCAAGAAATGAAGACTAAACAGGCTATTTATAGACTTGAGAAGAAGATCAGTTGGGGTTGGTGACGTGTTGGAGCCAATCCCAGCTGTCCACGTGTCATAATTCTGCTGAATTGATTTTGCAGGTATGAACTTGAATTGGGGATTCTTTGCTGAGTTGTTTTCAGGTTAATTGATTATGACCAATGAACTCGTCTTGTGATTTTGAGCAAGTTTCATGTTAAGCACTTCCCTTGAAATTGCCTCTAGCTCCAAATCGATCCTGGAAATGTTTGTTCGTTTGAAACTGCCACGTGTCAAATCTTCATTGGCTGAAATGGATGCACACGGATCACATTGTTGTGATTTGTTAATTAATTAAGACAGCGCTAGTGGGTAATAAATGCCATTATGTGGCAATCCATGGCTCTCTTTTCCTAGCTTCTTATTGGACAATAGCTATTCACATGGATCACTCTTGTAATAATTTCCAAGATTGGCAAAATTAGTCCCTAGACTTTGGCAGATTGTATATTTGAGCTTGTAACTTCATTTCTTTGGCATATTTAGTCCTTCAAACTTCATTCTTGAACAAAATTGGTCCTTTGACTGAGTTGACTTGAGAGTTGACCAAATTTGACTATGATCTTGACTTTTACATTATTTACACTTTGGTCATTCATCTTTGGCAGATTGTCAAGATAGGTCCTTGCACTTCAAAGTCTTGTCACTTTTGATCCTTCTTTGTCTTTTTCATCAAATTAAGCTTGATTGTTCCTTGTTTGCTTGGAAATGCATCCTTTTACCTACACAAGTGTACACAAACACAAACATACCACATAACACTGTTTTTGCAAGATAAATTGGTATTTTGCTTCATGTTTTAGGGTTATTTGTTGATAAATTGATATGAGTTTTAGCTCATATCAAATCCCCTACACTTGAACATTGTCATGTCCTCATGCAATTCTATATATTTTAAAGCACAAATTTACATTCTCCTAATAATTAATCCACCTTGGCCATATGGAATGCATCTACACTACTCTTAAACTACATGATGCATGATTTTGACTTTTAACAATGCAATGAACAAATTACAATTTTATATATATCTTTTTGGTTTTTCTTGAAATGGTTTTGATGGAAATAACTCATAAAGAATTCAATGACTTTGATTAGGGCTTGGGTACCATGGACATTTATCACCCTTAAGTTTCATTTTCCCCATACCAAGCTTAAAAATGGGATCATTGCATTCACAAGTAAAAAGTGCATCAACTTATTCATGACAATTAAATGTGGAACCGGTTATTATTTGAGCAAATTGCTTGTGGGAAAATTTGTCATTTATTCAAGTGTGAAGTATAAGAAATGTAAAATCCAAAAATAAGGAAGCACGGTTTTAATCCTAAGTAATCCTCTCATCCATTACTTGAAAAACCGCTCTCAATTAATACAAGTCCGTTTCAAGAATAATAAGTCATTCGCCTTATGTGTAAAGTCCTCATGTCATGCTTTCATAAGTAACTACACACTCGCTAAGGAAAGAAAAATAAAACTCACGCAATAATTTACATCCGCCATCTTTTTGAGACTTTGGATCTTCAACCCCGCAACCCGTCAAGGTAATATTGGATTGGAGCAATCTATTGAATCCCCGCAACCCGTCAAGGTAATATTGGAACTCAGTAGTCACTATAATTAACACCACACTGCCCCTCTTGGGAGTCTTGTATATATATATATTTGTTTTCTTTTCTTTTTCTTTTTCTTTTCTAGCCACTCATTTTTTTATAAGCCGCTCTTATTTTTCTTTATTCCTCACAAAGAAAGTTGAAAAGAATAAAAAGAAAAACACCCGCTAAATATTGAGCATGACATAAGTCTAGTACACATAAAACGTTCTAACTTAGAACCTTAAGACGTACTTATATCAACCATGAATGATTAGACAAAAATGCATAAGAGATTACAAACCGATTAAAACCGTTCTTGATTATTTATTAACAATTATATACATGCGAATAAAATAGAGGTAAAGAAGAGAAGGGTTTAGCCACAAGTAATTATCATGAAGTTTATCTAGCCCTTTTACACTTGCTTCAACTCTATCATTTCCCATTCTCCACAAATTTAAAATCTCAAATAATGAGATTGGTGGATGCTTAGCCTAATAGACCAATGAAGGACTACATGGTTAAGGATACTAGCTAGAGAGTGCTTAGATAAGCAAACTCGGGTTGAGTCAAAATATCCATGGCGGGCCTAATATGTCAAAGAAGTCTAAATTTGTTAAAACCATGTTTTATTATATTATATTTTTTTTCTTTTTATATATTTTTGATGAAAGATAAAAGAAGAAATATATACAATGCAAATGTGATATGCACAATGATGATGCAAAAATTATGAATGCATATTTTTGGTGGCCAAAGTAGATCAAAAATTTGAAAAATGTTTGAAAATCCAATTTTCCATGTTATCATGAAAGACAATGACAAGTTCTAGGTAAGGTCACTTCGATAGAAGACCCCCCTACACTTAAGCTAAACATTGTCCTCAATGTTTAAGAGCATGGAAGTATAAAGACTTCCCCTACACTTATGACAATGAATAGACTTTGCTTAACCCAAGTTAAGGAAAGGACAACTATTAGTGAAATCATGTTTAAGCACAAGGTGTCAATGAGAAATCACAATAGTAACGAAGTGAACCGGATACAAGGGCCTCCTCCATAAGCTCCAAAGCATGAAATGAGTGAGCAACCCTACAAACAATCATGAAGACAAAAGAAGGTCTCCCCTACACTTATCTCCAAGTCTATACCTTTATTTCTAACCTACAACACTCTAAACCTAGTTATACGATGCTTGAGTTAATGAGTCTCTAGCTCGCTCGTCCCTCAATGAATCAATTCATGGGGAAAATGGGGATCTCTTGGACCATTTCAACGGAAATGTCCTCCCCAAAGTAATGCTTAACACGGTGACCATTCACTTTAAAATTTGGACCATCGGGTTGTGACAACTCAATAGTTCCATATGGAAACACTTGAGCAATAGTGAATGGACCGGACCATCTCGACTTAAGCTTGCCCGCCAAAAGTTTCAACCTTGAGTTAAAGAGGAGAACCGGCTCTCCAACTTTGAACTCATGATTCTTGATCTTAGCATCATGCAATTTCTTAGTCTTTTCCTTGTAAAGCAAAGAATTTTCATAGGCATTGGCTCTCAATTCATCCATCTCATTGAGTTGATCTTTCCTATGGGAACCGGCTTGGTTTAAATCAAAGTTAGCCCATTTGAGAGCCCAAGATGCCTTGTGTTCTAACTCAAATGGGAGGTGGCACGCTTTTCCATAGACAAGCCTATAAGGAGTACAACCAATTGGTGTTTTAAAAGCCGTCCTAAACGCCCACAAAGCATCATCAAGCTTATCCGACCAAGAAGCTCGATGCTCTCCCACCGTTCTCTCTAAAATTCTCTTTAAACCACGATTTGTGACCTCGGTTTGACCATTTGTTTGAGGGTGATACGCGGTATAAAGTCTATGATTAACTCCATATTTCTTCATAACTCTCGTGAATTGATCATTACAAAAGTGCGTACCACGATCACTTATGATGGCCCGAGGTACACCAAATCTAGCAAACAATTGTTTCAAAAACTTCACAACAACTCTAGCATCATTGGTAGGTAAGGCTTTAGCCTCCACCCATTTTGACACATAATCCACCGCCACAAGTATATACTTGTTTCCCTTAGAGGATGGAAAAGGTCCCATGAAATCAATGCCCCACACATCAAATATCTCACACTCTTGGATAAAATTTTGTGGCATCTCATCTCGTTGCGTAATTTTTCCTTGTCTTTGACACACATCACAAAATTTCACCATTTCATGGGCATCTTTGTAAATGGAAGGCCAATAGTAACCCGAATCAAAGACTTTCTTGGCGGTATAGTTGGGCCCAAAATGTCCACCCGTAGGTCCTTTATGACACGCTTCTAAGATCTTAAATGCCTCGGGCCCATCTATACATCGTCTAATGATTTGGTCCGCACATTGCCTAAAAAGATAAGGATCATCCCAAAAGTAGTACTTAACTTCTTAAGAAACTTCTTCTTTTGTTGATAAGTAAGACCCTCAATAAGCACATTGCCCACAAGATAGTTTGCGATATCCGCAAACCAAGGGGTGGCATCCTCTTGGGAAGAGATAGACATGAGCTCCTCTAATGGAAAAGATTCATTGATTTCTTGATGTGGCAAATCTCCTTGAAAAGGATGCTCAAGTCTACTCAAGTGATCCGCCGCTAAATTCTCGGCCCCTTTCTTATCACGAATTTCTATCTTAAACTCTCGAAGCAACAAAACCCATCTCAAAAGCCTAGGCTTAGCATCTTGTTTTGTCAAAAGATACTTGAGAGCGGAATGATCCGTATACACTATGGTTTTGGAAAGCATAAGGTATGGTCTAAACTTCTCAAAAGCAAATACTATAGCAAGCAACTCTTTTTCCGTGGTAGTGTAATGAAGTTGTGCACCGGTCATGGTTTTACTCGCATAGTGTATAGGTTGAAAATGCTTATTAACTCTTTGTCCTAAGACGGCCCCACCGCATAATCACTAGCGTCACATATAAACTCAAAAGGTAATTCCCAATTTGGAGAAACCAAAACGGGAGCCTTAGTCAATTTCTCTTTAAGAGTCTCAAAAGAGTCCAAACAATCTTGGTTAAAAATGAAAGGAGCCTCTTTCTCCAAGAGGTGAGTCATCGGTCTAGCTATCTTAGAAAAATCTTGTATAAAGCGCCTATAAAATCTCGCATGACCTAAGAAACTCCTCACACCTTTAACCGAGGTGGGTGGGGGAAGCTTAGCAATCACATCAATTTTAGCTCGATCCACTTCTAATCCCTTGTTGGATATTTTGTGTCCTAAAACAATTCCCTCTTTTACCATAAAGTGACATTTCTCCCAATTAAGCACTAAACGTGTTTCCTCACAACGCTTAAGCATTCTCCCAAGATTGGTGAGACATGAGGTAAATGAATTTCCAAAGACGGAAAAATCATCCATAAAAACCTCCATAGTTTGCTCTATCATGTCATGGAAAATTGCCATCATGCACCTTTGAAACGTCCCCGGTGCATTACATAAGCCAAAAGGCATCCTCTTGTAAGCAAATGTACCGTAAGGACAAGTGAATGTGGTCTTTTCTTGATCCTTAGGGTCAATGGGTATTTGGAAATAACCCGAAAATCCATCAAGAAAACAATAGTACTCATTTCCCGCTAAGCGTTCAAGCATTTGATCCATAAAAGGTAATGGGAAATGGTCTTTCCTAGTTGCCTCATTGAGTTTTCTATAATCAATACAAACTCTCCAACCGGTCACAAGTCTCGTGGGAATAAGCTCATTGTTCTCATTAGGTACCACGGTGATTCCACCCTTCTTTGGAACACAATGAATCGGGCTAACCCATGGAGAGTCGGAAATGGGGTAAATCATACCCGCATCTAAGAGTTTAATCACTTCCTTCTTAATAACCTCATGGATTTTTGGGTTAACTCTCCTTTGATTTTGAATGGCAGGTTTATAGTCATCCTCCTTAAGGATTTTGTGTGTACAAAAATGTGGATCAATTCCCCTTATGTCGTATATTTTCCATGCTAAGGCTTTCTTGTGTTTCTTAAGGACTTCAATAAGTTGCTCCTTCTCATCCTCTTTCAACTCTTTAGCAATGATCACAGGTAATTGGTCTTTGCCCTCTAAGAAAGCATACTCTAAGTGGGATGGTAGGTCCTTAAGTTCAATAGGAGGTGGACTCTCTATGGAAGGTTTTACTATGGAAGGTTCCTCAATGGTAACTACTTGTGGAATAGGAGAAGGGATAGGGTCCTCATTGAGCAACTTTTGGATCGTAAGAATATCTTCTTCCTAATTAATGGGAGAATCATCATCACCAAGAAAGTTTGACTCAAATTCCTCCAAGAGGAAATCACTCTCTCCAAAAGGTGTTAAAGAGGGAGCAATTGAGGCCACGGTTTCAACATGGGGCATCTCATCATTAGTACTCTTACAAGCATCATGAAAGTGTTCATCACACACCTCATCTAGCACATCAACAATGTTAATAGTCTCACAAGGTCTAGACTCCTTAACCTCTTTCCTATCACAAACTTTCCCTAACTTAAACACCACTCTCTCATCTTCTACTCTCATAATTAGTTCTCCTTCCGCCACATCTATCAAAGTACGACCCGTTCTCAAAAATGGTCTACCAACAATCAAAGGCACTCTAGGATCCATGTCATAATCAACCACTACAAAGTCGGCCGGAAACGTAAATTTATCCACACCTACAAACACATCCTCCGCTATACCTACGGGGTAAGCTATGGTTCGGTTGGCTAATTCAAGAGTCATCCTAGTGGGAGTGAGCTTGGGAAGAGAGAGTTTTTTCCAAACCGATAAAGGCATGAGGTTAATGCTTGCCCCTAGATCCGACAAAGCCATGCAATTTTCAACACCGGGAAAATTACAAGGTATCAAGAAGCGCCCCGGATCTCCAAGTTTTGTAGGTAGGGTTTTAAGTAGCACGGCGGAACAATTTTCATTAAGGGATGTGTTGGGCAAATCAACCAATTTTTCTTTGTTTGAGAGTAAATCCTTGAACATCTTAGCAAACTTTGGCATATAAGCAAGAGCTTCCGTAAAGGATATATTGATGTTGAGTTGCTTGAACATCCTTAAGAAATTGGAGACTTGGATGTCATCCTTGTTCTTTAACTTGTCCTTTTTCAACCTTGAAGGATATGGAAGAGTAGGTTTTGGTGTAGGTGGAATAGGTGTTGTAGTGGAAGATTTGTCTTTGTTAGCTTCTTCATTGGGAAGTGTGGAAGGTAAAGGAGAAGTATGAATGGGTTGAGAAGGTGTGTTTGAGTGAATGGGAGCATTTTGAGGTGGTGAAGTAGAGGTAGAGGGCTTGTCACAAGTAGGAGCACAAGTGGGTGGAACAATAGTAGGTTTAGGAGGTGAAGGATCCTTTGTTGACTTTCCACTTCTTGTTGTAATAGCATTGACATTTGCCCTTGGATTTGTTTGTGTGTTGGAAGGTAAAGCCCCTTGTGGTCTTTGATTATACATAATTTGGTTTTGAAGAAGAGCAAATTTCTTGTTATTTTCCTCTTGATTATCTTTCAATTGTTTCTCAAAATAAGTGAACTTTTGAAGCATCAAATCTATGGGGTTAGGTTGCACATTTCCTTGATAAAAACCTTGTTGTGGGAAAGATTGAGGTGGTGGATTAAACCCTTGGTTTGATGGATAGAAGTTATTTCCTTGAGGTTGAAAATGATTGGGTGCCTTGTAGTTATTTCCTTGGTAAGGTGGTATTTACCCTTGATTCCTTGGTAAAATTTGAGGAGGATTTTGTTGAATTTGGGTGGGTGGTTGGGGTGGGAATCCCGGTGGAGTAAGGTAGTTTTGGGACTTGTAAGAAAGGTTATTTGGATTGATATTTGGCTTGAAGTGTTCATGATGTTCTTCTTGGTAAGCATAACATTCCCCTTGATAACCATGCACCTTATCACATTGTTCATAGGAATGGGGACCTCCACAAGTTACACAAGAAAGAGTAATGGCATTCACATCATTTGAAGAATTGTTCAATGAAAGGCTCTTAATAGCTTGAAGCATTTCTTGTTGTACCTTAAAACTCCTCTCACTATCTCTATCCATCTTTTGAATGATCTCTTGTTGATACTTGAGGAATTGGTTATCACAAGGTGCTTGAGAATTGTTTTGGATAACATGAACCCTTTCTTCAAATTGATTGTTTGTTTGAACCATTGCTTTAGTCTCAATGATGTACAAGGCCTCTTGCATGAATTTAAGAAGAATATTCCCTCCCGTGGAAGCATTGAGTGAATCTTGGTGATGAGGTTTAAGGCCATCATAGAAGGTATTGATTTGGTGAACGTCATCCAATCCATGGTTAGGGCATCGCCTCAATAACTCGCTATACTCTTCCCAAGCATCACTAAAGGATTGACTAGGTTTTTGTTGAAAGCCTATAATTAAGTTCCTCAAGGCCATGGTCTTAGATGGAGGAAAGAACTTGTTCAAAAACTTAGTGGT
Source organism: Glebionis coronaria (assembly GCA_025667525.1). NCBI lineage: Eukaryota > Viridiplantae > Streptophyta > Magnoliopsida > Asterales > Asteraceae > Glebionis > Glebionis coronaria. The sequence continues at coordinate 164,548,352 of CM046879.1, forward strand.
GAAACCATCCCATGTGGTGATACTATCGGGTGGTTGGGTGTCTAACCAATGCTTAGCTTGTCCCTCAAGTGAAAATGACACTAACATCAATTTAATAGCATCATGTGGAACTCCATTGTGCTTAATGGTATTGCAAAGAGAAAGGAATCTCTTAAGGTGATCATGAGGATCATCATTCTTGTTACTATAGAAAGGTGATTGTGAAACCATAGTAATCATAGACGTTTTTAGCTCAAATGTATTTGCGGGAATGTCGGGAATCCTAATAGCACTAGCATATCCATGAACATTGGTTTGCATGCGTTCCATAAAAGAACGATTATCAACAACCATGGCTTCTTGTGGTGAAGGAGTCAAAGCACGATTCTCGTGATCGGCTTGATGGACGGTGGTGGTCTTACTCTTTCTCTTTTTCTTCCTTTTCGGAGGAAGAGGTTGTACAACAATCGGTATTTGTGCACGCCCGCGAGTGAGCATGCAACTCAATACGAGGAATGAGAGAGAAGCTCTCGTGTGACTTTGAAGAGAAAAGGATTATCCTCTTTGAGTTTCAATATAAAATATCCACAAGAAAATAACAATATATGTATGTACTACTTGGGTGCAAGACCCCCAATGAAGCCTTCCTTCTTAGAATACTCACAAGTGAACGGGGGGTTAGGTGGCGCGAAGCACTTAAGTACCTATTGACCCTTAGATGACATTTTATAGCACATCGCCTTTCTATTCACTTAAATGTTCGTATTCTTCGAATTGTTGCTTATTGAGAGTATTTATCTATTCTTGCTTTATTTTGTTTGATCGATACACGTGTCAAGGACCGGAACGCCCCTCAACACGGTGTATTGCCCCGGCAACACTTATGGAGAATATGTAACTTGGTTGTTCATATCTACGTATACTTATTTACATATAATATATCAAAAATATTTTTGTATTTATTTGGTTTTTTAAGAAAAATACTATATGTACGTAAAAACGATGAAAACCAATATAATATATATTTTTGGGTGTAATCTTTTAGGAAAAAGATTACTTTTTGGATTTTTTATTTTTTGGTTCAATTCTTTAGGAAAAGAATTGAATTTTTTTGATTTTTTGTTTTTTTGTATTTTTATCGTTTTGATTTTTTTATTTGTTTTTGATTTATGATACGTAAAAATAACGTTCACAAGGTGAACGGATCCCAAAAGCCAATGAAAACCGTCAATCGATAGTCTCTCGTAAAGTCAAAGAACCGGCAGCGGCGCCATTTGAAATTGTGTATAATGCAGTTCGTTTTTCTCAGTTCTTGCTAATTGAAAGTCCTAACAATATCGGGTTTTTAACTATTTTTGGTTGTTAATATTTTTTGGATATTCTATTTGCTAATTCAAACAATCCCTTACAAAACTGAAAAATATTATCTACTTATATGTAAAACATCGTGCAAATACCAAGTTTTTATTCAAGTAAATTCAAAATGTAAATTTTACAACTAAAAGGAATGAAATTGTAAATTCTATGAAAAGTAAATGCTTAAAATGTAAAATCAACAAGTGCAAGGACTGAAAATGGCAAAACAGTTAACTATGAGGATAAAAAATGTAAACTATGCAACAAACTAACCAATTTGTAACAAATTCCAAAACTTGCTAACTGATTTCTAACAAAGTATAAAAGTTCAAGGACTGGATTAGTGAAAACCCTAAAAAGTATCAAGTTTAGCCAGGTTTAAAAGAAGTTTAATACAAGAAGGACTTAAGTGCAATTTTGAAAAGTTTTTAAGCAAAAACGGGTTAAACATACAAATAAGCTCGTTTGAGCTTATTTCTCAACCAAAATCAATCAAACCACTTGCAAAATGCTTAAAATCACAAATAAGCTAGACCTGTAAGAGGAAATTTGCTAAAAATGACTAATAAGCTGATAAGCACTTTCCAATAAGCACAAAATAAGCTCTACAAGAATCTAGACATGCACAACTGGATTTTTGAACTAAAACTGATTAATGAACTCAAAACATAAACGGGAAATCAAGTCTTATCAAAAGTCATCCAGAAATAAGCTTGAAAATTGAATTAAGCTGAAATTGGCTTATGTTGACTAGCGTTGACCAAGCTTTTTTTCCAAAAAGCTAAAAATCTCAAATATCAACCACCAACACTAACTAAGTGATTTTGTAAAAGAAAATTGACAAGTTTGTGAAGAGGATAAAGAGATATGAAAAAGCAGCTTTCAATTTACAGAAACTTGATTTTGCTTATGTGTTCAGATTTTTGCTTATTTCTACTAGCTTACTGAAAACTGTATTAAATGCTTATGGAATATGAAACTTCATGTTATGACCTACAAATGAGAACTAGTTTGGTAGAATTTCATCAAGAAACAAACAAATGCAAGGCAATTGAAATTGACAACTTTTTATAAGCAAAACTGACTGAAATAGACCCAAACTTTTTATATTGCCATTGCCTCTTTGACCTTAAAGTTGACTTGAAAATGGTTTAAAACTACTAGTAATGACTTTGTGACTGGAAATGAACATTAATTTGCCAAAGATCAACACATGAAAATTTAACACAAGCTAATGCCGAACACTTCTTTAACTGATCTTTATGAAAATTTGTGAAGACTTTTTGAATTTAAGTTTGAACTAAATGAAAAGCTATAGCATACCAAATTTAATAACCAAAATGAGATTTATGAGAGCTAAATGCAAGTAATGAAAGCAACTAGAACTCAAATAAGGAAGCAAGGCTAAAAATGACTGAAATAAGCTATCAACTAGAACAAAAACCAGATCAATAAGCAGAAAGGCTACACTTAAGCTACAAACAAGTCTAGAATCAGATCAAAACCAAGCTAAACAAGTTTTATCATGCAATCAACAAGGATTTAAGCTAGAAATGAAACATGCATTTGACAATTCAGTGGAACCAAAACAAGAGGCGTTTGCACCTTGTGAAGTATCCTTTGAGCAGTAGACGAGTGCTGAACTCTCTAGTCTAGTGCTAACCACCACCTTAGCACTAGATTATACTATCTACAATCAATCAACACAGCTACACATCAACAACAATCATCATAATGGCTTGAATTCATCACATATGTTATGAACTTGGACTGAAATCAATCAATCAGCTACAAACTTCTCTCAAAGTCAGTTATGATCAAGGAATGATCATAACAAACTCAAATCAGCAACAAGAATATCAATGGAAGTTGGAGATGAACAGTAAAGATGATAAGGAAATTTGGCGAGAAAGTTAGAATTTGAATTTTATTAATGGAGAGTTGGTTACAAAGCTGTTAAAAGGTTACTAACTAACTAACTAACTCAAGAGTGTGTCAAACTCTTGAGTAGTTTAGCTAAAAAGGAGAAATGATGAAAGGAAAATTAAATGTGTGTGTTTTCACACTTACAACTACACATCAAGAAATGAAGACTAAACAGGCTATTTATAGACTTGAGAAGAAGATCAGTTGGGGTTGGTGACGTGTTGGAGCCAATCCCAGCTGTCCACGTGTCATAATTCTGCTGAATTGATTTTGCAGGTATGAACTTGAATTGGGGATTCTTTGCTGAGTTGTTTTCAGGTTAATTGATTATGACCAATGAACTCGTCTTGTGATTTTGAGCAAGTTTCATGTTAAGCACTTCCCTTGAAATTGCCTCTAGCTCCAAATCGATCCTGGAAATATTTGTTCGTTTGAAACTGCCACGTGTCAAATCTTCATTGGCTGAAATGGATGCACACGGATCACACTGTTGTGATTTGTTAATTAATTAAGACGGCGCTAGTGGGTAATAAATGCCATTATGTGGCAATCCATGGCTCTCTTTTCCTGGCTTCTTATTGGACAATAGCTATTCACATGGATCACTCTTGTAATAATTTCCAAGATTGGCAGAATTAGTCCCTAGACTTTGGCAGATTGTATTTTGAGCTTGTAACTTCATTTATTTGGCATATTTAGTCCTTCAAACTTCATTCTTGAACAAAATTGGTCCTTTGACTGAGTTGACTTGAGAGTTGACCAAATTTGACTATGATCTTGACTTTTACATTATTTACACTTTGGTCCTTCATCTTTGGCAGATTGTCAAGATAGGTCCTTGCACTTTAAAGTCTTGTCACTTTTGATCCTTCTTTGTCTTTTTCATCAAATTAAGCTTGATTGTTCCTTGTTTGCTTGGAAATGCATCCTTTTACCTACACAAGTGTACACAAACACAAACATACCACATAACACTGTTTTTGAAAGATAAATTAGTATTTTGCTTCATGTTTTAGGGTTATTTGTTGATAAATTGATATGAATTTTAGCTCATATCATTGACGTAATTATATAGGCTGTTAGGATTTTTAGACGTGCTTGACTGGTGATAGAACTGATCATAGAGTGCTGAGTACTTCTACTTTGGCATAGCTCTTTTAAAATTTTGCTGATTCGTTTTGTTATATCTTATGCTGAATTTTGTTAACTATCAGATTTAACTGATCTGATATCTTATTATAATTGTTCTTTTAAGCTGTTAGTTATAGCAGCAGTCCACAAGTCACCTCCTGTGACTCCAAACAACTTACTGTCAAAAAAGAAATTAAATCACAAAAATGGGTTCCTTCCTAGGACTCGAACCTGTGACCTCCTGGTCACAGGCCTTGCATGTTTTCCAACTGAGCTAAGAGCTCTTTTGGGTTTTATTTCCTTTAGAATAATTAATATAGTAATGTTTAATCTGGCAGATTTCTTTTAGAAGCAATTTCAACTTTAAGTATGTTTAGAAATAGTTTAATTAGAATTTTCATTAAAGTAAATTTGGAATTTTAAATAAATAATAAATAGTTTGAAAATAAAAATAAAGATAAAAGCAAAAATATTTTATTAATTTAATTAATTTTCAAATTATTAGATTTCTACTATTTTGGATTTAAATAAAATTAGTTTTTAAAAATAATAGATTTAATATAAGTAAATTTTTTATAAAGTTAATTAGTTTAAAAAGTTAATTAGATTTTTAATAGTGTAAAAGTTATTTTTATTAAATAGAATTATTTTTATAGATTTTCAAAATAGATTAATTTTTAAATAGTTTTAAATTTTAAGTATTTGTTTTAGATTAAATAATAGCGGGGTTTACGATTCATGCACTTTAGGATAATTTAAATATTTTAAATTTGGTAGAATTAATTTCTAGTTTAAAAACCGAAAACCAATTCAAATCGATTGTCCAAATCAAAACAAAACGTCTCAAATTCACTCGATCTTCGTGTACAACGAACTTGGTTCATCACGTGTTTAATTGAATTCGTCATTGGTAATATTAGTCTATTACTTTTTCCTAAAGGTAATTTTCTAATTTACCCTATAACGTATCCAAATTATCACTATACTATCACGATCACATCAGACCTCGTCATGCAAATTAGAGGGGCTGCCTCTAATTTAATATACTGGTTTGGGTAAGAGGGTTCAGCTCCTTGTGAAGGATGCAAGGCACACACCACATTCACACTGAATAATCTGCTGAAAACATGTAAACTAGGATGCACCCATACGCCCCACCTGATAATAATAATATGGCCAAAAGCTGAAAGGGATGCCACGAGCTATCACTCCGCCGTGGTGAATTCATAACACTGGTGCCTCCAGTGTTATGGTTATGGTACCTCCATAACTAGGTGAAACTGGTCATGCATGTATATGGCTTTAGGTATTCTAATTTAAACATAAACAATTCAAAAACATATAAAACATATACTAGGTAAAACAGTTGGCTGCATACGGGGAATCCTAATAAGGAAGAATGTCCATACTGAAAGGACGGGGAATTCGTACCTTGTGTCCAGTGAACGAAGAAGACGAACGGAAGAGAGTCCTACTTCGGTATCACTAATGCTACATAAATACATACGTGTATAAGTATCTGATTACTGAGTACGTACTGGTATTATATCATGTCTTAGCTTGTTTTATATGTTCATGTCATGTTTTACTGATTTAAGCTTTATACTGTGTTTATCATATATTCTGTCTATTCTGATTAAGTATTACTTGTATTTCATGTATTATTATACTTGTTGTGTAATAATAAGTAACTTTCTAAAAATAGCAGGTTTCCTAAAATAGAAAGTTTCCAAAAATAGAAAGTTACCAAAAATATAATGTTTCCAAAAATAGAAAGTTTCCAAAAATAGAAAGTTTCCAAAAATAGATTTACTGCTTAAAACAGATAAGTTTCTAAAATAGAAAGTTTCGATAAATAGATTAGCTGCCTTAATTAAATAAGTTTCTAAAGATAGAAAGTTTCCATAATTAGATATAAGCTGGATAATTAAGCTAATTAAAGTTTAAGTGTTTACTGATTAATATTCTAAGTCATGTAATTAATAGTATAGCTTATTAATTATTTCATGTGAAATAAATAAACTATAGGTTAAAGTATTTAATTAAATATCACATGATTTAATTATATAAAAGTAAAAAAATAAATACTTAGGTCAAAACATGTATTATTATCTATTAATAATATAACCTAAGTCATGTAAATTAATTAATTATAGGTCATGATTTTAATAATTAATTAATTATATAGTGTAATTAAATGGAAAAATACTTAGGTTAAAATTCATGTATTAATAATAAAATTAATAACCTAAGTCATGTAAATTAAATTAATCATGTTCATGTTTTTAATTAATTTAATTTAAGTCTTATAAAAAAATATAACTTGTAAAAATATTTAACCTTGTAAAAATAACTCATGAACCGGAACGTGTTTTATTCTAAACATGTGTGAACCGGACTCGTGTTTTAACCCGTGAACCGGACCCAATACACCCTTGGTCAACCTAGCCGCCGGCTAGCCAAGGTTTCCCACCGGCTAGCCGGTGTCCCCTTGCTGTCGTGGCCTACCCGAGCACCATCATGCCTCGACCGAGGTCGGGGTCTCCCCTTTTCCTGCTGCCGTGACACACCACCACCACACCGAGACCATAAGGTCTCGGTTGGTGCAAGAAAAATCAAGCCGAGACCCCCCTTGGGGCTCGGTTATGCGTCGGCCAACAAACAAACACCTCTTAACCATTTATTTAATTTACCCCATGATTAAATAACATGTTTTTACTTGTTTTTAATTTATTATTAAAAACATTCATGATTTCATGTGATTTATAAAATCAAAAACATAAAGAAAAGAGGTTTAGAGTTTATACCGATCACGTGAATCAAGAAGGATGAACACACTAACAATCCTTGCAATAATCGAACACCAAAAATCAACCAAAACACCCCTTTGGTGTGTGTATACCCGGCGGCCAAGAACAAGGAGAAAGGAGAAAATATTTTTAGGGTTTTCTTGTTTTCACTATTTTTGTTATTATGAAAATAACTTTCTCCCAAATTCTAGTTTAGTAAGAATTAATGGGCTTGGTCCTTTGGTCTTGTTGTGTCCACGGGTAAGGGGATCCACATGGGGGTGACCCGAACATTTTCCGTGTCTAAATAATAAGTGTGTTCTCGTGTTCGTGTTTTACGTGATTTAATTAGTTATCTTTCGTGACTTAATATATTTATTTGTGATCGTAATAAATATACATACATACGTAATATTAGCTCGTGATTAATTTACGTTCATGATTCGATGTTCGTATGTTCGTGACTATAATTATTATTGAAATAATTATCGTGTGTTAATACGTAATAAATACTTATCGTGTTATAACACGCACGTAATACTTGTAATTCTTGTTCGTGAAACGTAAACGTGCTATAAAAGGAAAGTTCTAATCATGTACGTACTATCGTAAGGGTACTATTCATGGTAAAAGCATGCGGGTTTTACAGGTACATTCATTTGAAATTAAAGATAGCATACCACTTTGTAATCAAGCTAAAAAGCAACAGACACTTGGTGGAATATTTTTGAGTAACCAAGCATAACAATAACCCATGTCCAATCTAATAACTCCAAGCCACGATTACAACAATAGCATCACAAGAAAAGCATCCACACACCTGATAAGAAATTTATTATTGTTGTATGAAAGAAGACCTTGAACATGTTCCATCTGACCACTGAAAATACAAATTGTACAAACAGAAGGGTGTCCAACCTATACTAAAACAAAATGTTATTCTTAACTATAAATTTTGACCAACAAAACTTATACGCGCAGAATGTGATTGTTCTATATGGGCAAAAAGGCATAGATGAATCATGAAAAGATAAGGATGAGAGTACAACCCTAGCCATAACAAAAAGTTATCTAACCATTCTTGACCTTCAATAACCAAAAAACGAATAAGCCTCCTTGAAGGAATTCATTCAATCTTATTCATCCGTAAAACAAAAAAAGTAACAATTTGATGATCTATTAAAAACAATGCCCTTATTATTCATCCTACAACTCTCGAAAAAACAAAACACAAAAAGAGTGGAGTAAAAGAAATGATGAATCTGTAAATCCTAATTGCAACACCACCATATACTTATCATAAATACACATAATTGAAAAAATTATATAAAAATGTAAATATCACATTCAACACGTTAACAGTTGATTTATGGTGTTTCACAAACAAAATCAAAATTCAAAATAAACATCAAAATCCCTTTACAAATGATTTAAGGAGAAGGCTGAGAACATGATTAGAAAAAAAAACACTTACTCGAAGAACGCAACTATATGAGGATGATGGTAGGCTTAGGGTTTTGAATGATACTGTATGATATTTTTGAATGTGTAAAATGGGTTGTATTATAACTGGTAAAAACTTTCCCCGAAAGTTTTGTTTAAATGGGTTGACTTTTCTTACATAATTATTCTTCCTTCCAGTGTTGCTTCAAATTAGTTTGGAACCAAAATCATTTCCATAATTAGGAGAGTCTCAAAAAATGTCTATGATACCACACACCCAAGAAGCACCAACATGAAACAATGGAAGAGACGATGTCGGCGATGGTCGTGACCGACGAAACGATGTCGGGGATGGTCTTTACCAAAGCAACTCAAAACCACCACGAAACACCAAAGCCACCAAGCACATTGAAACCACCTAGTCCACCAAAACCATGGTCATTCGTTTGGCGGACGGAGAAAAAAAAATAGCGGCGGCAGTGGTGTATGGTTGGTTGGAGAAAGCAGATTTAGAGATAGATGATCATAGGGAGTAGGCGGTTTTTATTGAGAGAGAGAGATTAGGGTTGGTGAGGGGTGGGTTACAACCCATCACTTGGCTGGCTTTTGAAACGTAATGTGTAATGTGGATGCCAGCTACTATATTGCTTGCAACATTTATTTTTTCAACAATTCCCTTTTTAGAGTGTTTTTCAACATTTAACGTTTAGGGGTAAATGTTTTATATGTAGTAGAGATAAAATGGAGAACGGGCTGTTTGAGCAATGAATATTGCATGGTTGTAATGAATATTGTTGCCTATGTACTAATCGTAAGACTAAGATGAATGTATCAATAGCAAAAGCATGATGAAGATAAAACTATGCAACAATTTCATGCCTTTAAAAATTGTCTTAACCAATTTAATCCAACTAGACAAATAGTGGTTCGTAGCACGAGATTATAAAGCTATAAAAATCTGATTAAGTATTTTTTTAATGTTTTATCTTGAATATTGAATATTATTTTTCGAAATGAGGTTGTTTCAAACATAATTGAAATTGGTTCAAAACAGAATCTATTAAAATACTAATTAAAATAAACTATTAACGGAAACTATTTCAATTAGGAAATGTCCTAATTCATATTCAAACATCTGAAATCAAACACCATATTTTAGTTGAATAACTTTGATTGTGTATATTATGATAAAATTTATAAAATAAATGAATAACTTTTGTATTTAATACTTTCTAAAACATTATCATATCTTAAATGTAAGAGAAAAAAATGCATAGTGAAATTTTGAATAACACTCCAATAATTCCCAAACTTAAATTGTTTAAATGCATGAGAACTTAAATATGAAAACTTAAATTGTTTATATGCATCTAAAAAATACACGATTAAACTTATAAATAACACGAATCAAAATTCTCTCAAGTTGAAGCTAATATGATTGGTCATATTGGCCCATCAAAATTTATATAAATGTTTAAAAAAAAATTGTTTTAGCAAAATTTAAAGAGCCGTTTATATTTATCATTATTGTGATTCGTGAACTTGGCCTATCAAATTATCTTCAAGTTTGTGAACACACCGTTATGTAACGCGGTTTGCACTTTGACAATTGATTATCTTTTATTATTCGATAGTTTCCAAATAAATAAGTCTAAACACAACTAAATAGACATTCCTCGTATAACATCGCTTTCAATTGATAACGTATTAAAGGATATTTTAATTTTACTATATGTAAATAGGCAGTTATATACAGGAAACATTGCAACTTAAGGCGATTATGAAACTTAAAACGACGCTATCAAGAAAACTATGCAAACCATGCCGATAGCTAGGAAACATTACGACAATGCAATCACGAAACTAAAAATTTATTCGCCGTCAAAATTTGTTCAAACTAGAAACCGCTACCGACTATCAGTTATGTAAAGTGCTTTGTTAAAAAAATTATCTCTTTGCGAGCGTTTGTAATTTTATTTTGATGTTTTCACAGTATATTTTGAACGTTGCACGAAACGCTGCCACAATATCACATTTCGTTGTTTATTTGTAACTAAAAATTTTCGCCGTTATGCGCGGGTATTCGTCTAGTTATAATTAAAGATTTGGATCTATTTAGAGTTTTATAACAAAAGGTAAAAGTTATAGAAACGAATTAAACCAATTAAGTGGCTTGATATTTACATATAAGCAAATCGAGCAATATGATTGTTAAAAGTAAGACAAAATTAAATAGAATTTAGTCAAAAGTAAAAATATTGGTGAAAGAATTTGAAGAAAAAAAACATAAAAATATATGTGTTAAATTTGTGAAAATAAAAATATTAAAAAGGAGGAGAAGATTAATAAAACTTTAGTGGTTGAAATTAAAATAATTTATATGAATTTATGTGTAAACTTATAAGTTCTCATATTTTTCGTAACTTTAGAAAATAAACAAAATATCCTCTTAGACTTTATACCTCTAGACTTATATTTTGAAAATAGTATACATTCTTTTAAAAAATAAACAAATCACATGGTTATAAACATTCAAATAAAAACACAAATTATTGTGTATTTCTATTTTAACACTTAACATACAAGCAATTCAATCAACGAAATTATTATTAACATGAATATAAATATCAAAATGAATGCACGACCTCAGATATCAGTGTGAGATAAAAAATAAATAGACGAGATTTTACATTTTACAATGACATATATTTTTTCAAGATCGTTTGTGCTACTAAACACACATAATGTCTAAAAAAAGATAAATAACATTTCAGTTAAAAAAAATCCATTTTTTTTACAACAAAACTATATGCAAAATATCAGTTAATATTATGACATAATAAAAAATTATGTAAAATTCGTGGGTCTACGAATATTGTAATTATTTAAGTATTAAAATATTAATATTGTCTTATAGAATAATATTAAACACTAGAAAATCATGAATTTCTAAATCGTGTACGTGTACGGTTGATGTAATTATGTTGTTGATTAATAATTAAGATATTACTGTTGAGAATAAGTACATTAAAAGTAAAAAAAGTATGAAATTTTAAAAATAAAAATTGAACTGGTTTTGGTTTGTATTAATTTCACACAGTGCACATTAAGACAATAACATAATCAAACATACATTAGATATACTTAAAAAAAACATATATAATATATATAAAATTATAATAAAATAAATATTTAATTTGTCTTTTATTTTTAAGTCTCGGACCTGCACCGTGCCTTAAAACTAGTAATATACGGTATAAAAGAGTAAATGAGGTATTTATGTAGATTTTGTATAGAAATAAAAAAAAAAATCATTTCCTAGCTTTTTCCTTTCGGTCACTCGGGTGTTATATCGCTCTTAAGGAGAATGTTTGAACCAATTTTCAGGTTTGTATTTAAACCTTTAATAGTTCATTGTATAGGCTAATAACATATATTTTTAAGTTATACTTTAATTTAGGATCTTATGTATAAAGTTATTGTGACATGTTTATAAATCATTGAACTTGTAAGGATAAGATTGAGTATTAAGAGTATGCGTGGAGCTCAACTTTAGTCCATGAAGATGTGAAGATAAGATTTATGACTTCACAAGAGTTTTCAATTAGATGAAATCACATGTGAACAAACTATAATTGGGGAAGATTTATATCTAAAATGTATTTCTTCAAGATACATGATGAGTTCTTTTAGTTCAAAAGATAATGGAAGTTTAGCTTATAAGATAGTGATTAATCAGAACTCATTGATCTTATGGTAGTTGGTAAAGTCTCAGATTTACATGTCATGAATTCATGATACAAGTGAGCGGTTTCACAAATAAGGATTAGCAACATGTATAATTGGTACAACATGGAAACTACAAGAATTGAGGGAAAACTTTGAATAAAATCTGAGTAAATAGCTACCATGCAAAACCAACTAGAATATGATAGAAAACCAAACACTTGACAAAGGACTACACAAAGCCAGTCATTGTTATGAAAGTGTTGTGCAACATTTAAACCGCAACTTTGACATATGATACTCAGCAAGAATAATTTCTCTTACACATTTTAGGTTAATGTGGGTTCATTCTTAAAATAGACTAGACAATGCTGCATTGCAAGTCTTGCCAAAACAGCCTAGCTTACTAAGGCGGAATTACCAAACTTGTTACGGGCTCACCTCAGAATCCTCGTGTATTCGCCTCAAGATGTCTCACTTTCGCCTGGAGTGTCCGGCTATTTTGAGTGTGCTAACATACAACGATGTATTTTCGTATAATATATCCATAGGTCAAGACCTAAACCCATAAACCGATCGATTTTATAGTCTCCCATATTTTTTAGTATTTAAAACGATTTTATACAAAAAGTCGGTTTATGTATTAACAAATGTTTTGAAAATTGATTTTGAAATTGACTCGGTTGAATTATCAGGTCATCAGGTTGTCGGGTCATTTCGGGTCGACCCGAATCAACTTGATTTTCCAAAAAATGAAAAAAATATTACATTTTCAATATTTAACAAAAAATTTATATATAAAAATCATAAAAATTTCATATATTGAACATATAAAATATTTACCAACAAATATAATATGTAAAATAAAATTACGTCGCAAATACGTATAATTTACATGCTTTATTTGTAAAAAAAAAATTAAAAAATCGAAACTCGACCGGGTCTCGAGAACCGGGTTAACCTGGGTCACCTAAACCCCACAGGTCTAACCGACTATCGAAAATATAAAACCCGATTTAATATGACCTGTTTTTCGACCTAAACAAAATCAACCGGTTATTGAAGAATGCAATTGGTTTTCTTGATTTGCATTGATTTGTAACGAGGGGTATAGCCCGAGCTTCGCGGCGGGAGATGCAAGACTAACGGTTGCATCAGACCAATAATGCGATAGATTGTCTACGTCAATGACTGACATTGCAATGAACGTCTAATTTCAAAGACTATTTCGATAAAAAAAATATTTAAAATCCGTTTTTATAAAACTATATGTGTATCAGGAACGTTGCAAAATTAGGCTTGTTTGACTCGCAATTCGGTATCAAAGATATTTGTTTCGTTAATAAATTGATAGATTTACGGTTCGAATAAGGATGAGCACGGTACCGATCCCGTATCGATTTAGTGGTATCTATTATTTCTCGAACATAAATTAGTGGTACCGGTACCGTACCGAATGTGATTCGGATATCGATACTGGTACGGGTATCGGCATCGGTATCGGAAAATCGAGTTTTTCTCTTTTTCGGAATTTCACGATTTGGTACCAGCCTCGTACCGAATTAGTAGTATCGCTTTTTTTCACTTTATTTCGTAGTCTTAGTACCCTATCGAACAGGATTCGGATACCAGAAATCAGTAAAGTGGTTTGATTTCGAGATTCAGATCGAAATCAGTCAAAAAATATAGCTAGTTAAAAGTTTGAGATTGTTTTTTAATATATCGAATAATACAAAGGTAGGTTCGTAAATTGTTTTTTCATTTAAGTGCTGTGCCAACCATTTGTGATTTGCTCAAAAAAAAAAACCATTTGTGATTTGTATTTTGATTGAGAATTCAAAACGACAAAAGCAACAAAACAAAACGACATTTAAAACGCCAATATCACGTCGTTTACTTCGCACTTTAATATATATTATAATTTCAGAGAAATATATATTATTAAAATATTCTAGATTATGGGCTTAGGCCACTAAACATACACATGAGCCATACTGTAATCTAGAGAACTAAGTTGGAGTAAAACTAAAGTGGACAACAAAACTAGAGAACAAGGAAACTGGAGAACTATAATGTCATCTAATACGCCCCCGCAATTAGAGCGGGAGGAGGCCGAAGGCTCAAACTGGACCGGAAGTCTTCAAAGAGAGCCAAGGGTAGTTCCTTAGTGAAAATGTCGGCATACTAATAACGAGACGGAATGTGAAGAACGCGAACAGTGCCTGCAGTAACCATGTCACGTACAAAATGGATATCGATCTCAATATGTTTTGTACGTTGATGTTGTACCGGGTTAGCAGACATATAAATAGCACTAACGTTGTCACAGTAGGCAAGTGTGGCAGATGATAAAGAACAATGGAGCTAACGAAGAAGATTACAGATCCATGGAGTCTCTGCGACAACATTAGCAACACCCTGATATTTGGCTTCGACACTGGATACAAGTGTAAACCATAATCCAACGTCCTTGAACATATAAAATCCATTTGAGAGCTGCAAAGTGAGGCTCATGAGGATCATGCATGTACAAAAAAACCTGTTGCACTGCATAAGATAAATCTAGACGTGTAAATGTGAGATACTTAAGACGACCTCCGAGACTACGATATAAAGTAGGATCATGAACAGGCACGCCTTCCGGACCTAGTTTAGACTCTATGTCAATGGGTGTTCGGGAGGGATTACAAGAGACTATGTGAGCACGCTCAATAAGCTGGAGAACATACTTCTTCTGAGACAAGAACTATCCTGTAGAGTGACGAGTAGCCGAGATGCTAAGAAAATAGTTTAGTGCCCCGAGATTGGTCATGTTCAAACTCACAATGTAGAGAACCAATAAGCTGTTGTAGAAGGGTGGTAGAAGAAGTTGTAAGAATAATATCATTCACATATATGAGAAGATAAGCAACCTTTGAGCCCTGTCTATAAATAGATAGTGAAGAGTCGCAACGACTGTGATAAATCCTAACTCTGGTGGCATAACCTGCAAACCTCTGAAACCAAGCACGAGGTGCTTGCTTCAATCCATATAAAAATCTCTGCAAAAGGCAAACATGGTAAAGGTACCTAGAGTCAACAAAACCAGAGGGCTAATATATGTAAACTGTCTCCGATAAGTCACCATTAAGAAATATACTTTTAACGTCAAGCTGGTGAATAGGCCATCCACGGGAGATAGCAAGCCTAAGAATAGTCTGAATTGTTGCAGGTTTGGCAACCGGATTAAAAGTCTCATCACAGTCAACACCTAACTGTTGACTACTTCCATTAGCAACCAAACGGGCCTTATAGCGGCCGAGATACCCGTCGGCATGAAACTTATGCTTAAATAACCACATGGAGCGAACCATGTTAGCATCGGATGGCCTTGGTACAAGGATCTAAGTACCATTTTTAATTAATGCATTATACTCATCATGCATAGCATTACGCCACTGAGGATCTTTGAGAGCAAGAAAAGGAGATTTTAAGATAGGAGAAATAGTAGACGTGGTAAGAAAGAAGATAGGATTGGGTTTAACAATACTCGACTGAGAACGTGTGGTCATGATGTGAGTACGAGTGGCTTCAAGAATAGGAGTGGTTGGGATGTGGGTTTCGGTATTGGGCTATCAGGGATTGGGCTATGATGTATTTGGCCGGTGAAGGAGAATCATTTGGTATTCGGCTGTTAGGGGCGGTGGGTGGTTGGGCCTTGGTTTTGGGGGTTGTAGTAGGTGTTCGATTTGTTGGATTAGTGGTCGAAAGAGGTAAGAGAGGGGATGGGGGTTATCTAGAAAAGTGTAAGAGGGTGTAGCAGTAGGGGTCATGGATTTATAAGAAAATGTGTTTCGTCAAAGGTAACGTGATAGGAAATGAGAATTTTATTTGTTTCGAGGTCTAGACACCGAAATCCACGGTGATAAGCAGGGTAGCCCAAAAATATACACGGAGTGGCTAGAGGTGCAAGATTATGAGGGGAGTGTAGGCGAGGTTAGCAAAGACATCCAAATATGCGAAGTTGAGAATTGTCGGGTGTTTTGTTGAAAAGGCGGGTAAAGGGAATTTCATTATTGATTGTTGTGCAAGGGAAAAGATTGAGGAGATATGTAGCCATATGAAGGGATTCGACCCAAAAGGTGTGGGGGAGGTTTGATTTAAAAAGGAGAGTGTGGATGGTGTTATGAATTGTACAGATCATGCGTTCGGCTTTGGCATTATGTTGTAAGGTTTTAGGGCATGAGAAACGAAATTGGATGCCATTTTTGTAAAAGAGATTATGTAGTTGGGTGTTATCGAACTCACCACCATGATCACACTGAAAACTTTTTATTTCACATTTAAACTGATTTCTAATATACATACAAAAATGTAAAAACTTGGCAAACATATTAGACTTGTTATGAAGGGGATAAACCTATAGATAGTGAGAGTAATGATCAAGGAACAAGACATAATATTTGAAACCACTAGAGCTAACAATAGGAGATGTCTATAAATCAAAATGAATAATATCAAAACAATGTTCAAGAATAGAATCTGAAGTATGAAAGGAAGCTTCATGAGTTTTCCAAGCTGGCAAGCATGAAAAATATGTGAAGAATTCATTTTATTACAAGAAAAAAAATACGAGAAGCAAGAAAACGTAACGCTTCATCACCAGGATGACCAAGGCATTGATGCCTCACTGAGGAACTAGTGTAAAGGAAAGCAGTGGAGAGAGTAGACAGCTTGGTAAATGGATAGAGATCGCCCGCGTTGTCACATCGGAGGAGGATATGCCGAGTCAAGAAATCATTCACAAAAAAACCAAAAACATCAAACTCGATGGTACAATTGTTATCTCTAGTAAATTGACGAACATAAATTTGATTTTTAATGATGTTAGGGGTTACAAGAATATTGTGAAGATGTAAGGGGGCGATGAGAGGATGAAATAATCCTATGGCCTGTGTTGGTAACGGGAATAGAATTTCCATTACCAACATAGATAGATGGGTATAACGTTTATTAAAAAGTGTACCTAAATTACTTGTATTAGAATTTAAGTGAGAAGAAGCACCTAAGTCCATATGCCAATTAGGATTCTG
Source organism: Glebionis coronaria (assembly GCA_025667525.1). NCBI lineage: Eukaryota > Viridiplantae > Streptophyta > Magnoliopsida > Asterales > Asteraceae > Glebionis > Glebionis coronaria. The sequence continues at coordinate 164,565,774 of CM046879.1, forward strand.
TAATGTCATTGTGCTAAATGCACTCGGTAAAGGAGTAGCTTGAGACCCATAATGACCAGGACCCACACTGATAATACCATGACCTAAAGTTGGTTGACCAAAATGCTGGGCTGCAAAATGGGCCTATGAAGGTTGGTGATGTTGGAACATCTAGTAGGAGACCTGGTGCGCCTGAGGTGTTGCTGCTGGAGCTGATGGGCCAAGAGGGGGAAAAGAAGTAGTCTGCTTGGTGTTGTAGGGGCTCTGGTAGGGGGCCTGCTGTGCTTGGCGGGCTGAGTAAAAACCAAGAGGTGCCTGATGAGTCCAAGAAGGGTTCAGCTGGATATGAGAGGCAAAGACCCGATTTACTTTAGCTTCACTATTACCTCCAGCAGATGAATGTCGAGTCGTAAGGTCGGGACGACCCTGATAATCATGAATAAAGCAACATTTATCACCGAACCGACAAGTGCCCTTATTAAAATGGTTTCAAATTTGTGGAACGGTGGAGGATTTTTGTGGTGTACCCTTGTTGATTAACGTCATGAGGACGGTGGGAGAGGAAGAGCTACTCTCAAAATTGGTATTGGCACCCGATTCCTTTTTAAATGAATATTATTTCAAAAGGAGCATACTACGTACCGTTTCAAAGGACGGGAGGGGCTCACGATGGCAGATGATTTCCACGAGAGTTGTAAAACGTGTATCAAGGCCATTAACTTCATAAATAACCAGATTCTTTTCACTTACATTACATTCAAGGTTCTTAACGAGATTGGACATGGATTGAATTTCAAACAATAGTCATTAACCGTCATGGTGCTAATCTTTATCGACCGGAGTTCGTTGTCAAGGGTTATGACTCTTGCGTCTTTGTTGTCATGGAATAGGCTTTTGAGATGACCCCACAACGCTTTTGCATTTCCCGGTGTGGTCATTACTTGTTCTTTAAGAGAATCACATAAGGAACTAAGAATCCACATATTGATGAGATCATCAAGTTGACACCAATCCGCGTTTGTGGACGCGGTTTCTACTTCGACATGGGATTTGAGACCTGGGCTACCAAGGTGAATGAGTGAGAAGGAGCTCCAAGAATTGTAATTATGTTTTTCAAGGTCTAATTTGACAGGAACCTTGTTAGGGATGCTAATTGATATAATCTTTTCGCTAGAGGATTGTGGTGGGGGGTTGTCTTCTACGACCATAGTTGCCGATTTTTAGAGAAGAGGCGTAGGGTAGGGAGAAAAATTAAGCCTCTGATACTATATTGAAGAATGTAATTGGTTTTCTTGATTTGTATTGATTTCTAATTCTAGAGAAATATACATCATTAGAATATTCTGGACTATAGGCTTAGGTCACTAAACATACACATGGACCATACTAAATATGGAGAACTAAACTAGAGTAAAATAAAAGTGGAGATCAAAACAGGAAAACAACCAAACTCGAGAACTATAATGTCATCTAATACCGGCTGGGTTTCAAAACATTGGTATGAACTACCCATATTATTATCCAATTTTGATGTCAATGATTCGATGGTTATGTACACCCCTCTCTTAACCTTATAGGATCTCGTGTTTTGTTATATCTCAAATAATACCAACTGACATATTATTTAAGTTATCAAATTCAGCATGAAGTGGCAAAGTTGTGTTTTACCAGACTTGTTATCAAATTCAGCATGGAGTGGCGAAGCTGTATTTACTAGACCTTCTACACGTTGTATGCCATTCTAGAGCATACGACGCCCAAGCTCTCATAAAAGAATTACAAGTCAAAGAGCTAAATACCTTTACATTGCATGCTTTTTATCCATGCACACGATGTATGGTCCTGAATATAAATGACGTTAATGACGTATGCCATCAAGAAGCATACGCCATGAGTACAACCGAGCCTACGAATTTTTCCCTACAAAGATCACATTTTTTGTGCTCATTTAACAAGTTTTGAACCTTGATGAAAAACTTAAGGAATACATCAAAAGTGAAGGTTTACACCTCAAATAACTTTTAATTATCAACTTATATTATGATTTTGATTTGTTTGTTTCCTGTGAATAATCTTTGCTTATCTTTTGTCAAGATTTTTGTGCTCGACTTGTTGTGAACCTAATTGATTTAGTGATATTAGTTGTTATGAACCTTTATCATATCATGGGTGTTTACTTACAGTTAAGGACTTACGCATTTGGGTAGACCGCGACTACATGGTAATTATAATTGTTTAGTGGCAAAAGTTTAATACAGAACTTTTAATTAGCATGTACCCAATCAACCAATCGCAATCATCTATTTTTAATAAATCTACTTTCATCCTTTTAAAAAAAATATCTCACAAACCGTTAATTGTTACGTAAAATGAAACATATCATCGCGATGAGAATTAAATCATCTTTCTATCGAGGGGCACATGTATATATGCTTTCGACGAACCTTTTTTGTGTGAGAAAATTAAATGTAATTCGTATCATGATTCATAAATAATTTTCTAAAATCATATATGATTAGTATAACGATACATATATGATTATCTGAAATCATATATGATTCTGGAAATCATATATGATTCGTGATACGAATTATATATGATTTTCTCAGACTAAAAAAATTCGCCGGAAATCTATACATGTACCCCTTTATATAAAGATGATTTAATTCTCATAGCAATGGTGTATTTCACGTCGCTTGACGATTTACGTTTGTGAGATGTTTAATTTTTTAAAGAGACGTGGAAAGTGAGTTTTATAAAAAATGAGTGAATATGATTGATTGATTGGGTATATGCTAAATTAGGGGTGTAGAATGATCTTAATTCATTGTTTAGTATTGTTAGCCTCAATATTTTTTTATAAAGGGGACAAATGTAATTTAATGTGTGATTAATAAAAAAATTGGCTATTCTAAGTTCAAGCTCTACCTAACATATGCAAAACATGTTTTCGAATATTGAGACATATGTGTAGGGGAGCAAATGAATTTTGTGAACAAAAACATCCAAGGTAAAAAAAACTTTAATTTATATCATAAGTACCTTGAATGATTTTCAAAATATATATCATGGTGACTATCACATACCCACAACCCATTTATTTTACGATATGAGTGGTGACATAAGGATGGTGGGATAAGTCCTTAAGAAAGATTGAGTTGAATGTGAATGAAGTTGAATGCTGACTAATGACTTAATCTAGCATCGAAACAATCACAACAAGATGCTAGGGATGACATCTTGGTAAGCATTGAAGGGGTTGAATAATGAAAAAGAATTGTAAAAATAAAGGGTGTAAAGAAAGCATCACTCCCCACAACTTAGACAAAAACTGGGTCAATACATATGCTATCACAAATACAATGTTGATTGTTGATATTGAAGATAGACATCATGGACCTAGTGATACAATACACAACCCTTTCCCAGCTAACTCATATATCTGTCAAAAGATATTTGTTTTAATCTCACGGAGTTAAACACGTTATATACCGACTTGGTCACTTAGAGTAAGTTGGTATTGAAAAGGTGACAGTCTACTCCAGCCTCTAATAACTCAAATCCAAAATGCACTAATCGGGTCTAGAACCATTTGAGATCAAAAATTAATCTCATTCCAACACTTTTCATGACAATGCTTGTTGTTTACTGTGAACAAACGTGTTGAATTATATCGAGTCCTACGCAAAAACTTCATGATTTTGCCAGAACATTTTGAGTGATGCTCTTAAGCATTCACAGTGAAGAATGCAATTCAGTGTTAACATAAAATAGAACTGTGGTAGGTCATATATAAAGTTCATTTATGAATGGAGCATATGAAAACTAGAAAGCAACGATGGTTTGATTCTTAATTTATTCAAACTTGTTCCAGGTTTCTACGCAACATTCTTGTGATCTTGCCAGAAAATTCTGAGTGATACTCTTTAGTGGTCACAATGGCGAATGGAAGTCCTTCCAGTGTCAACATCAAACAGCATTGCGGTAGGTGACTTGCAAGATTCTTTATAAATTAAGCTTATGTCAAACTAGAAAGCAACAATGGTGCAATTCTTAATTGAATCAAACTTTTTCCAAGATGTTGAATTGACGACTTTACTCAAACGGATATTTTATCCAATTGATTCAATGTTATCGTAGTGTCTGCTTAGAGACGATCGGCTAACAAGAACAGGCTAGTACAGTCGCCAAACCTTGTCAATGAGGTTCTTAATCGAATCTACTTGATCACATGTACGATACCTAATATCGTATAACGGTCTTCATCGACTGGAGGTAAAATACTATCGAATTAGGACAAGTGACGCAACCATTTTGTTAGCGTCTATGCTTTATTGCTGACTGCCGTATGCATGTTATCAATAAGGTGGCGTCACGACGTACTGTCCTGAGTTTTCTCCATATATTTATGTTAAATGTTAAAGACTTCAAAGAATTCAAGAAATTTAAAGATAAAGATGTGACAATCCGTCAATTTTAGGTCGTTATTTTAATCTCGACTATTTCATATTATGTGTTACTTCATTGAGAATTTTGAAATATCGGCTAACCGAGAAGGTTATGACTTGAAACTTAACGCAAGAATGTCGTTTAGATGAAAACCGGCAAGGAATACGTTAGATATCGATATTATATTCTCAAATTATCATATGAATGATTTTATTGTATTTATCTTTATTTCTCGTGCTTTACGTTTTGACGAGTGACGAGAATTACTAATGATCGCGATACCGACGGATGCCCAAAAATTTACGTTTTATTATCGATTGTTTCGATATTTAATATTTTCTACGTTTTCGATTTAATTGCGTTTTAAGTCGTGTCGAAGCTATATTATTCTATTTATGAAGCGTTTTAACTTTTGAAAGTATTTTTACGAAACCCGAGTCCCGTAAATATTTTCAAAATTTAATAATAGTCATTTTCTACCCTTTAAACTATTAAATTACAAATTGGTCCAAAGGATTGCAAGAATGACAAAATCTACCCTAAACTTTCACCACTATATAAACAAATAATTACACTTAACTTTCCACTAAATCATTTTCATATAAAAAACACACACACAACTCTTTCTTCTCCTCTCTTTTTCCGTCCACCCCTAAGCACCAAAACCATCCAAATACTTTGATTTTGAGATTGAATCTCACAAAAATAAACAAAGTCCCATCTTAGTTTTTGAAAGGTGATCATGTTGATACCAATTTTTCTTACATGCAACAAGTTTTGATTTTTGATAAAAACAAGAATTATTGAAAGTATTTTTTTTATCATACATGTAATGATCTAGTTAAGATCATGTTATTTTGATGTTGAAAATTTGATTTTTGATTTTGGATTTTTATTTTTATGAATTATACAAGTGTTAGGATTGATAAATATTGATGCTAGGGGATTAGGGTGAGTAGAAAAGTAGTTAGAATTGACTAAAAGTGTGATTTTATGTGAGATTTAGGAGGGTGATTTAGGGTAGTGAGTTTAAGGCAGATTTGGGGTGTCTTATGTTTGAGTATTTGTTAAACTAATCAGATAATGTTGTATAGAATTTTATTAGCTTCGATTTGATATAAATTAGAGCTTCCAACTCCAAACGAGGAATAAGATATGTTAGTTTGGTTATTCGTGTACCGGGAGACGAGTATCAACACAATTCGAAGTTGTTGTCGATATTTGGATCGAATATCGGGGACTATATAATGAGTTTTAAAAAGAGTCAAGGGCTGTTGTAAGTCTCTAAACCTTAGGTTGTGATTCCATTGTCAAACCCGAGTGTCGGTTTTGTAAACGAAGTGGTTTAGAGAGATCAAAATGGTTTCATGAGTCAAAGGCGTAAAACTATCTGGTTTTTATAACTCAAAGACGTGTCGGGCAGAAGGTCTTAGAAGTAATATTTTTGAATGAAATTTAAACTGAGTCTTATTCAGGTTATGTGTGAGTTTGTCACTAAGTTTCATCGAAATCGGACAAGTCTAGATAGGGTAGATTGGTGTGTACATTTGGAGTGTACATGCTGATTTGTATTTTAAACACGTAGTTCAATGCTCGTGTGGCGTGAGTTTAAGTATTCACCATTGGACATGGTGATTTACTCAAGTGTTTAGTCATTATATCAATGACTTAGTTACTGGTCCGAGTAAAGTAAAGTGATAGTTTGACTTGCGTTGACTTGGTGTCTTATGACGGGTCAATGTCAAGAGTGCAAGTGTTTAAACGAATAGTGTTGGATACATGGGATAGTATGAATTCATTTGAATTGTTATTCTTTCGGGATTGTCATGGTTTGTAAATTTTGAAGTTTGTGTTATTAAGTATGATTTATAATTGAGTCAATTATTAACGAGCGCGTCTTATTTGGTAGGTTTTGGTTTTCGTGTTTGACGGGCATCACTTATCGTCGGCAATCGTCTCAATACCACTATCGTACTAAGGTGAGTCTATATCCTCGTTTTTAAATTCTTTAATTGTTTTAGAAACCTGCGAGGGAGATAACATGCTTGTTTTATTAAAAATAAAGAGTACAACTATAAGTTGCGGTAAACCCACTGAATGGTGCAACTAGTAGTTGTGGAAGCTCTATTTACTTGAAAAGTATTTACTGAAAATGATAGGTACAACGAGAGTTGCTGTAAACCCATGAATGGGTGCAACTAGAAGTTGTGGTAAACCCTATTTATTTTAAAGTAGAACACAAGAGACCCAATTGTATGCTTAGATGAAAGTTATTTACATAAGTTAGCTTATAGCCTCAAAGACCCATGGAATCATGAATTGTTAATCGAAAGAACGCTAATACCATGGATAGATCGATCATGGTGACGCCAGTCCGGTCGCGACTAGCTATCGCGTGGTGTAGTGAAACACTAGTAACGAAACATCGGATGCATACGTATAAGAGAAATATACGCACTTGGCTAGGTGTGTTGGGATGAAATAATATATGTTAACGTTCAATGTCATGAGGCTTATGTAATAACACCGGTAATTATGTCCGTACGACATAATTGTCTTCCGATGAATTATTAACCATGGAAGGTTATTCAGAATACTTGTGTTCTCTGTATTTAATTTAAACTCTATAGATTCACTTAGCATATTTGTTGACTATTTAGCATGTTTTATCTCAGATCCATAAGGAAGGCACTCGAGGAAGGCGGTTTCGTGAAGCTTGCTTATTTGAAATGACTTTGGCCCGCTTTTCTAAAACATATCCATTCAAAGAACTTTTATCATTTATTGCAGTTTGTAAACTTCAAATTATCTGGGACCATGTGTAAAGTTTTATTGTTGAATGAATGAATGGATGTTTTTTTGTTAAAACGACTTGTTTTGAGCCGTTTTCTATGATTATGAGCTTGAATCTTGTAAGTAACACCCAAGGACCCTTCCGCTGCTATGACCGAAATTGGGGGTGTTACCAAAGACTTCCGTTGTGTATTGATATTAAGACATCGTCCTTAAAGTCAAAATGTAATTTAAAGTTTATAAAGAAAGATTGTTATAAGCTTTCATGATATCTCAAGATGTATGAGCATGATGGTGTAGAAGATTCAAGACACAAGCTAATCAAGATAAAGAGGATGGAGATCACAAGATTATCTAATCAAGATTTATCAAGCTAAAGGCATCACTACATGTACAAGATTGCAAGACTGAAGTAAACCACGAGTTGAAGATCCTTACCTTAGCAAGATAGGGATTATTATTGTAAATTCGGAGTGACCTCTCTTAGTGGGAGATTGTTAGAAACAAGAAAATTACAAGAAAAGTATCAATTATAACACGGAAAGTCTCGGCCACTCTCGAATATTTATGAGTTATAGCTCGTTTAGGTTTACGTATAATCGAATTGAGCAGACTAGAGATTAGTCCGATAAACGCCCGGTAGAAGCCCGTTAAAGTTATATGTAACGTATTATTGTAGAACGTATACACACGACTAACCAGATACGAATAACATCATGGATTAAACCAAAAACAGAGTTAGATTAAGATGAAGAAAAAGAGAAAACAAAAGCGTTGTGATTTCCTAGTGAGAGAAAGACATATGGTTTCTCTATCTACAAACTATGTAAAATGGAAAACACACACACACACAAATGAGGTGCTAGGGGCCTTTTATACTACAATTGTAACGTATAGAAGGCCTTCCTCATTTGTGTGTTCGGGACTAATTCCCGTTACATACATAACATTATACTAGAACTCTCAACACCATTATGTAGCATTTTTCACGAGCTTCGCAACGATATATTATATGACCATCACTTTAAATACTTCTAACAATCTCCCCCTAAGGGGTGGTCATGTAATATGTGACTTCACTTCTTTGATGTTGTTGACTTTGAAGCTCGTTGTCTTGAGAGTTCCTTCATAGTTCCTTTCATGACTTGTGATCTTGGATCTTTTATCTTTGCCTTGACTTGATCTTAAAACTTTTCCATCTTGTGTTCTTGTGTCTTTTCTTTCTCCACATACTCAAACTTTGATTTGAGATGAAAGCTTGTTAACAATCTCCCTTGATCATCAGAGTAGCAGAAGTCTTTGTCTTTAGATGTTCTTGAGCTTTCTTCATTTACATGAGCATGTGCTCTTGAATTACGACTCTTGAGGTTACGCCACCGTTTGCATTCCTCCGGTTTCCCGTAATACAGTACGAATAGTGTACATGTGATTAGGTAAGTTCAAAGAACTTCCTTGACAAGGTTTCTGGCTGTGGTAGCCGTTCTCATTACTTGAATATATCGAAAGATAATTGATAGTAAGGAGTGAATCATGCAGTTCCATTATGTTGATTAAGTCGTCAATTCAATTTCCTGGAACAAGTTTGAATCAATTAAGAATCAAACCATTGTTGCTTTCCAGTTGACACAAGTTTGATTCGTATAGAATCTCACAAGTCACCTACCGCAGTGTTGTTTGATGATGACACTGGAAGGATTTCCATTCGTCGCTGTAAATACTGAGGAGTATTACTCTGAATGTTCTGGCAAGATCATAAAGATATTGCGTCGAGACCTGGAACGGGTTTGAACAAAAAAGAAACCAAACCACTGTTGCTTTCCAGTTAGCATATGTTTAATTTAAGTGAATCTTACATATGACCTACCGCAGTGCTGTTTGATGTTAACACTGGAAGGATTTCCATTCATCACTGTGAATACTAAAGAGTATCACTATGAATGTTCTGGCAATATCACAAGGATAGAGCGTATGACTCTGTAAATTGTCGCTTGTGTTCTAATGATGAACAACAATTGATATATGGAATAAGTGTCCTAATGAGATTTTTTGATGAATCTCGTTGGCTTAGACTCTATAAGTGCACGTTTATTTGGTGATCGGAGGCTGGAGCAGACTGCCACCTTTTCAATATCTACTATCTCGGAGTGAGAAAGTTGATTGAAATGAGTTGAACTCCGTGACAATAAAACAAACTTCTTATGAGAGAAGCTTGAGTAGGCTGGGTAGGGTTGTGTAGTGCATCACTGGGTCCATGATGCTTTGTATTCAGTATCAGAAATCATCAAAGTGATTCTGATAATAGATGTATTGACCCGGTTTCTACCTAACTTGTATGGAGGGCTTCTTTCTTTACACTCTTTATCCTTACATTTATTTTTCATTCTTCAACCCCTTCAATGCTTACCAAGAAGTCATAACTAGCACCTTGTTGTGATTGTTTCAGTGCTAGCTTAAGTCATTAGTCGGCATTTTTCCCGTACACTCAACTACTCTATCTTTCCTAAGGACATCTAAATTCTAATGGATTGTCCCTGGGAAAATCCCTCCGGTTCCGGTTGGATCATAGGACGAATACCTAACCACTTTTGACACGAATACCGTCGTGAATTAATGTGTTGAAGGGTATAGATATCGTAACTAGAAAAACCTGTTGAAAAGGCAATCAAGGTGTTGATGAAATCAATGTTTACACCTTGAAATTTTTCTATGTCACCAAAACGCTCCCCCTACATATGTGCATCATAAAAGGAAAGGTTTTTACACATATTAGGAAGAGAAAGCAATTATATCATAGATCTTATCCAAGATGACATATTTTGAACACATTTTAATCACTATTCTCCCCCTCAAAAATTGCATGAGATTGAAATTTTTGTGAAACTAGTGATGAAACACGGAGAGAATAATGTTGCATGAAAGTGTGGAGCAAATGTTCATGAAATCTTTATACTCCCCCTAGAAAAGAAATTCTAATTAAAATAGGGGAGTATATGAGCACACAGTTTTGAAATACTTTGAAAAATTGTGCTCAAAAACCCGAGAAAACATAATTTCCCGTTGTTAAGGAATAATGTACATAAATGAACATTTTCCTTGTGTTCATGAGCTTAAAACTTTTAATGTTTTGATATAAGCCCATGACCAAGAAAAATTAATTTCTCGTTGTTGAGGATAAGTCAAAGACTTTCATTTCTTTGGGGACCGGGTTATAGTCTGACATGTGACTATAATTATGAGAAGAAAGTAGAAAAGACATGTTTTGAAAACATTTGAACTCTCATTCGAACTTTATGTATGTACCCGTGTCGTTATTGAGTGACATTTCTAAGTACGTCCATATTATCGATGCTGAGAGACATCTTAGAGAAGAATATTTTTGGTATTTTTAAAAGTTTTTCGCATTTTTTATTTTGTTTTTATAGGTTTTATATTTTTGTATTTTGATTTTTTGATAAATATATACAAGGTTACTGCAAATGTGCAAGACGTTCAAGTTCGTCTGGAGTGAAACTACGCATACCAATTCGACGAAGCAAGAATTCAAATCTGTCTTGAGAAAGAGCTTTGGTGAAGATGTCGGCTAGTTGGTAGTCCGTCTTGACAAAATACAGTTCGATCGTTCCTCTTTCCACATGCTCCTTTATGAAATAGAATCGGACAGCTATGTGCTTGGTCTTAGAGTGTTGGACCGGGTTGCAGGATATGGCTATAGATGATTGTGAATCACAATAAATAGGTACTTTATTAAAGTGAAAGCCATAATCCGTGAGTTATGTTCTCGTCCAAAGGACTTGAGCACTACACACGGATAGAGACACATATTATCTTCCGCGGTGGACAACGCCGTGCAATCTTGTTTTCTTGAGGACCAGCTCACTAGCTTCTCGCCTAAGAATTGTGCTCCACCGGAAGTGCTTTTGAATGTATCATGACACCCTGCATGGCCGGCATCTGAAAAACCAGTTAGATTAAAACCAAAATCCTTCGTATACCAAAGACCTATGTGAATGGTTCACTGGAGATAACGGAAGATCCTTTTTACCTCCTTGAGGTGTTTCTCGGTTGGCTTAGCCTGGTACCGAGCACATAAACAAGTAGCATGCACAATGTCCGGTCTACTTGAGGTTAAGTACATAAGGGACCTGATCATACTTTGGTATTTTGTAGCATCTACAAATGTCCCTTTCTTATCTAAGTCAAGCTTGTGTTTAGTGTCCATCGGAGTACCAATAGGATCACAATTTTCCATTCCAAATTTTGTTAGAATCTCAAGCACATACTTGGACTGATTTATGAAAATACCACCGGGGGATTGGTGAACTTGGAGACCAAGAAAAAATGTCATTTCCCCCATCATGGACATTTCGAATCGACTTTTCATGAGGTCGGCAAATAATATGGAATATTTTTGGTTTGTAGAGCCAAATATAATATCATCTACATAGACCTGAGCCACCAAGATGTCGTTGCCGTAGTGCTTGATAAACAACGTTGGATCAATGATTCCTTTGCTGAAGTGATTTTGGAGAAGAAATGATGATAATTCGTCGTACCATGCCCTCGGTCCTTGTTTGAAACCATAAATTGCCTTTTTCAACTTGTAGACATGGATTGGATGTTCGGTGTTGATGAAACCTTCAGGGTTGACATACGTACACATCTTCTTTTAACGGCCCATGAAAGAAAGTCATCTTCACGTCCATTTGATACACAGTGAACGATTTGTGTGCAGCGTATGCCAAGAAAATTCTAACAGATTCCATTCGAGGAACCGGGGCGAAGGATTCTGCAAAATCAATTCCCTTCTTCTGTTTATAACCTCTCACAACTAACCGAGTCTTGTTCCTAATGACCGTTTGCTCTTCATCCATCTTGTTTTTGAATAATCATTTCAGGGTAAGGGGATCGATATTGTCGGGGCGTGGTACTAATTCCCATACATCAAGCTGGATGAATTGATTGAGCTCTTCTTGCATAGACTCAAGCCATGATGCATCGGTCATTGCTTCTTTAACACTTGCTGGTTCCATTGTGCTGACTGATAGTGCATAGATACACATATCACCATCGGTACACAGCTGATTTCGTGTCGAGTCTGGTCGTGAGAGATTGCCAATCACTTGAACCAAAGGATGATCCTTAGTCCATTTGTGTTCATGTGGAAATGTATGAGAAACTTGATGCGAGCTTGACATATCCACATATGGTGTTGAAGGCTGAGTGGTACTTGTGGAAGCCGCAAATGGGTTAACAAACTCATGTTCGTTGACCATCGCATTGTTCGCATTTTCAACAATGATTTCATTCTGAAGATGAACATGATTAGGGATTTGCTGAAAATGTTGTTGTGTCATGTCAGCAGTCTGAGAGGGGGTTGGAATGTTTGGAGTCAATATGGTTGAGGTTGACATAGATGAAGCAAAAACGGATGCCGTTGGTGTAGATGCAATTGGAGGTTCTAGAACTACCGTAGCAGGTGCAGCCGGGGCATTTTGAGGAACACCAAATGACGAAGGACCCTCCATATATTCATCATAAATTCGCCCAAACAAAACTTCCAAGGCACGTTCCGAAGGTTGTAATGATGTGATTGCTGGCGGTGCAAATTGAAGAGCGAGTCCTGAACTTACGTGTCCAGAAGTCTGGCTTTGAAGCTCGGGATGCGAACTTCTATGTTGAGAGGCCATACCCGAGAGTTCATCAAAGGTAACATTCATAGTCTCCATTACCTTTCTTGTCCTTCGATTATAAATCCTGTAAGCACAAGTAGTTGAAGAGTAACCAATGAAAAAGCCAATATCACCTTTAAGTTCAATTTTACCGATATCTTCACGATCATTCTTCGGATAACATAATGCACCGAAGACATGTAGAAATGATATATGCGGTTTTATTCCATTAATGATCTCATAAGGTTTTTTGTTGAATCGCGTGTGAATAATGGAGCGGTTTTGAGTATAACATACAGTTGCTATAGCGTCGGCCCAAAGGAATAACGGTGCACTAGAGGATAAAAGCATTGTCCGAGCAGCTTCAACTAACGTACGATTCCTCCGTTCCACAACTCCATTCTGCTCTGGAGTTCTTACCGCCGAAGTTTGATGAGAAATCCCAACTTCATCAAAATAAGCTTTCAGTTGCTGATTGATGAAATCTGTGTCGTTATCCGTTCGAACAATGATGACAGGGGCTTGAAGTAGCACTGATGTTTTCTTCAAGAAATTAATAATTACACCAGGGGCTTCATCTTTTGAAGCAAGAAAATGAACCCATGTGTAACGAGAATAATCATCCACAATCACTAGGATGTACCGCTTTCCATTAATGCTTTTGATTCTCATTGGGCCACACAAAACCATATGTAGGAGATGTAACCTATTCTTGGAGTTTGGAACAGGTTTAGGTTTGTGAGGCTTCTTCTTGCTCTTACCTTGCTCACAAGAAGGACAAAGATGGTCTTTTGTATATTTGAGCTTTGGAAGACCGGTAAGGAGATCATCTTTTGCATGTTGGGTGATGGCATCAAAATTGAGATGAGATAACCTTTGATGCCATAACCATGACTTTGTTGATGTGGCTCGGGCCATGAGACAAATTGGAGATGCAGCAGACATTTGAAACAGATCAATGGTGTAAAGGTTGGTGGTACGATTTTCTTTCAACAAATCAATTCCTTCAAGATCTCTTACAAAGCATGTATGACTTCTGAAAGCAACTTCCAAGTCTGCATCATAAAATTGCCCAACCGAGAACAAATTGTGGCCCTAACCATCAACTAAAGAGACTCTAGTGATGATTATATTTCCCCAATGAAGATCACCATAGCCTAGAATTGCAGCAACATGATCGTTTCCAATTCGAACAGTTCCCATGAAACGCCATACAAAGTTCTTGAGAAGGCTTCAATTCCCAGTCATATGTTTGGAACAGTCCGAGTCCACGCACCATAGACAAATTTCAATAGCCTGCCAATGATAAGAGAAGAAAATATTTTGGCAACCGATGAAATAGGTTCTTGTAGGGTTAGATGATAATTAAGCCTTATCACATACCGACATTTCACTGTCAGTGTGAGATCTACTAGTGTCAATAATTTTGCCACTACAGTCAAAATTTCTACCAGTAGGCAACCATTTAGAGGTGAATCTAGGGCTAGTAGGCTTAGCAAGACTTTCTGTGGACCATACGTGCATACTTTTTGGAACATACACCTTAGCCTTAGGAGTGCTATGTTTTTCACTGATTGACAGCTTGTCAATTCGAGTGTAACCACCATAATTCAACCCTTTCATAGTCAAGCCACAAGCATCATGACTAAAAGTAAAGAAGCATTTATTACATTTAGCACAAATAACTTCAGATTTTTCATTCCGAATAGCAAGCTTAAAGTCATTACATTCAGATGAATTAAGATTATGATTATGATTGAAAAGCAGTAAATTCCTAGGGTGTTCTTCTACTTCCACATTATTGATCTTGAGGCGACTACTTCTAGAGGCAAAAGGGACCCTATCATTCCTTGTATTGCTCGTAGGTTGTGGCCTTCTGCTCTTAGTGTAGTTGTCTATTCCTGTAGAAGAAGACACACGTCTATTAGAATTAGCACTTTTAAATCAATGACTTGTGGTTGGGATATAGTGGTCGGTTTTGTCCTAATGCTTGATTTATGGTGTTTTCTAGGCAAAGAGGGAGAACTAACACGAAACATTCTTGGGGCAATCACAACAGTTTTCATTCCAGCAACCTTGGGAAAAGGTGTTACAGCAATACGAGTGGGTCTCGAGGTTGCTGGTTAATACAAGGATTTTGACACCTCGTATGAAAGTTCGTTATAGTTCCGATTCTTTTCGAATTGAAAACCGGTCTTAAGTGCGACTCAATTGTCTTTTGGTGAATCAAGAGAATGATTTGGTTTGTTTGTTTTAAACTACTAGCAAGTAATTAAAGTGTCGTTGAGTAAATTTGAAACTTGGACAAAATTAAAATAGAAGTTAATTAAGAAAATTCTTGAGACTTTAAACTTTGAAAAACTTAAAAACTTAAAAACTTAATCAATCGTAATAAAACAATTCATGTCCATCGGAATACACCCAAATAGCAACCATAGGAATATCACTAATATTAACCATCGGAATAATCGAGTTCAGATCGGAATACTTAAGAAAACACTTCTGTCGCAATGCACACCTATCGGAATGATGCTGTCGCAATGACTCTATCGAAAATGGGCAGCACTTCGTCTTAACCAAGTCCTTAAGACCCGTCGGAATATGCGATCGCAATAAGCGATCGCAACCCAGATCGGAATAAGGGGGAAGATCCAACCGATCGCAAAGTAAAACCCTAATGGGTTATTGCGATCGAAAACCAAAGCTATCGGAATGTGTAGTAAACCGTCGGAATGTGTGTCAAAACCCTAAGATTGCGATGGGAAGTAACTGATTCCGAAATTCGTGGCAAGAGTGAATCTCGAAAAGCAAATGCAATAAGCAATTCTAAACGAATCTTAAACAATCCCAAAAAAACTCAAATTCGATGACTTTTCAAAACTTAAAATCAAGAACTTTATGAAATGAACTTTAAACCATTAAAAACCTTGAAGACATCCGAAACTCAATAAGCCTAGATTCGAATAAGCCAATAAGCATTACGAGCTTATGGTTTAGACGAAGGAGCTTGTGTGTAAACTAAAAAGAGCAATCCTTTAATCACGAAAACATCAAATCATAAGCATGAAGAATGAAAATCGGATCAAAGGTAAATGAATCAAGAAGTGTAGAATGAGAATAAGGATCAAAAGCTTAAAATAGAACTTTGATTAATGAAATAAGCAATACAAAAGTGTTTAATCTTGAAAGATTAAAAGAGAGAATGAAATCTAGTGAGAGAAAGTTTAAGACTTTCTCTCTATAAAAACTAGAAAGAAACTTGAAAAATAAAAACTAGCTAACCCCCTTCCTAATGTGATTAGGAGGGTATTTATAGGGAAGTGGAAGGCATGTGTGGTGCTTTCTTCTTTCTTGCTTTCTTCACGTTTTCTCGACTCGACTTTTAATTCTTTGTCTTTGTCGTCTCGGGATTTGAACTTGTCTTTTAATTTTCTTCTTCTATTAGACTTTAAGTTCTTCGACTTCGTTAAACTTCCGTCTTTAGTCTTTTTCTTCGATAAATCTTCAGAATAGGCCTTGGACTTCCGTTCTTTTTGCACTCTTGATCTTTTGACTTCGTCTTTTCCCGTTTCTTCGATAAAAGCCCGTGAAAGCCCGTGTTTTCTTCCTTTTTCATATTTTGGTCCTAAAACACAATAAAAACACAAACCACGCATAATTCCGACCTTTACGACATAAATCACACGTTTTGGTCTTGTTATTATTGGAAATAAGTGGTAAAAGGATAAGTGTTTTCACACTTATTAAATCCCCTACACTTGACCATTGCAATGCCCTCATGCAATGCATTAATTTTAAGCACGGTTTACATTTCCCATCATAAATAACCCACCTTGGCCTTTATTAAATTCTAAACATAAAAGATAGAAATAAGTAAAGAAATTAAAAACTTACATTGGGTTTTGGCGGCCATGAACATTTATCATCCTCAAGTTTCACGTTCCCCATACCAAGCTTAAAAACGAGATCATTGTTATTATAAGTTGGCAAACTATCACGAACTCATGTGGGCCAATTATTCACTTAGACTCCCTTATTCCTAGGTGTATCTCTTATATTTTATTTTTGTCTTGAATGATCACAAGGATGCATTGTTTGACTTATTTCGATAGTTATTTAGTCCGAAAATAAGGTGAACGATTTAATCAATAGTTAGCTAAAGGACCAAATCTTTTAAAACTGCTTCTCGGGATATCAGAAAGTTCATATCTTGGCATAACTTGGTTCACGATTTGAGACCTTTCTCGGGCCGATATTTGGCAGCGACTTCATACTTCGAATCTTCGAGAGACGTTCTTGAAATTATGGTCTTCTCTTCATACTAGGAATTTCTTCACTTGAAGTTTTTGAGAGATTCTTCATCTTTGGACCACGACTTCTTCATTTTTCTCCAATCTTTATTTTGGACTTTGATATACAATGATCCGCCTCCTTTTAGGACTTGGATCTATTTATCCTCATACCTTGTTAGGGTCTTTTCGGATAGACTTCTCCATGAGTTTTGGGGAGTTCTTGCTTTTCGTCGTGTGTCTCGATCCTTCATATTGATTTTTGATAAATGATTCTTCACATCACTTTTGGATCTTTAGCAACAAAATGTAGCCCTCAAGCCTTGTTAGGGCCTTTTCGGACTCGCCAATCTTCGCGCCCCGCTTCATAAGTTATGCCTTGGCTATGAACTCTCGTCATTACCGAGCAACTTTTAAACGATCTGGGGCTAGAAGCTAAGTAACCTTTTAAATCGTACAACCTTATTTATTAGCAGATTAATTTATTAACAAGCGGAGGGAGAATAGGCTCATAATTAACTCACATAAATTCACGAAGGAATACCGAACTTATAATTGACTCTATCATCTCTCGTTCTCCACAGTTTAAAATCTCAAGGAATGAGACTCGTGGATGCTTAGCCTATTAAATCAAAGTTTTGGGTTTTCGATTCGCCTATAGGATCTTGCAAATTCTTAGACTTTTTCAAGTTTAGAAATCGCATTTTAAAGTTCCCTTGATAAACGACTCTCTAGGATCAATTATAGGAACTTGCGAAAAGTTCTTGTTCTTAACCCGCGAGAGTTAAGAGTTTCGCGTTTTATAGCTCCCTATATAAAAGCCTAGCAAAACTTGACTTAAACACGTTAAGGATACTAGCTAGAGTAAACTTAGGCAAGTAAACTCGGGTTGAGTCAAAATGTTCACGACTAAGAAAAATCTAAAACCACTTTATTAAAAATTTATTCTAGCAAAGGAAACATAACAAAGGCAAATACAACTATACGACTAGGCCAAAATAGATTAAAAATTTTGAAAAATGTCGAAAAATCAAATTTTCCGGTTAAAATGAGGGCAAATTCATGGAAAAGACCACTTACTTCGATAGAAGTCCCCCCTACACTTAAGATAAACATTGTCCTCAATGTTTAAGCATTTGGGAGTAAACTCCCCTACACTTAGGACATTGTGCACGTTGTTTAAATCTTGCTAAGGAAAGGACAACTAAAGTGAATTCAATGTGAACATATAGAATATGAAATATTGAATCACAAGAGTTTAGGATAGAACCGGGAAGATGGGAAACACGGTATCACGGTTCGTCAAAAGTCATCAAGATGCTCTCTGAAGCTTTAATCCCTGCACAGCACAAGAAACAAGACAACAGACATATGCGGGGCTCCCCCTACACTTATTATGAAAGCAGTAAAGGATAGAACACGGGTTGCCTCCCGAGAAGCGCTTGTTTTTGTTCACCGAGTCATGAGCCTGACTCGACCCAATTTTAGTTCATGGGGAACATGGTGAGGGATGGAATCATCTCCTGAGAGATGTCCTCACCAAAGTACAGCTTCAAACGCTGGCCATTCACCTTGAAATTGGGCCCATTCGGCTGAGAAAGCTCAATGGTCCCATATGGAAATACTTTGGCGACGGTGAATGGACCAGTCCAGCGGCTCTTCAACTTGCCAGAGAAGATCTTCAACCGAGAGTTAAAAAGTAAGACTTGATCACCAACGTGGAACTCTCGGTTCTTGATTTTAGCATCGTGGATCATCTTCGTCTTCTCCTTGTAGATCAGCGAGTTCTCATAAGCTGCATTCCTCAGTTCATTTAGCTCGTTGAGTTGAACCTTGCGATGATCACCGGCTTTGATGATGTCGATGTTAGCCCACTTCAAGGCCCAGTGCGCCTTATGTTCCAGCTCGATGGGTAGGTGGCAGGCTTTCCCGTACACAAGACGATAAGGTGTACAACCGATCGAGGTCTTGTAAGCAGTACGGAAAGCCCACAGAGCATCATCTAACTTATCGGCCCACACGGCGCGATGCTCTCCCACAGTACGCTCCAAAATTCTCTTCAAGCCACGATTGGAAATTTCGGCTTGCCCATTGGTTTGGGGATGATAGGCGGTGGAAAGACGGTGAGTGACACCATACTTTGCCATGACTCTTGCAAATTGATCATTGCAAAAATGAGTCCCGCGGTCACTGATGATAGCACGAGGAACGCCAAATCGAGCGAAAAGCTGCTTCAAAAAGTTCACAACCACCCTCGCGTCATTTGTAGGAAGAGCCTTAGCTTCAACCCATTTAGAGACGTAGTCGACGGCGACGAGGATGTACTTGTTCCCTTTGGATGATGGAAATGGCCCCATAAAGTCGATGCCCCATACATCAAAGATTTCACATTCCTGTATGAAATTTTGAGGCATCTCATCTTTATGTGTGATCTTGCCTTGACGTTGGCAAGCATCACAATGCTTAACCATTTCGTGAGCGTCACGATAAATGGTGGGCCAGTAGAATCCAGAATCAAACACTTTCTTAGCGGTGTAGTTGGGACCAAAGTGACCACCGGTGGGTCCTTTGTGGCAAGCGTGGAGGATGTTAAAAGCTGCCGGTCCGTCAACACATCGACGAATAATCAGATCAGCACACTGTTTGAATAGATAAGGGTCATCCCAAAAGTAAGTCTTAACATCGTTCAAGAACTTCTTCTTTTGTTGGGATGTTAACCCTTGGATGAGAATACCACCCGCTAAGTAGTTTGCAATGTCCGCAAACCACGGGGTGCCATCAAGATTGAGATTTATAGACATTAGAGTCTCCAGGGGGAAAGAGTCATTGATCTCTTTGTTCGGATGATCCCCCTGATATGGATCCTCAAGTCGACTCAGATGATCCGCGGCCAGGTTTTCGGCTCCCTTCTTATCACGAATTTCAATGTTGAATTCTTGAAGGAGTAAAACCCAGCGAAGAAGTCTTGGCTTAGAATCGTTCTTAGTCATCAAGTACTTCAACGCGGAATGGTCCGTGTATACGATGGTGGTGGATAAAACAAGATAGGGGCGAAATTTCTCAAAAGCATAGACAACAGCTAAAAGCTCTTTTTCGGTTGTCGTATAATGCAATTGAGCCCCCGTCATTGTTTTGCTAGCATAGTGGATTGGTTGGAAGTGTTTATTCACACGTTGGCCCAAAACCGCACCAATATCAAAGTCGCTAGCATCGCACATCAATTCAAAAGGCAGCTCCCAATTAGGGGTAACCAAGACCGGTGCCTTAGTGAGCTTATCCTTAAGAAGATTGAAGGCTTCGAGACACTCTTTAGAAAAGATAAAGGGAGTATCTTTTTCTAAGAGGTGGGTCATCGGGCGAGCGATTTTAGAGAAATCCTGAATGAATCTACGATAGAAGCCCGCGTGACCCAGAAAACTTCTCACACCCTTCACGGTTGAAGGTGGAGGTAATTTGGCTATGACATCAACTTTAGCACGGTCTACTTCAAGACCGGCCTTAGAGATTTTGTGTCCTAGCACAATGCCTTCTTTTACCATAAAATGGCATTTTTCCCAATTCAGAACAAGGAGAGTGTCTTCGCACCGCTTAAGCATGCGTTCCAAATTGGCAAGGCAAGAAGAGAAGGAATCCCCGAAGACCGAGAAATCATCCATGAAGACTTCCATGGTTTGCTCAACCATGTCATGGAAGATAGCCAACATGCACCTTTGGAAAGTCCCGGGGGCATTGCATAAGCCAAAAGGCATTCGTTTATAAGCAAATGTACCGTAGGGACAAGTGAATGTTGTCTTCTCTTGATCTTGGGGATCGATGGGTATTTGAAAATAACCCGAGAAACCATCCAGAAAGCAGTAATATTCATTACCAGCTAGACGTTCAAGCATTTGGTCCATAAAAGGTGGAGGGAAATGATCCTTTCTCGTGGCATCATTGAGTTTGCGGTAGTCTATACAAACTCTCCACCCAGTGACGAGACGGGTAGGAATTAACTCGTTGTTTGCATTGGGCACAACGGTGATTCCGCCTTTCTTAGGCACACAATGGACTGGACTAACCCATGGTGAATCCGAAATAGGGTAAATCATACCCGCATCAAGAAGTTTGATAACCTCTTTTTTGATGACTTCATGGATTTTAGGATTCACCCTTCGTTGATTTTGAATTGTGGGCTTAAAGTCGTCCTCCATGAGAATTTTATGTGTGCAAAAGTGAGGATCAATTCCACGGATGTCGGAGATTTTCCAAGCGATAGCTCGTTTATGCTTCGTCAACACAGCGACAAGTCGGGCTTTTTCGTCTTCTTTCAGATCCTTTGCGATGATGACCGGTAGCTTCTCGTCGTCTTCTAGGAAAACGTATTCAAGATGAGGCGGTAGGTCCTTAAGCTCAAGAGTAGGAGGATCCTCAATAGATGGTGAAACTAACGATGGATCATCATTAGTCACCTCTTCAGGAGCAGGAGGAGAGAATGGGTCCTCATTGAGAAGTCTCTCAATAGTACTAATGTCTTCATCCCAATTTGTGGACAAATTATCATACTTAATATCGAGAGGACCCAAGCTAGCTTCGAAATCATCCAAGTCACTTTCTCCAAAAGGAGTCAATGCTGGAGCAATTGAGGCAACGGTCTCAACATTGGGTAGAGAAGAAAGAGTACTTTTACAAACATCATGAAAATGTTCTTCACAAGCCTCATCGAGAACATCAATAGCATTAACGCTCTCATACGAATAAGGTTGCTTAGAAATCTTACCCATGTTGAAGACAATTTGATCGTCACCAACTCTCATGATTATTTCGCCCGCGGCTACATCAATAAGAGTGCGACCGGTCCTCAGAAATGGACGTCCGACGGTTAATGGAACACGGGGATCCATCTCGTAATCAACGACGACAAAATCCGCCGGGAAGGTGAATTTATCGACGCCAACAAAGACATCTTTGGCTATCCCCACTGGATAAGCAACCGTACGGTTGGCTAATTCCAAAGTCATTTTGGTGGGGACAAGCTCGGGGAGAGATAATTGCTTCCAAACACTTAAAGGCATTAAGTTTATACTGGCACCTAGATCGGCTAGGGCCATGCAATTCTCTACTCCCGGGAAGTTGCAAGGAATCAAGAAGCGACCCGGATCACCAAGTTTGGTGGGCAATTGCCTTAAGAGCACTGCGGAGCAGTTTTCATTAAGTTGGGTCTGAGCAATGTCAAGAAGCTTTTCTTTATCACTTAATAGATCTTTAAACATCTTAGCATATTTGGGCATGTGAGCGAGAGCCTCGGCGAAGGAGATGTTAAAATTCAGTTGTTTGAACATTTTAAGGAAGTTCGAAACCTGAATATCATCCTTGCTCTTTTGCTTCTCTTTCCTCAACCTTGAAGGATAAGGTATATTGGATGAAGAAGAAGGCTTTAAGGAAGTAGGATCACTCACAACCACGGGTGGTGGGGAAATGGGGATAGAAGGTGAAGGAGGTGGGGAAAGTTGCTCTTTTTCCTTGTTCACAATCACCGGTGGAGGTGTAGGAAGCTCGGGTTCCATATAACCTTTTCCACTACGAGTGGTGATTGCTTTCATCTCCCCTCTTGGATTCGCAACGGTATTACTCGGAAGAGTACCCGAAGAAGAGGGTTGATTACCTTGGATGAGCGAACTAATCATATCACGAAGGTGAAGAGCTTGATTGTTAAAAGAGTTTTGCATGTTTGCATTCATTGTATCATTGTGTTTGGCCATATCATTCCTTAGCTCGGCTCGAATATCGTTCCCTTGTTTTGCCATCTCTCCCTTCAAGTTGCGGACTTGACTTTGAAGATTCGTCACCAACTCCCGATTAGTCTTCATGAATGTCTCGACTTCTGGATTCACTGCCATCGGTTGATTGAGAGGTGGAGCCTGGTAAGCTTGAGAATTTCCTTGAGTTGGGTATGGGTTTCTTTGGGATTGATACTGATTGTTTGCACGAGGTTGGGATTGATTGTAGCTTTGTTGTTGGTTTTGGTTTGCAGGAGGGAAACCGGGGGGAGCAAGATAATTGTTGGAGCGATAACTTAGCAAGTTACGGTCTCCTTGAGGGCGAGCTTGATAGCCTCCCGTAGGATAAGTACCGTATGCTGCGTTAACGTCTTCAGAATAATTGCCGTGAGTAGAAGGACACTCATTGTAGGAATGAGGACCACCACATGTGTCACAAGAAAGAGCAACGGCTTTAGCTTGTTGAGTTTGGTTAGAAGTCAAAATTTGGAGACTTTTGTTGATATCAAGAAGAGCACGTTCCAAAACAGACGAGTTGGTGGTGGTAGAAGTAGACGAAACATTGACTCTCTGATTAGATCTTGAGGATGCAGAAGAATCCCAATTCTTGTGGTGAGTAGTCATGTTTTCAATCAACTCTCGACACTCCTCCGGTCTCCTTTTCATAAAAGTACCACCGGCGGCGGCATTGATCGTGTCACGATCACGAAAAGTGAGACCATTGTAAAAGGTGTCAATGAGAGTGACGGGGAGCATATTGTGATTAGGACAGCGGTCGATCAAATCATTGTAACGTTCCCAAGCATCGAAAAGCGATTCATCATTCTCTTGCATAAATCCACTGATTTGGTTACGAAGGCTAGTGACCATGGATGGGGGAAAGTAGCGCGATAAAAAGCGTTGAGTCATGTCGTTCCACGTATGAATAGAATTCTTAGGAAGACGGTCAAACCATTTTTCGGCATGGTGAGAAAGTGAGTGTGGAAAAAGTTGAAGGCGAAGGTCATCCATAGAAACACCGGGGCACTTCATGCTTTGGGTAATGGTAATGAATTTGTCGAGGTGTTTGTTGGCATCATCATCTGGAATTCCACGAAACGGGTTCGTTTGCACTTGTTGTATCATATGATGCTTCAACGAAAACTCCTGAGCCGTGACGTGCATTGGCGCAATCGGGCCTCCGCGTCCGTTCATGGTGGGTTGGCACAATTCCTCCATGGTTCGTAAATCAGGTTGAAGGACATTGTTGTTGTTGTTGTTGTTGTTATTCAAATTATTTTGAGGTGGGTGATTATTGTTGTTGTTAACACCAGCCATATCTAAATCTTCACGATTCTCGGGCTCAGAATAGTTTGTAGATCTAGTACGCATGCACCTGCAGAAGAAAAATATACACAAAGAGAATATCTAAATAATATTTTTGGTTTTTATAGGTTTTTTAATGTTTTTGTATTTTTGAAAAGTTTTATAATTTTTATGGATTTTGAAATTGTTTGAAGCGAGGAAAATAACGTTCAAAGAACGGATCCCAAAATTCAATGCGTCTCTCACTAGAAACCGTTTATCTTAACGAAAAGAACCGGCAGCGGCGCCATTTAATACAAGGATTTTGACACCTCGTATGAAAGTTCGTTATAGTTCCGATTCTTTTCGAATTGAAAACCGGTCTTAAGTGCGACTCAATTGTCTTTTGGTGAATCAAGAGAATGATTTGGTTTGTTTGTTTTAAACTACTAGCAAGTAATTAAAGTGTCGTTGAGTAAATTTGAAACTTGGACAAAATTAAAATAGAAGTTAATTAAGAAAATTCTTGAGACTTTAAACTTTGAAAAACTTAAAAACTTAAAAACTTAATCAATCGTAATAAAACAATTCATGTCCATCGGAATACACCCAAATAGCAACCATCGGAATATCACTAATATTAACCATCGGAATAATCGAGTTCAGATCGGAATACTTAAGAAAACACTTCTGTCGCAATGCACACCTATCGGAATGATGCTGTCGCAATGACTCTATCGAAAAATGGGCAGCACTTCGTCTTAACCAAGTCCTTAAGACCCGTCGGAATATGCGATCGCAATAAGCGATCGCAACCCAGATCGGAATAAGGGGGAAGATCCAACCGATCGCAAAGTAAAACCCTAATGGATTATTGCGATCGAAAACTAAAGCTATCGGAATGTGTAGTAAACCGTCAGAATGTGTGTCAAAACCCTAAGATTGCGATGGGAAGTAACTGATTCCGAAATTCGTGGCAAGAGTGAATCTCGAAAAGCAAATGCAATAAGCAATTCTAAACGAATCTTAAACGATCCCAAAAAAACTCAAATTCGATGACTTTTCAAAACTTAAAATCAAGAACTTTATGAAATGAACTTTAAACCATTAAAAACCTTGAAGAAATCCGAAACTCAATAAGCCTAGATTCGAATAAGCCAATAAGCATTACGAGCTTATGGTTTAGACGAAGGAGCTTGTGTGTAAACTAAAAAGAGCAATCCTTTAATCACGAAAACATCAAATCATAAGCATGAAGAATGAAAATCGGATCAAAGGTAAATGAATCAAGAAGTGTAGAATGAGAATAAGGATCAAAAGCTTAAAATAGAACTTTGATTAATGAAATAAGCAATACAAAAGTGTTTAATCTTGAAAGATTAAAAGAGAGAATGAAATCTAGTGAGAGAAAGTTTAAGACTTTCTCTCTCTAAAAACTAGAAAGAAACTTGAAAAATAAAAACTAGCTAACCCCCTTCCTAATGTGATTAGGAGGGTATTTATAGGGAAGTGGAAGGCATGTGTGGTGCTTTCTTCTTTCTTGCTTTCTTCACGTTTTCTCGACTCGACTTTTAATTCTTTGTCTTTGTCGTCTCGGGATTTGAACTTGTCTTTTAATTTTCTTCTTCTATTAGACTTTAAGTTCTTCGACTTCGTTAAACTTCCGTCTTTAGTCTTTTTCTTCGATAAATCTTCAGAATAGGCCTTGGACTTCCGTTCTTTTTGCACTCTTGATCTTTTGACTTCGTCTTTTCCCGTTTTCTTCGATAAAAGCCCGTGTTTTCTTCCTTTTTCATATTTTGGTCCTAAAACACAATAAAAACACAAACCACGCATAATTCCGACCTTTACGACATAAATCACACGTTTTGGTCTTGTTATTATTGGAAATAAGTGGTAAAAGGATAAGTGTTTTCACACTTATTACTGGTGTCTGAATCATAGCATCCATAATCGTACTAGGCTCAGAAGTATTATCTTTTAATAAGGCTTTTAACTTACAGTTCTCACAGATTTTATCAATAAGTTTCTGATAGACAGACTTACTTTGTTCAACAGTCCGCTTATATGAAACAGTAACAGCCCGCTTATATACCCTTTTTCTAGTTAGAGAAAGGGTTGTTGGTTGTTATTTATATTATTTCACACATACTAGTTTCTCTCTCTATAACAACCATCCCCCCACCTTTCTCTCTCTAGAATCTAATCTTATAGGAATTGAAGTAAGGTGTTAGTTTGTTAGTTGTATCAAGTGGTATCATTCACGATAGGGTGATAACGTGTGTTTGTACACGATCTCTTGAGGTCAAAATCTATCAAAATCTTACTTTTTTATTTATACACAAAATTTTAAGAAATTTGTGTTTGTGATGTTAAGTGTTAAATATTTGTACTTTTAGATAGGTTTTGATGATCTAAAGTTTTGATTTTTACGATTTAAGAATACAGTGTGTAGATTTAAAGTTATTTGGATTGGAAGTTTAAAAGTTTTGTTTGGTGAAAAGTACAAGTTCATCGTGGAGGAATAGAGACATGTTCTTCATGGCGAGATAGAGACATGTTCTTCGTGGCAAGATAGAAAATTCTTACTTGGCGAGATAGAGAATACTTACTTGGCGAGATAGAGTAATGAGATAGGAAAAAATTTGGCGAGATAGAGAAATAGTGGGTAGCGGAATAGGGAAAAGTGATGTTGCGAGATAGAGCAACAAAATATGTATACTTTTTTGTTTTTCTAACTTCTTTGTAGTGACACGAAGACCTATTCTAATCTCATATTAAGCGAAAACTTTGTCCAAATTTTTTAAACCTTGGCGAGATATAAACAACGTTTTTGAGGGATACATGTTTAATAGTTGGTGGGATATAGACTTAAGACTTGGCGGAATACGAGTTTTATCCATTGGAGGGATACATGATTTAGCCTCGATGAGATAAAAACAATTTCGTGGCGACATAGTTTAAACAAGTGTGGCGAGATATAACAACCTTGTTGGCGATATAGGATTTTTTTTACAAGCTACAACTTTATTTAGTGAACCTCAAATTCTCGTTAATCTCGTAATCGAAAGAACTTCAAACCAACAAACAAACCAATCAATCCAATTTCAACAATCTTCTTTACAATCACCTTGTATCACTGAGTTGATCTGAATTCGATTTCATCTCACTTCATTCAGTCAAATGGAAACTAATGAAGATTCTCTTGCGAAGGGTACCGATACTTGTGCGCCTATGATAAAGAAGGGTGACTATGCATTTATGATTGCTGAGCTTGTAAGTGTATCAAAACAATTCAAGCAACTACCCTTGATTTCTAGGTCTTACCGCCTTTAAAATACTTGAATCATCATCAAAACCATTGGTTTTCTCATAGGGTATTCGGTCACCATAGACATAAAAGGGAGAGTATAATGATATTATTAGGGTTTCTAAGTACTAGAAATGAGGCTTTAAGGACCTCTATTTATAACCTTAGGTTTAGAGATAAATACAAGACTTATTCTAAAATCATAAAATCATTTCCATGTCTCTTTTTGGTCTCCCTTTCTTCTTATCACATATGAACGTGTATATGAGGTATAAGTATCAATTTGGTTGAATTTTTGACCATTCTATACTATTCCAAGTATTTACAATTAAATCTTGAAGTCTGAAAGTTCTTGTAATTAATTTTAGTTAAACATTTTAACTTTTATTTAACTACCAGTAGTATTCGTTAATAAAAAACTAAGTATATACAATAAATATATACATATATTGTTGTATATCTTAATAAAGTGTAGTGTTAACCAACTGCTTTAGAGCAGTTGGCCACATAGGCTCCTTTCTAGAGCTTGGGGAAGGGATTTTGTCTTTGGTTCAAGTCTTGCAAGAGACAAAAATCTAAGATTTTTCTCCTAGTATGAAGCCGTGAGTTCTAGGGGTTTCTCTTCGCGAGTCTCTCCTAGTGGTTCTGGTCCCGGGGCCTGTCCATTATGGATGATATAACCCGGGGGTCGGATTTCAGTCGAAATTGAGGTGTCGTTCTAAAAAAAGATTAGTGTTGAAAATACAGTTTTCCTAGTTAGAAGACTCGACCACTATAACATATAGTTAAGGTCTCACAGTTTAGTTAAGAATACAACATTAAGCAAGCCCGACCCATGGCACATCATAGGTTGGCGGCCCAAGGCCATATTGTGGGCTTGGGTATAAATACCCTCTCCTTTGATGGAGAAGGTGTTGGTTGGTTCACTTTAAAAAACTTTCTCATATTCTACATGTAGTCTAAATGTTTTAATGTGTAACCCCTTTATCGTACATACTTATAACTGTATAAAATATCAACTATCACTTACGCACATTCCAACAAGCTTAACAAACACCCCTACTTCTTTTCATTCTTGTCTAAATGTCATCTAAACATGAACCAGTTTGTCTTGCTTTTTTTAGCTTTCGGTCTCTATTATTCACATCACAACAAATTTAACTTATACCTATATTGAAAAGGGGTTTAATACTTATACCTGAGCCCATGTCGAATACTAATTGCTTGTTTTCAAATTCCAGAAATGTATGAAATTATAAAGTATATTAGTTTATCATTCAGACTTTGTGTGTGTTATGAAAAGCAACTGATTGTTTTATTGTTCTTCCGAATTGTTTATTGCTTCTAACAATCCCACTTCACACACTCAACTTCACTCAGTAATCACACGTGTCCTCACCTCTCAAACACAACACTCATCTGTTAGAGAGGATGGTATCATGACAAGCTTTACCCTATTCATTTTGTCCTGACAGCTGCCACATCAGTGCCACATCAGCACAACCCCCCCTTCACTCATGACATGCCAACCCCTCTTCACTTTGGCCCTACCACTATCTTTTATTTTTCTTTTTTTCATTTTCACACAAATTAAAATTCATTTCATTCAAAATAAAACTACAAATACAGAAATAAAAGTTACAAATACAAAAATTAAAATACGATAAAAAAATTACAAATATTTAAAAACACAACATTAAAAATAAACTACTGATTTTGGGGAGGATATCGGGCCATGATTTCCTCTTGTTGTTGACGCACGAACGACCACTTTGGTTCCGGCATTGTCTCGTAATCAAGTGCGAGAAACTGGAAGTCGACCAACTTCATCTGCCTCTCCGCGAGTGCGTTTTGAGCATCATACGCGGTTTTAGCCGAGATCATTTTTTGATGCATTGCATTTTCCAGTATTTCCTTCGATGACCTCGACGATCCTCCGGTGCCCTCACTTGTCTCAGATCTTGACTTCTTGGCGGGTCAAGCTATTCCCGCAGGTTGAGGACGTTCATCAAGACCAAATACTTCGGTGTGATCATCCGCAGAAACGGCTTTTTCCTCGGCAAATTTTGGGTGGTTTTTGAGGATCTTCCACCCGTGAACGTAAGTAAACTTTCTTCCATCAAACGTCGCAAAAACTTCATCCTTCACAGCTTCCAAAACATCTTCATCATTCATCCAATTCCTATGATTTACTCCTTCGTACATCGCTTGAAACTTTTGGCAATCGGGAGGCATCCGACCCTATTTTTCGGTAGTCATGTTCTTTGTACGCCACATACCATTTGTTTGATCGTTAAAATCTCGAACAATCTACCCCCATAAACATTCAAGGTTTTGGTCGTTCCCAACGTCAACGTTCTCCGAAACATCACACCAACATTTGGTTAATAGTTCTTGTTCATCACGACTCGAACGCACCGGTGCCTGATTCGAACCTTCAACAACTTCTATGTCATCATCATATGCATCCAAATCAACAACATATGATTTTTTGGCTTTGTTTTTTCTGCGGTTGCCTTTTCCAGCTGGTGTTCATGACGCTAGAACTTTGAATTGTGTTTCCGGTACTTGTCGTTGACATGGGTAATTTTGGATTTGGTTGTGAAATTGTGCGTTTTGAAACAACATTTGTTGTTGGTAAATTTGTCAGGATTCATTTGGCGCAAATAGTTTTGAGCAAAAGGAGGGTACGGGAAGCCGGATGGAATATGGGAGCCGGATAGAAATTGAGAGCCGGATGGAAATTAGGTGCCAGATGGAAATTGGGAGCCGGATTGAAACTGGGAAGAAGTTGAAAATTGGGAAGCAGATGACATGGAGTTTTGCGATTATGGCGTCGATGGGTTTGACGATGTCGTCGAAGGGTTGCTAGTGTTGAGAAGCCCGGTGAAGTTGAGTTGTGGGAATTGGTCATTTGGGATGTTAGACATTTTTTTCTTGTTGTTTTAGAGAGATTTTGAAGTAATTGTTTGTGTTAAAAGTGGGAAGAATATGGAATATATATAGTAGTAGTGCAATTTTTTTTAAATATAACCGTTGGAGGGCAACAAATAGTTTTTTTGTTTCTATCCTCTTCGCCAGTACGCCAGTTTTGCGAATTTTGAGCGGCGATACGGGGGGTCGGTGTTGCAGCGTGGAACGAAGAACCTCGGCGAGGGTGCCAAGTCGGCTCGGCGAGGGCCAGCTCGGCGTGACACCATCCTCTCTTATTAAAAGTGTATGGACTTATATTTAATAGTCGTGTGATAGGATCGAACTCGAGATTACGGGATTGCACACAACACGTAAAGAGTTAATTTATGTAATAAATATATTTATTGTATTTATTAATTTATTTAATAAATATATTTATTGTATTTATTAATTTATTTAATAAATATATTTATGTATTTATTAATTAAACCGAGCAAGTAACTATATAACTTTAACGATCGTTAATTAATTAATAGTTAAGTTATAATGAGCGTTAAATAAATATATAGTATGTATACATTAAGAAAGAAGTTTGGAAGATTCCGGAACACCCCTAAGGGGTGTTATTGGCGGTCGGTTATGGGCAACAAGGGGGGGGGGGGGGGGCAAAAGTTGCCTTTTATTTATCTTGGGCTACAAGAGTTTAGCCCTATAAATACACCTCCTAATCCCTCATAATCTACACACACAAAAATCTTTCTCCCCTTCTTTCTTTTGGGTCGATCGCAAGACTACACCACAAAAGGGTTTCGGTTGTTTTTTCTTGGTTGATCGATTGTATACGTAATCTAGTCCTAGCCCCTCTCTAGGGTTGTTGGGTAGATTAATTACAATCGTTGTAGCTCGGTTTTCACGTGCTAGAATCACGGTTAGCTCATTGTATTACGTGTGTACAAGATCGTAATATAGTCTTACTTTAGACTATATCTTCGTATATACGGTATAAACCCGAATTGGTGATTCGTTCTTCGTCTTGTGGAATTGCTTTAGCGTAAAGGTATGTAACCCTAATTCGATTAATTATAATTGTGTTATTAATTATGATCTTGTTAAATCGCTTCCGCTATATGTGCTTTGATCTCGTTTAGGGTTTTATATAATTTTTATGATATTAATAAACCTTCAGTGGCATCGAGAACCATTTTAACATGTTATAATTATCGAAAATCTAAAGTTTTTTAACTATAATTGTTTTGAGTTAAAACTACATGTTTTTTAAGTTTTCATAAAATTAGGGTTTTGTTTTTTAAAAATTAGGGTTTTTTGCTCTATTTTTAATTAAAAAAAGGGAATTGTTTTGAAACCCTAAAATACATGTGGGATAGTTTTAGATTAATTACATGATCAATTGTTATGTCATGTATAGTTATGATCCATAGAGATTTAATTGTTAAGATTTGTGGGGATTCCATGATTGCGTGCATGTTTTCATGGATCATAAACTTATATGTTTATATGATTTTATGTGCTACGTTATTATTCGATTCAATAAATGTAGAATTAGGGAAGACTTTTATATGAATATAAAGACCTAGATTTGATGATTATTGAATAAATCGTATGCATGTAGCTATTTGATTTATTTGTTGCACATATAAATTTGTATTATGTGTTTATGATTTAGTTTTTTTTACTTGTTTATATATAAAATTGTTGATTTGTTGTAAACAAGGGTTTTTTATGAAAAGAAATAATATGAACTAAATCATATGAAAATATTGATTTGTAAGAGATTTAAATTACATAAGATTACGTTGATTGGTGAATTACAATAATAATCTAACGGCCTACTCTATTTGACAAACTATAAAGTGGGTTTAACGCACCGCTGGTCATGTACCCGGTTAAGGAAGGAGGTGTTATGCCATTAGTCGCTGACCAAATTCTCGGCTCGCCTGTGCGTCAAATTGAAATTACCTACGGTTATTAATTGAATTATACTTTAAGGGTGATTTACCACAAATTCACATCCGAAACACATTGAATAAGGGTATTACTTTGTGCGTAGCCGAGTTCTAGCAAAAGTACGATGTGATTAGTTGTGGGCAAAGTCTTTAACTGGTTTAACCAATACTGTAACATAATTTATGAAGAAATTTAATCTCGTGAAAAATTTTACTAAAATGTTTTATTAAACTTATGCTATGGAGATTGTATGCATGCTTCTCCATACATTAATTTTGAAATCAAAATTTACACCCTTAAAATTTAAGTCAAATGCTCCTAATTGACGAACACTTGAAATTACTTCATCATCAAATGAGATTTTTGGATGATGTTGTGATGGAGAGAAAACCATTGGTAGAATGAGAATTCGTATGATGGTTTTACGTTACTCAGATTAGACGACTTAATTAAGTTACTCAGTGAGATCCGGAAACTTAATGCATTCAGAAGGGGTGAAACATGTTTACAATGCAAAACATTTTTTTGGCAATGTGAATCCCTTAAATATCTAGAAATTGAAAATTGTTTGCCAATTGAATTGTTCGACAAGTCGCTATGTTGAGTACATTCATTACTAGCAGATCAACTGATGTAATGGATTTATGTCAATATAGTTCTAGAATTCAAAGA
Organism: Glebionis coronaria; assembly: GCA_025667525.1. Lineage (NCBI taxonomy): Eukaryota > Viridiplantae > Streptophyta > Magnoliopsida > Asterales > Asteraceae > Glebionis > Glebionis coronaria. The sequence continues at coordinate 164,598,853 of CM046879.1, forward strand.
AAATAATATGGTTTTTACACCAGGGTAATTTTATTTTCTTGAAAGTATTTTGTTATCGAAAATATTAATATTTGAACTTATTTCTGTAAAAATGGCTCAACCCACCAATAACACGATAAGTTCCGTGTTCAAAGCTTTCTTTGAACGACCTGAACTTACTGGCCCAAACTTCAATGATTGGTACCGCTCGCTAAGAATTTTCTTGAGAGCAGCGGGTACTATCGATATCTTGACTACTCCATATCCGGAGGATCTTGCTGAAGGAGCATCTGATGCGCAAAGGCTTGAACACGCTGCTAATGTTAAGAAGCACTCTGAGGTGGCTTGCTTAATGCTAGGAAAAATGGCTCCTACACTTCAATAGAAGTATGAGCTATTTTCACCTAAGCGGATGTTTGATGTGCTTAAGGCTATGTTTGAGAAGCCGCGAGCAGTGGAGATCTACGACTTGGTAGATGCTTTGCATAGCTGCAAGCAAGCTCTAGGAAAGTCTGTAAGTGCCCATTATTTGGAGATGAGGGGTTATATGGAACAACTCATTGCACTAGGACAACCGGGTTAAAAGACAAGACATCTACCGCTACGCCTTCTGTACTAACTATACAAAAGGGTAGAGTGAGTAAGCCAAAACCGCAAGCGAACAAGAAGAAAGGCAAATGCAAGGGTAATAAGGGCAAACAAGTTGCGACTTATTCGAAACCTAAGCAGAACTTTGTCATGAAAAGTCAATCTCAAAAGGATGAGACTTGTCACCATTGCAAGGCAAGTGGTTACTGGAAGAGGAATTGCCCTCTTTACCTCAAAGAATTACGAGAAATAAAGAAGAAGTCTGAGCAGAGCGCTGCAGCTTCAGGTACTTTATTTATGATTGAATTGTTCAATTTAACATACAAATTAAGTTCCTGGGTATATGATACGGGATACGGTATTAACATTTGTAATACGTTGCAGGGATTTAATCTAGAAAGGAAGCTTTCCTATGGGGAACAACATCTGCAAGTGGGCAATGAAGCACAAGCAACGGTTGAAGCTATAGGGACTTTTAATTGTTAGGGGTGTTATTTCCTTTTCTTGTTGTTAAATAATGGATTCGTTCACACGATTGATAATAATGGAATTTCTGTTTGGAAAAATGGTATTTTCTATTTTAAAGCAATTTCTGTGAATGGTGTATTTGAAATAGACATGCATGATAATGAATCAAAGAACGATAAATCTGTATTTAGCATGAGTAAGAAGAGAAAGTTTGACAAGAACACTTCTTATCTTTGGCATTGTAGACTTGCCCATATTAGGAAGACTCGTATACAAAAGCTTCAACGTGAAGGTCTTTTGGAAAATATCAATGATGAATAATTTGATATATGTGAGTCTTGTATCTCTGGAAAGATGACCAAAATACCTTTTAATAGCAATGTTGAAAGGGCTACTGATCTACTTGGACTTATACATACTGATGTGTGTGGACCACTTAGACATACGTCAAGGAAAGGTGCTAGCTACTTCTTAACATTTACGGATGATTATAGCCGTTATGGTTATGTTTATTTACTTAAGCATAAACATGATGTATCTGAAACATTCAAAGTGTTTAAAGCAGAAGTAGAACTTCAATTAGGGAAGAAGATTAAAGCTCTTCGTTCTGATACAGGTGGTGAATATTTAAGTCAAGAGTTTATAGATTATCTAAGTGAAAATTGAATTGTTCAGCATCTTACTTCTCCCTATACTCCACAACAAAATGGTGTATCCGAATGGAGAAATCGTATATTATTGGATATGGTGCGATCTATGTTTCATCTTACAACTTTACCTTTATCCTTTTGGGATTATGCTTTAGAATCTGTTGTTCGCATTTTAAATATGGTTCCCACAAAGAAGGTCGATAAGACACCATATGAACTATGGTATGGCAAGAAGCCATATTTGTCTTATTTAATGGTCTGGGGTTACGAGGCGTATGTAAAACGTGACTCGAGTGACAAACTCCAACAACGATTAGTAAAATGTATCTTTGTAGGATATCCTAAGGAAACTATGGGTTACTACTTTTATTATCCACCTGAGAACAAAGTAATTGTTGCTAGGTATGGAGACTTCCTTGAATCTGATCTTGTAAATCAAGAATTCAGTGGGAGAAATTATGATCTTGAAGAGAGTCATATAGATACATTACCTTCTGAAAACACTATCAATGTAATTCCTATAGAACCAAAAAGTCTGGCGGTTCCAACGGAATTAGTTCCTCTGTGTAGATCCGCAAGGATTAAAAACGCAAATAGAAATATGTGTCTTAACATAGAGGATGATGATGAGTTAGAGGATCTTGGTGAACCCGCAAATTATAAATCCGCTATACTTGATCCTGAAAAGGATAAGTGGATGGTTGCTATGGATGAGGAAATGAAATCCATGAAAGTAAATGATGTTTGGATTCTTGTAGAACCACCACAGAATGCTAAAGTAGTGAGACATAAGTGGTTATACAAGAAGAAAACCGACATGGACGGAAAAGTATAATCCTATAAAGCTCATTTAGTAGCTAAAGGTTTTACACAAACTTTTGGCGCAGACTACGAGGAGACATTTTCTCCTATAGCAGAATTAAGAGCTATTAGGATTCTCATAGCTATAGAAGCATACTATGACTATAAGATATGGCAAATGGATGTTAAAACAGCCTTCATGAACGGTCGCTTAGATGAAGACATCTATATACAGCAACCAGAAGGGTATGTTGATCCTGAGAATCCAGGACATGTGTGCAAACTTCAAAAGTCCATTTATGGTTTGAAGCAAGCATCACGTCAATGGAATAAAAGATTTGACAAAGAAATAAAAAAATTTGGATTTATTCAGAATCGTGATGAGCCATGTGTATATCGCAAAGCTAGTGGGAGTGATGTAGTATTCCTAGTCCTATATGTTGATGACATATTAATCATGGGAAGTAACATTCCAAGACTTAATGCTATTAAGAATTATCTTGGTAAATGTTTTTCTATGAAGTATTTAGGAGAAGTTGCATACATTCTGGAATTAAGATCTATCAGGATAGGAAAAGACGGTTAATTGTTCTATGTCTAGATGCTTATATAGATAAGATTTTGAAGAAGTATAATATGCATAATTCCAAGAAAGGTTTTCAACCTATGGAAGTTAAGCATAATCTGAGTCATGAGATGGATGCATAAACTCCTGAAGAGGAGGCATACATGTAGAAGGTGCCTTACGCTTTGGCTGTAGAATCTATAATGTATGTAGTTAGATGCACAAGGCCTGATGTGGCGTTTGCTCAGAACTTGGTCAGTAGATACCAACAGAATACAGGGAAGCTCCACTGGACTGCTGTTAAACATATTCTAAAGTATTTGAGGAGTACGAAAGATATGTTTTTTGGTATATGGAGGGAAACCAGACACATAACTGAATGTTACAGGTTTCTGTGATGCGTCTTGGCAATGTGATAAAGACGATACGAAGTCCCAGACTGGTTACGTTTTTTTATCAATGGAGGAGTAGTTGACTGGAAGAGCAAGAAACAGACAACGATTGTAATGCATGCTACTCAATCTGAGTACATGGCTGCTTCAGAAGCTGCAATGGAAGCTGTTTAGATTAGGAAGTTTATTGAAGATCTTGGAGTGATACCTTCAATTAAAGAACTTATTGATTGTATTGTGACAATTCTGCCGCAATAATATTTGCCAATGACCCTGGAGTCACGAAAGGCGCTAGAGACTTTATGCGTAGACATCACTACGTCCGAGAACAAGTTGAAGCTCGGGAAATCAAATTGATAAAAGTTCACACAGATGATAACGTAGCCGATCCTTTAACTAAGACTTTGCCTAGACCAAAGGTAGTTAAGCATGCCAAAGCGATTGGGCTGCAACTAACTAGCGAACTCATGCAATAAATCTGTGATTAGTATTTAGATAAAGGATGTTATGACATTATTATATAATAAAATAAAGATTAGGTTTCGTTTATTTTTATTATTTAATAAGTGTATCCTATTTTACATGTTTTAATCCATGAATAAAAGTTATGCTAAATGTCCGTTGTCGATTAATAATATGGGAATATTATTAAACTAAGACAAATCAAAATAGCGATAGAGTATACTTGAAAGTATATTGATCGATTTTGGATGATATTCGATGAATCGAATATAGGGCTTATCCCAACTATGTGTTATTACTTTATGGATCTTTTTCATTAAATAAAACATAAATAGTTATCCTTAGACTTGAGATACCAGAAAACTGTTATGAATCTAGTGTATCTTTGTGGAATAATCTAATGTTAAACGTAACTGGTAGCTATAAGGATTATTTTCGGAAGTGTTGCAAAATTCATAAGTTTTGCTTGTAGTCAATATGGAATTTATTTCCTCTAATTTCGTTTTGGAGTTTAATACAGCTGGCCCCTCGTGGAATTAGTAAGATGTTTGTGTGGCCACACCCAAATTTGTTTTGGTAATCTTTTTGAATCTGTGAACAAGAAACTGAATGGTTAATGAAAGGAATGACTGAGATCCATATCCATATTGATATTGTATTAGAAATAAAAGGATAATAATAACGATAAAGAATCGTTAAAAGGTTTTGTCCAGGAGACCTTACTCGATTTGTACTAGTGACATTGCTAAGTCTAACTAGACGCTAGTCAATGTAATCACGATATTCGAAATATGTCCAAGTGGGAGCTAAAAGTTTATGGACTTATATTTAATAGTCGTGTGATAGGATCGAACTCGAGATTACGGGATTGCACACAATACGTAAAGAGTTAATTTATTTAATAAATATATTAATTTTATTTATTAATTTATTTAATAAATATATTTATGTATTTATTAATTAAACCGAACAAGTAACTATATAACTTTAGCGATCGTTAATTAATTAATAGCTAAATAATAACGAGCGTTAAATAAATATATACTATGTATACATTAAGAAAGAAGTTTGGAAGATTCCGGAACACCCCTAAGGGGTGTTATTGGCGGTCGGTTATGGGCTCCAAGGGGGGAAGGGCAAAAGTTTCCTTTTATTTATCTTGGCTACAAGAGTTTAGGCATATAAATACACCTCCTAATCCCTCATAATCTACACACAAAAAAATCTTTCTCCCCTTCTTTCTTTTGGGTCGATCGCAAGCCTACACCACAAAGGGTTTCGGTTGGTTTTTCTTGGTTAATGGATTTTATACGTAATCTAGTCCTAGCCCCTCTCTAGTGTTGTTGGGTAGATTATTTACAATCGTTGTAGCTCGGTTTTCACGTGCTAGAATCACGGTTAGCTCGTTGTATTACGTGTGTACAAGATCGTAATATAGTCTTACTTTAGACTATATCTTGGTATATATGGTATAAACCCGAATTGGTGATTCGTTCTTCGTATTGTGGAATTGCTTTAGCGTAAAGGTATGTAACCCTAATTCGATTAATTGTAATTGTGTTATTAATTATGATCTTGTTAAATCGCTTCCGCTATATGTGCTTTGATCTCGTTTAGGGTTTTATATAATTGTTATGCTATTAATAAACCTTCACTTGTCTCCCACACCCCCAGTTTTTTCCACACAATGGTTTCTCAATATAAAAAACACACACAAACGAAAAAGTGCCCCTTCAATTCAATATTTATACCTAAAAGTGCCATTCAATTCAAGATTGTGATTAGATTTTGTTTTAGGTTTTTACACCTAACAAGCAACAATAAATTAATTTGTCGTTGGTTTTGTATGGGTTTAAGGTTTTTTCACAAACTTTTTTGGGTTATTTATTTGTGGAGGCTTCCAGGTATGATTTGGTATCTAAAGCTAGGAAACTCTAATTTCGAAGCTTCGATTTGCCGGTATGTTGCTTTATTTCTCTTGCATTAGACTGAAAATATCATATGATTTTGCCATTGTTTGTTTAATGTATGACTTTTTTCCAGCAATAGTCCAAGGGGTTGATATTGGTTTCTTGAAACTTGATTTTATTACCGGTACAACAACTTTTTTACTCTATTATTAAATATATAGCTTGAACAAGAATTTATTACTTATTGTGGGCATACTACTATGAATGAAGTTTGATAAAAACAATAAAAGGAATTATTAGTTAATTGTATGGGAATGAAATTGATGTAGATTTGTGCTTAAAAGGTTTCAGGATGCTCTATGGAAGTATTCCATCCTTTATTTTGTTTAAAAGGTTGGCGGGACAGTAGCTTATGCAGCTCTAGAATAGGTTGAGGCTCACAACTAAAAGAAAAATTTTGATCTTCGGGGTGGTTCTCTATGAGTATACTATCAGTTCCAAGATGCTATATTTTATAAATATATGAATATATCACATGTATATTTTTAAATACAAATGTAGAAACACTTATCATAGAAAGACGACTGATATAACAGGTATATATCACATGTGTAGTTGTGTGTAAAAATGATGTTGTCTTGTAGTGTTTGATGAGGGGTAGTGCATTGTGATAGATTAAGGCGAAACGGGTGTCTTTGAGAGTCTTAAGTCTACCATTTTCTTCCACTTATTCAATGGAAAAAACTTAAATGGACAATTGGGAAGAGCCAATGAATACCAAGATTTGTAGATGATGGAATTTTCCTTATCACCATGTCACTATTAGAACACCACTTATTCCGTTGTGATTGTGTCGATACTGTGCCACTATGGTTAGAGATATTGTAGTATTCAGTGGTACTCATATTTTTTTAACATGATGATTTTGGAGGTTTTACGCATTACAATGTATCTGCAGTGACCTCTAACCCATTACGTGTTAAGCTAAATTTGAGTATTTTGTGCTTGCAGCGTAGATTAAATTGTCCATATACTAGAAATAGGGGCTAACGTGGTTGGGTCCTAATTGCTAAGTCACCATTCCAAGTTTGTATTCGATTTTCGCAACTTCTTTTAATAAAAAAATAAAACTTTTTAGTTGTACCTGAACTTTATGGCTATTTTACTTTTCATGATGTGGTGCCCTATGATGAGTAAATGCATGTATGCTTGCCCAATGTAAAACAATGAGCATAAATGATTATGATATGATATTAATATTGGCTATGTTTGTAGGAATGACTATGGTTTCTGGAAATTAACCTTATCAAAATGTGTGACGAGTGTGTCAAAAGCAAAAGTGATAAATAGGCAAGCTACGGGCCACTTACAGATTCACATTATGTCTGAAGGTAAACTTTCTCCAACTCTCCATCACCTCTCTTATTTTGTAACCACCTATGACCAACAAAGAATACTAGAGAAAAAAATTGTAGTTGTAATCAGTATGTAACATATTATACATATTATGCATGAAACATGCATGGTGTCTTCACACCTTTGAAATATCTTAAAGGCTGCACATTTAACAGATGAGGGCAGCTTAGAAACTGCTTATTATTAGATTAGGTGTTGTTTGGATTGCATATGAAAAATTTGTTATTGTTGGATTAGGTTCTGTTTAGGTTTGGAATGGAACGACGGCTTTTATAGGATTGCATGTAAAAACTGAATATCATCGGGCCTCATCGGATCTGAATTGCGACTTACATATTATTTAGGTGTGTTGTTAGGAATTGTGCATAAAACTACACATTACTAAAATGTGGGCTGTTTGGGTATGCTTATGAAAATGGGAATCTAACCATGTAGCAAATTTACAAAAGACTATTGATTTGTAATGAGGAAATGGACTGATGGAGTACTAAGAGTAGGCTAAACATGGGCTTTAATACTATAGTACTAAGAGCAACTGCAACGCTAGCTTCTTGAATGACTTTTCTATGTTTTAGAAAGCTATTCAATGACTTCTTCCATTGTGAGAAAGAGTTTGCAAATGACTTTTTGATGGAAGACTTTTGAATCACCAAGCGTTTGAAACAATTTCTGCCAAGCTATCTTCATTAAATGTAAAACTTTTGAGTTTCCATTTTATACCCTCTGTTAAACAAATTTATTCACTTCTATCAATTTTTATTGTACTTATTTGTTGCACTATATTATGCATGCTTGCAAACCACTTGAAGCCATTATCATCTGCATAACTTTTACATCCTGAGTTATGTGACAGCATCGGACAAACATCAGCACAAGCAAATGAATTTATCATCGAAGAACTAAATGAGGATACATACGAGAAGCTGTTGTTGTTGTTGCTTGCTACGTATTGAACGAGGTCGAAAAGAGGGACATCGTCGTTTTGTTGCGAATTATTTTTCTGTAATATTCCTGTGATGCTTTTCAAGTGCATTTTTTCCTTCTCTATATATATGTTCTCTGTAATACTCCACTTCATTTGATAACTATTTAGTAGTAAAAAAAATACATACTACAACATCACATGCAAACAAATTGCATAGTGCAACATCACAAGGTTGGTTTAATTTGTGTCTTATTGGGTTTCTAATATGTAATTTGCAAATAAACACTAAGCTACTGCATAATTTTTTGTATGGAAAAACAAAGTGCAGATTATAGTGTAGTCTTTAAACTTGCTAGTGATTCATTAATGCAACTTGATTCAATAATATAGTATTGCATGTATTGGAAAGGATAAATTAGACTTGGGAGGAAGGAGAATGTAGTCCGCTTTAAACTTACTACTTACTACTGATTCATTTTGCCCACGTTGTCTACACTATGGTTTGAAACTACTTGTAACAAAAACTCCTCCTTTCTGTAATAATATAAATCTATGGGGATATTTTATATAATTTTTTTGTGAAAAGCTTTTGAAAGACTTTGTTGCATTGAAGAACTTTTACACAAATGACTTTTTGTAACACATCTTTATTGAAATATTAATTGTGAGCCAATAAAAAAGTCATAAAGACTTGGAAGCGTTGCTGATGCTCTAAGAGTATGCTCAACAAGGTGCTTTAATACTAGATTATTGTTATATGTACTTTCAGAATTAGGTTGCATAACAATTTATAACCAGTTTCTGAACGAATAAGAATTATATTATATGATTATAATAATATTTCCTTTGTGATCGTAAAGAGTATATCTACGTTAGATCTATCTCGACTCATTTCTATCAGCACTAAAGGAAATATTCTTGAATATATGGTGCCGAAGATGTTTAAAGAACTCAAGAATTTTTAGATGGCCCTAAAGAAAGAACTACAGGAACTGCCCATGTTTCAACATGTATGATATCTGTGGGTCTTACATTCGCTAGAACCAAACAGCTTAATTTAATGTTAACTTAAGTCTTGCTTTCAAGGTACGTAAGCTGTACTTCAAAATGAGTAAAGGATGAGAAATTTTGGACTATTTCTTGTATATGCATGCATTTACCATTTATTTATGTTTGAATATTAATATATCTAAGAACATGTGTATTGTAAAGCAAAAAGCAAAACTGATTCTGGAAGCTGTGACCTACAAAACCATGTGATCCATCCAGTAGCAGCAGGAGAAGAAGAAAAGAAGAACAAGCATATATGCTATAAAACAAATGTTTTGCTAGAGTTATTTATGGAGATGAAATGCTCCCACTATGAGATTTATAGATATAAATTTGTAGATATAAATTTGTATCATACTTTGTTAATTACTTATTCAAATGTATGTGATTTGCATATATTATATTTTATATAGATGCCCTGCGGCAACGCATAAATGTATTGATACAGTCAACAAAATTGGTTCAATGATATGCTTCTCTACTGACTAACGTGAAGACCATTTCCTAGTTTACTATTTGCTTGTAGTTAGTTAGTTAAATCATGTTTCCATGTTTCATTTTAAGTTTTTGTTAAGAGTTAAGGACCCGTGTTCTCCTACTTATTAGGAACTAATTTATGTTTCCTTAGTATTTATATGTAATATGTAAACCAACTTGGGATACAAATGAAATGAATGAAAAGTAAAGTTTATAGTTTCTCTCTTGTTTCTTTGGAGTCTTACCCGCTCTAAGGGCCTTATCCTTCAGTCTCTTTAATCTAATTCTTGGGAGATTGACCATCTATAATCGGTCTATAACAAATGATGTGTTAATGCAATAATGCCTAAAAACGTTACTTGCATTTTTCGGTCTCTCTTAGTTTTGATTACGACAATATGTAAAAACAAGCATTTACGAAAACAACGAAAAACAAATTCTTGAGTTCAAGTATTTTTCATTTTACCCATTTTCACTTAAGGTATGAATAAACAAGTACTAACCTTAATCAAGTGATCAAGTGATTTAATCTTTTCTTTAAACTCACTTTTTATTAAGTGTGACAAGTTTTTATTAAACTTTCTTTTTAAGAAAATGTTTTATTAATTTAATTATTTGAAAATTTAAAAATGGCACATTCTTATTTGATTAGGAATATTCTATTGGGATATTTTTAATCCAGATAAGACCTCCACCACTAAAGGACAAAAAAGGGAGCGGAGTCTAGGCGGCGGTTCCCTAGTGCCTACGCGGTTCCTTATCGATAAGGAACCGCCGGCTGAGATATGGAACCGCGGCCAGATATATCCGTTGGCCCTTTGTCCTATAAATTGTGGACCATTCTCAGCTTTTCAACTCACCTCTTTTGCACATCTATTTCTAGATTCAAACACTCTTCTTTAATCACTCAAATCTTTGATCATTTGTTTGATTACTACTTGTTTAAGAAGTGAATCTTATTCTTCCATCCCTTCCTCTCCAAGTGCAAAGAGTAGAACACTATCCTTGTGAAGTGTTGAGTCCACCACCAAAGATCCATTGAAGATCTAATTTTATACATTTGTTGTTGTGTCATAGTTGTGAAGATCCAAGTAGTTGTGTCTATTTGGAAGTTGTGTATATACTAAGTATAGTTGTGTAGATTGGTCCTAGCTACGATTAGGGCTCGACTTTTAGCTTAGAGTCAGAAATTGGTTAAGCGACATGTACGGTTTTCTCCACCATAAGGAGCTTGTTGTGTAGTGAACTCTCGACTAAGGAGTACTCGAGGAGTGGAGTAGGAACGAGGAGTGAGCTTCGTTGCCGAACCACTATAAATCTTTGGTGTTCGGTTTGATCTTTCTTTACCCTTAACTCTTTACATTCTTTATTCTTTGTGCATATATTTGTGTTAGTATTAGTTTAGTTACACTATCATTGTTCATATTGTGCATAAGAAGATTTCACATATTTCCTCAAGCCTAAGTTTTTTTTTGAAAAAGGATTTTTGAAAACCACCTTTTAACAAGTAAATATAAGAAACTATTCAACCCCCCCTCCTCTAGTTTCTATATGATGCTTTCATCGGCTTACTCGATACCTCCAACATCTAAACCATCCACTAACATCCAAGATCAATTATCCGCCCTAAATGAAAAATTTGATGCCCTCGTCAATATTCTCCAAGCCCGCCTCGGAATCACCCCACTCGACACCACCGTTACAACATGTCATGTGTCAAACTTCACAGACATTAACGCGACCTCGAAACCACATTCCACCTCTAACTCCAGAACAGACATCACCAAGACTACATCTACGCCCATTAACACCGAGATCACAACTCAAATTCATCCTTTTCCGTTGCCACCCAAAAATCGTGTTACATCCTCCGTAACACCGAGACCAAGGTCACCACCCAACATCCCCGTGTAATTTCGAACATTGCTCGCAGATTTTCAGAAAATCAAACAAGCAAATTGAGCATCCATCCGGTAGTTGAACAAACATACGACCATGACATGAGCATCAAAAACATGTTAGCTATATTCGGTTGCGTGAAGTCATTGTTTCGAGATCACCCATGCCATCCACCAAAGTATGTTTTTCTTCAACCCGAACCGAAACCACCTTGGAAGTCACGTGACACAAGAGATAACACAATGAGTCTTGAGGACAAGACTCGTTTTGAGGCGCGGAGTATTGATACGGTCAACAAAAGTGGTTCAATGATACGCTTCTCTAATGACTAACGTGAAGACCATTTCCTAGTTTACTATTTGCATGTAGTTAGTTAGTTAAATCATGTTTCCATGTTTCATTCTAAGTTTTTGTTAAGAGTTAAGGACCCATGTTCTCCTACTTACTAGTATTTATATGTAATCTGTGAACCAACTTGGGATATGAATGAAATGAATGAAAACTAAAGTTTCTAGTTTCTCTCTTGTTTCTTTGGAGTCTTGCCCGCTCTAAGGGCCTTATCCTTCTGTCTCTTTAATCTAATTCTTGGGAGATTGACCATCTATAATCGGTGTATAACATGTATCAACATCAAACATGCATAAGAAGCGATCCAAATTTTGATCAGGACATGCATAAGAACAATCTGAATTTTTATCCGGACAATAAAAAATAATGCTTTGTCCGAAACGTACCACAGGGAAGCGCGAGTATCAAAATCTTGTATTATATTATATACCTATATATAGAAGATGAGATAATATTAAATTATTTTATTAATTAATTTTTGTTCCGGTTTCGAATTTATTTTACATGTGTACAAATCCCTGTACTAAAAAATTGTCATATTTTTTTATCATCACTATAAATAATTTTTATTTGCATTATTTTCTTGTAGATATTATACTCAAGTTCTTATATGTTTATATGCAGTTGAGTCGGAGAACTTTAAAGCAAGGCTGTTGCAAGAAAACTTCTTTGTCATACAAGTTTTATACAAGAATCGACCGAAGCTCTATACTCTGGATACTTATTCGTTTAGGAAGTTTTCGAAGAGTAGGATTGAGAGGGATCATCGGCTTTCTCATGGATGTGACAAAATAGCCTACAATCATCACTACAACAAATTTAGGGTTTGTTCACATTTTTTTCTTCGCACTTTTAAAAGTGTGAACTTTATCTGTAAAATCTTCACACTTATAAGTATGAAGTATTAAAAAGTGTGAAGTATTAAAAAGTTCACAAATAAAAGTGTGAAGTTTTAAAAAGTTCACACATAAAAGTATCAAATATTAAAAATCTTCACACTTAAAAGTGTAAAGTTATTTGTTACACCCAATTTATTCATACTAAGAACACTAATGAAAATATGAACTTTTCAAATTCACACATTTTAAAATGTGAACAAGTGGCATAATGAGTGTGAAAAATCAACCAATTTGTTATAGTGCATCCACCGCACAGGAATGTTTTCATCCAGACAGGCGCTTTGCGGTTGAGTACGTGTTTTAGGGTGTTCAAGATTTTTCGAACTCGCTAGATTGTTAATGAGGATACTTTGCCAGGTGACGCGGTAAGATATAAAAGTAGTACCACATAAAAAGTAAATTTCAAGTACACGTGGTTAAAAAGATAAAAATCTATACTACTTTATAAAGGATTTATGCCCTTCTAAAAATAGTAGTCTTAAAAAATTAAGCCTTATACATTTCTTTTTTAGGAATGATTAGTTTTTGCTAATTCAAAGTCTTAAAAACACCCATACAAAATACATCAATGAATTTTTCAAATGCAATGTAACATATACAATTATAAATGACTGTTCATTAATACCATTTACAACTCATTATATAGAATAAAAAGAGTTACAGTTTTCAAATTATAAAACGGCCCATTTACATCACCATTTGAAACGGTTTTTCTCATTTCTTTACTCCCCCCAACCATCCACTTTTCACATAGAATAAAAAGAGTTACAAACGGCCAAGCCTATATCATATATAATTTCTCTAGAAACACAAAAAATCAGTGGTGTTTTTGGCCCCTCCAAACAAAATCGTCGATCTCCGCCACTGCTGGATAGTAGTATCGATCGAGGTGCATTTCAATAAACTCAAGCTTTCAAACAAAGTGTTGATGTTGGAGCTATAATTGTAACTGAAATTTATGGGCATGCATAAGGAGGAACCCTTAGCGCGTAAGTATCGATGTTGGTACAAATCATTCGTCTTGAAAACAATAGTCATGAAAAATATTTGCTCGCCACGAAATTAGTCACCAAGTACCCGCCGCCGCATTGCGCGGGTACCCGGCTAGTAGTTTTAGTGAAACAAATATGCAAACCATTAGATCAAATTACAAGTGTGAGATCAAATTAGAGTTTTTTTTTCCACATTTTTTCCTTCAGTTATGAAAAAATATCATCGAGACGTCTACGTATTTTCAGCCTTAGCAGTAATTAATTAGCTTTAGTTAATTTTAAAAATCTTAAAAGAAAATAAAAAAGTAAAAAAGTCCCGTTCGAAACAAATCTCAAACCTTATACTTATCAAATTGAGGTTCCACACCCTTTATAAGTCGTGTCTCATAATCTTTTTACGTTATATTATCGTTCCTTCATGGCCTCCGATTCTCAAGAACCAGTAAACCCTGATCTCTTCTATATCTCTATTTAATTGAATGTATTTATTTGAAATAGTTTGTGTTAATTAATCATTAACCTCTGACAGAATTCGATGGATCCAAATTCCCTTACAAGGGAAGCACTTCTTTTGCTAAACAGTAAATCAACGGATATTGATGATGCCCGAGCTTTGTTTAATGGTAATTTTTCAAGTAACTGATGAATTGATCATTAATACTGAATCTTTTTTCGAACCCTAGCTTTTGAGTATCACAATAACTAGTACGAACAGTAATTTTGTTTTTGATTTTGTGTATTGTACTCTTTGATGATTTTTGTATGTTTATATGTAGTCGACTTGGAGTATTTTAAAGCAAGGCTGTTGCAAGAAAACATATTTGTTTGGGAATCGTCCATGTTGGGAGGACCAGTAAGGATCCATAAGGGAGATAGTTATGACATAAATATTTGTTTCAAGAAATTACGCCTCGCCTTTCCTGTGAAGTCCACTTGTCCCTTTAAAGAAGTTCTCAGTATAATTGACAGGGAAGCAGACCTGTCTCCTGGATCTTACAAACTAACCTACAAGCATCCATCAGAAGGGGATGTTTTGGTCCAGACTGATCGTGACTGGCACTTTGCTGTTGAGTTTTTCAGGGGGAAAGGTTTTTTTACGTGTTTGGACTTGAATTCTGATGATCACCCTTCTGATGAGCACGCTTCTGATGTCCCTGTAAGATTTTTATGTAGTACCACACGAAAAAATAAAGATTTATGAAGGAAATATTCACCCTTAGGTTAAATTACAAGGATCCCACCCCTTTATAAGTTCTATCATTATCTTTTTACATTTTCGTGCCCTTCATCGCCACCACTTTTTTATTTAGATATATGTATTTATGTGAATCTGTTTTGTAATTTTTGATAGTTTCTGCAGATTAATCTCTCACATAATTGGATGGAGCAAGTTCCAGTTTCCTCTAAGGAACCAGTTCTTTCCACAAAAGATACCAAACCGGTGAGTAGTTCTTACAAATGGTTATTAGGCGTGTGAGAATCTGATAGTTGAGATCTATTGGAACAGTGAGGTTTTTATAAATACTTGTGTGGTTCTGATGTTGGTGATGACTGAAATAGGTTTTCTAGAGACCTTTTAAACATCTAAATATAAAAACCAGTAAACCCTAATCTCTTCTATATCTCTATTTATTTGCATGTATTTATTTGAAACATTTTAATTAATCATTAATATATGACAGAATTCGATGGATCCAAATTCCCTTACAAGGGAAGCACTTCTTTTGCTAAAGAGTAAATCAACGGATATTGATGATGCCCGAGCTTTGTTTAATGGTAATTTTTCAAACCCTAGCTTTTGGGTATCACAATAATAACTTTTTGATGATTTTTTTTCTAAACATAAATGTGTACCAATTCATGCTGCTGCTCATCTCCAATTCTTTTAATTTATCTTAGCAATTTGTATGTTTATTATATGCAGTCGACTTGGAGTATTTTAAAGCAAGGCTGTTGCAAGAAAACATATTTGTTTGGGAATCGTCCATGTTCGGAGGACCAATAAGGATCCATATGGGAGATAGTTATGACATAATTATTACTTTCAAGAAATTACACCTCGCCTTTGCTGTGAGGTCCACTTGTACGTTTAAAGAAGTTCTCAATATAATTGACATGGAAGCAGACCTGTCTCCTGCATCTTACAAACTAGCCTACAAGCATCCATCAGAAGGGGATTTTTTGGTCCAGACAGATCGTGACTGGCACTTTGCTGTTGAGTCTCACAGGGGGAAAGGTTCTTTTATGTATTTGGACTTGAATACTTCTCACGCTTCTAAAGTCCCTGTAAGATTTTTATGAAACAAATACTCACCCTTAGATTAAACTATTACAAGGATTCCACCCCTTTATAAGTTCTATCATTATCTTTTTACATTTTCGTGCCCTTCATCGCCACCACTTTTTTTATTTAGATATATGTATGTATTTGAATCTGTTTTGTAATTTTTGATAGTTTGTGCAGATTAATCTGTCACCTAATTGGATGGAGCAACTTGCAGCTTCCTCTAAGGAACCAGTTCTTGCCACAAAAGATACCAAACCGGTGAGTAGTTTTTACAAATGGTTATGCGGCGTGTGAGAATCTGATAGTTGAGATCTATTGGAACACTGAGGTTTTTATAAACAGTTGTGTGGTTCTGATGTTGGGGATGACTGAAATAGGTTTTCTAGAGACCTTTTAAACATCTAAATATAAAAATCTAATGAAGAAAAAAACCACTAGTTTTGGGGAAATACTAAAGTTTCAGTTGTAAAAATAGGTATTTTTAAGAATTGCTTAAATTCAAATAGTCTCCGTCCAAAAAATTGGCAACCTTGGATCAAATTACCAGGGTTCCAAGTAAAATTCAAATAGTTGAAAAAAATAAAAAATTCCCAGTCCAAAATATCAAATTGAAAGGGCTCCATGCCAATTATAAGTCCTCTCATTATCTTTTTATGTTGTCCTGTCCTTCATCACTGCCACTTTATAAGAACCAGTAAACTTTTCTATCTCTATTTATTTGTTTGTATCTGGATTTATTAATTTGTGTTTGGTTGATAATCTATGACAGAAATCGATGGGGCCTAGTTCATATATACATCGCCATCAAAGTCAACTAATCCGTGAGCTAAACGATGGATCAATGACTTTTGAGCATGCCCGGTCTTTCTTTAATGGTAATTTCTAAAGTAACTGATAATAAATCTATTTTTAAACTCTATGCAATCAATTAATTAGTACAACCGAAATTTTTTTAATTTTTTTTGGTACAAAGGACTCACCTTGGTAAAATATATTACACCAAAAAACATTGAAATACAATGGAATGTGGCTAAAATAATACATTAACCTCCAGCAAGAGCTTGAACAACCACTACACCATATGACATGCCGTATAATTACTAGCTAACAATTACATAACCAATAACACCAATAGGAAAAACCAATAAAATAATAAGCGCGATACATAATCTTGGTTTTAAATTGCGATCTGTTGTGGTCAAGATCTCAAAGGTCGATGCGTAGTACGATGCATCAGACGCGCGGCGGTAGGCAATAAAATAATAAATAAAATATTTTTAAATTATTTATTTTACACTTATACATAAAATACCTCACTTATATATTGACATCGATAAGGTCAAAAGTCAAATCTCAGTAACAAATATAACTATTTTTGTAGTAAAAAGCATTCATTGGAGTTATCTGTGTCTATATCTTTCATCTAGTAGTTTATTAAGGCCAAAATATCTTAATTACGTCTGTTGCGTCCGATGTGAGCATCAAGGCGCATCCTGCGCATCTTGGAACAACCTCGCATCACAAATTTCGTTGCGTTTTTGCCATCGCGTCACTTTGATGCGCGATGGGAGCATAATAATGCGCGCAATTTTAAACCAAGTACATAATCATTAACTATCCAAAATGATGTTCTCATCCACATCACTATCACTATCATTCATGACCATGACCAGGTCAAACACTTTTCCACATATTCAGGCCGTGCTCATCGCCGCTTCAAGCACTTTCTCCATCCTCTCCTTCGTGTCAAATTGGAATAAAAAGAAGTCATCATGAAGTTGCACATGTTTTAATGCAAAATTTGCCCACATGTTTTTGACATTGTTCTCCACCAAGGGAAAGGCCAAACGCTTCCCTATAAAATAACCATATAGTGTATTCACAAATCGCGCACTAACCTCTTCAACGGCATCAAGAGATAGTGCTACCGCAGCCCCCTTCACAACCTCACCGTTCCTTAACAACAACCTGTTTAGAAGTCTGTTTATGCAAAACAGATGCAAAGGATACCTGGTTTGCTTGTGGTCTAGTATCAAATCTAGTAGCTTTAGAAGAGGCATTACCCTCAGCCCTAACATTCAAATATTAAGAGACTTATTGGTATCCCTTGTTTCATCACCCGACACTCTTATATCAGTTCCAGAACCCGTCATCATAACAGCGCCCTTACCCATAACATTCATATTCTCAACAGAATGCATAGAGGTTGGTGTATTAATAGACCTTGGACCAACAGACGCTACAATCCCCACGTCATCATTCTGACCCACACCAGGATTGGAAGTCTGCTCGAGTGAAGCATCCCTCATCCCCCTTGATTTTATCATACAGTCAAGAAGCCTATCAGACTTCCTGGTCTTATCAAGATCAGTCGAACTATGATTCATGCTATCCATCTCTCAACCCACAAACCAAAGTAACCAGCAAACACAAAGATTAGAGAAATAATAAACAGATTGCAAACCCTAAAATTAGGGTTTCCAACACAGATCCACCACCCTCTAACCTTCCTCCATGATTTCGACCAGCAATAAATAATAATGAAAACAATGAAACCCTAGGAATCAACCAGTCGAAAAAATTATCAAGAACCACAGCCAAATAAAAAGAGGTAAAAGTGAACAATCAACTGATTTAATCCCCGGTTACCAGTTGTTATATGGAATCAGTGAAATCAAATCAAAGGCTCGAACGATGAGAAATTTTCTGTTTTTAGAGTTTAGAAAAATCAATATAGAGAGAAAAACGGGGGATAAATCATAAATTTGTAAAACTGTAATTTTTTTGAGTTTTTCTATTTTTCACCACAACTCTTTGATGAAAAATTTTCTAAACATAAATTTGTTCCAATTCGTGGTGCTGCTCATCTCCAAGTCTTTCAATTTATCTCTACACGTCATCTTTGTTTTTATAAGGGATATATCAACAAAAAAATGCAATTAATAAAAATTTGTGTCGCTGATGAAAAATAAAATAAAAAATTCAGTATAGGGATACGTAAATATTGCTGATAGAAAATAAATTCGAAACTGAAAGAAAAAACTACTACGTAATTGATAAAGCGATGTTAATATTAACTTATCTTGTATGAAAAATCTAATAATTTTGTGGAATCTTAATGGAGAAAACAAGCAATTAGTATTTGACATGGTCTCTCGTGTAATTATTTAAACTCATTTTCAATATAGGTATAGGTTTAGCTGTTGGTGTTGGTCAAATGTATGAATAACAGAAACCAAAAGCTAAAAAAGCAACCCACAATGAATCATGTATACTCAAAGTTTTTATATGTTTATATGCAGTTGACTTGAAGGATTTTAAAGAATTGATGTTGGAAGAAAGCATCTTTGTTTGGAATGAGCCCGGGGTTGGACCAGTAAGGATCCATGGGGGAGATTATGTCTTACATATTTTTATCAAGAAATTCCGCAAGTCGTATGATGTGGCTTCCACTGTTCCGTTCAAAGAAGTTATCAGTATGATTGAGCGTGATCTTGGGCTGTCTCCTGGATCTTACAACCTAACCTACAAGCCTCCATCATGTAATGTGAATGTTGTGATCACGGCAGATTCGACTTGGCACGATGCGGTTAGATTTTCCAGGAAGCCAGATTTTAATATGTATCTGGACATGAAGAAGACCTACTGCCGTGTTAACAAGAAATGCAAAAAATCAAATTAAGATAAAAAAATCTCGTTTTAACACCTGAATTATATGCATAGTTTTAGAAGAGTGCATATTTGTTGATGCATTCTCTTATATGTTTCAGAATAATAACAATTTTGGTTTTAGCTAATTAATTGTTTTTTTTAAAGGGTAATATGTTAAATGTGATCAATCATATGTGGAGTATTAAAGTAGTGAAACATCAACACAGACCCCACCATCAGATATTCAGGATAAGAAGAGTATGAAGATGCCGCAGACGCTGACTAGTGATGTTTGTATGGTTCTCGAAGATGAAGAAGCACATGAAGTTGGTGGAGGCGGTTGGGACCTTGAGGATCCCTGATGTTGATACCCCAACAACTGATCTTACTTTTCGCACGAAATTTGTGGCACCAACTGCAGCCAGTGAGTTAGATATGGGTTCATAGATCAACTCCTGTACCAGGGAACTTTGATGATGCTGTGCGTTTGCTGAACTTTGCACCACTAAAAATCTAAAATCATTGTTTCTTGATCTTCATCATGAAGTCACACTTTCTTACACGCCACCTCTTTTCGTGATTCAACTACAATTAGTGGAATGGTATGGAGAAAACCCAAAGATAACCGAAGAGCTTCACTCAACTTCCAGTTGTGGCTTTGTAACCAGCCTTGAGCTTTTCTTCCAACTGAGAAAAACTGAAAATAAGTACTGCTGAAGGTGCTCGAACATTCGGGCTCGTTGATTCACTCCAACCTTTTTCGATCACTGGATGAAGTTAAGGAGCTAATCGTTATTGTTAATAACCAATATGTTCTTTGTTTGCAAATGGAACTTAAAAGGAGATAACTGAAGGACGACCATGTTCAGCAAGAGTTGGTTGCTTACATCACTCATTGTAACCTTCAGCTGCCTCACTTGAGACTTCACTTGATGAATTCTATGATTACAAGGCTTGTAATCTCATCACTTGTCAAATTTTGCTAGGAGACTCCTACAGACCAATCCAACCGCTAAAAATCAATTCAAAAATGCTCGCTCAGTAATACAAAGCTGCTGAGAAGAACATGAAAGATTCCTCGCAGTTGAATTATGATTTCAGAAATCCTTTTGGTGTTTGTGGCCGGCCTATACTGCACTTCATACTTTGTACCCTCGCACGAAGGGTAACTTTGTACCCTTGCATGCATCTGGATTACTCTGTTCCCCAGCACATATAAGATGATTTTAAATGTTTTCCCTGCTACTATTTCACTACAACAATCGACTCCTTCCCCAGCGAGTTTTTGGGCTTTTCCCCAGCGACATTTAGATGGGATACGTTTCCCAGCGACATGTCGCTGGGGGAAATTCGATTGGTTACGCTCGATGAGAAAGGTATCCCCAGCGACTTACCCCACAGACTTTTCCTGGAAGAATAGATTGCCACGGTGGCAACTTTTTCCCCAACGACATGTCGTTGGGGAAAATCCTTATTAAATAAAAAAATTAAGTTGAACTTAATCTTTTTAGCTAATTACAAAGTTTCCCCAGCGCCATGTCACTGAGGAATCTTTCCTTATGTTTGACTTGTCAACGCGACGTCGTTGACTTGTCAACGATTTCCCAAGTTTCCCCGGCGACATGTCGCTGGGGAAACTCTCGATACATTTGACTTGTCAACGCTTTGCGTTTGACTTGTCAATGATTAACCAAAGTTTCCCCAGCGACATGTCGCTGGGGAAAAGTCTGCAGGTTTTTTTTTAAAATTGCCTACACAGCAGGCGTTTTCCAGATTTTTTCCGGAATTTTTCCGAAAAAATCTACCAAAACCTGTAACAAAAACCTGTATTTGCTCACCAAAAGATACATATAAAGTAAACTTGGAATACAAATCAACACAAACGCGGAATAAGTTCAAACTTGCACCAAAATATAATATAACGTTCTAATTTAGTCAAGGATACTAGGAATAAGTCAGGATAGTTAAGGATACTAGGGAAACAAGCGTTCTAATTTAGGATAATAGGGAAACAAGTCAAGATGAACATAAAGAAACTATGTACCATACTAACAAACACATATATGACACGACTAGCTCGCGTCATCGCCACCATCCTCGCCACCCTCCCGATCCTCAGCATCATCACCCGGGCGACTCCCGCTCCCGCTGGCACCAGCACTCTCATATCTCAAAAAATGATCTTGATACCTGCTGTCGTTTCTTAGCAGGCCCATCATGAAATCAACATCCCGATCCCGACGAGTCTCAGGGGGTGGTGACGAAAAGCTCGAGGTAGAACTGGCGTATCCCGGCAATACCATACCCACGCCAGGATGGTGGCCGCGAAACTTGCCTCCTCGCACTATCCTGTTGATCTCGGCAGTGGTGTGCTCACCCGTCGCCTCTACCCTCATCTGATCCTGTGTGGTGACAATAACACAAGATAGTAAATATATTAGTCGGGTTGCTAGATTATTAATCAATGATTCATTAAAGTGTGTTTTGAAAAGAATACTTACATACAACTGGAGAGACTGCTCATCTACAAATACACCAGCTTCATTTGTATGCAAACGATAGAACATGTCGATCTCTGAAGGCTCCTGTTGGGTTTCGGACGCCTTTTGTTGTATATACACACGTAAGTAAGATCAACCTAATTAAATGCGGCAATAATAATATGTATGTAAAATCAATAATAATAATAATAATAAAATAATAAAAATAAAAAACAATAATAATAATAATTAAAAAAATAATAATAATGTAAAATCAATAATAATAATAATAATTACCATGAGCTGTCGAGTGCGAGGGATCGACCGAGAACCATGTCGGGAGATAAGTGTTGCCTTGGACCGATTTTGGTTGTTTGTTAAGGATCGCTTCTTGTTATTTTCGTCAGTCCAAAACGCTATCTGTTTCTCCCACTCTTGAGCTATGTGTTCGTCGGTTCTGTTCCGCCTAATTCGATCCACATCGTATTCTCCAGTCTCGGGGTCTTTTACACAGTAATCTCGCTTCAGACTGGCCTTGCTGGTGTTGTATGATTTTTGTAACTGGGCATTAATGGTATCATAAATATTCGGCCACCGAGGGGTGCTCCTGTGCGACGCGAGATCGTATTTTTTCTGCAATCAAATACAACACATTGAAAACAGAGTTAGAAATATAATTTATATATTTATTTAAATTCGTTAATTATTTATATGATATAAATAAATAAACGAATTTAAATAAATATACACAATACAACACATTGAAAACAAAGTTAGAAATATAATTTATATATTTATATAAATTTTTTTATTTATTTATATGATATAAATAAATAAAAGAATTTAAATAAATATACACAATACAACACATTGAAAATAAAGTTAAAAATATAATTTATATATTTATTTAAATTTGTTTATTTATTTATATGATATAAATAAATAAATGAATTTAAATAAATATACACAATACAGCATAATGAAAACAGAGTTAGAAATATAATTTATATATTTATTTACATTCGTTTATTTATTTATATGATATAAATGAATAAACGAATTTAAATAAATATACACAATACAACACATTAAAAACAGAGTTAGCAATATAATTTATATATTTATTTAAATTTGTTTATTTATTTATATGATATAAATAAAAAACGAATTTAAATAAATATATACAATTAAATAAATAAACACGATAATTAAATAAATATAAAATGATAACCTACCCCAATAGATGTCCTGGCCGCCGCCTTGTGCCCTTCGGGGACCTTGCTCCACGAAGGGTAATACAAAGGTATTTCCCTAACGACCAACCCGAATAAGTTTCCCCAATGATCTGCATAGGGGCCGACAGGTGTAACAAGGTTATCTCTAGCGGGTACAAAGTCGATCTCGACCGGCCGGTTGTGATTCGCGGCCACCGCATCCAGTAATTTCAGGCAACGGGTCTTGTCCCGGGTATTCTGCCTGCCGGCTCTCCTCCCGCCCAAATTGGCCTTTTGCTTTCCTTTTCCTGCAAAATCAAGTGAGTGATAAAGTCATAAAAGTTAAGGCATACAAGTTCAATATGTGTATCAAATTTGTATTACAATAATCTAGAAATTCTTACCCCGGTTGACGAAGCAACCCCCGTAACCGAATGATGGAGGACGTGAACGTGAAGGATCCTCGCCACCACCGTCCCCGCCGTGTCTCCGTGCAACATCAGTCATCTGTATACATGTACAATTAGCATAACATGTAGAAGCTATTTTCAAACAGTTTATTCAAACAACTTATCCTAATAAGCTTATCAGGATAAGTTGTTTGAAAACAGCTTATCCTGATAAGCTTATCAGGATAAGCTATTTTCAAACAGCTTATTCTGATAAGCTTATCGGGATAAACTGTTTGAAAACAGTTTATTCGGATAAACTGATCAGGATAAGCTGTTTGAAAACAGCTTATCCTGATAAGCTTATCAGGATAAGCTGTTTTCAAACAGCTTATTCCGCTAAGCTTATCAGGATAAGCTGTTTGAAAACAGTTGATTCGGATAAGCTGATAGGCAACATAACGAGTGTTTGGGTTTGCGTTTTTCACAGTTAAAGAGTGTTTGGATTTACGTTTAATGGAAATCAACAAGTTTATAAATCCCCAACGACATGTCGCTGGGGAAACCAAAATGATAAAAATAAGTAAATAAGTGTTATCAGTTAGAATTAAAAAAAACATATTGTTAGTTGTGGTGGTCGGTTGTGGTCGGCTGTGGTCGGCTGCTGTCAGCTGTTGTCGGCTGTGGTCGGCTGCGGTCGGCTGTGGTCTTCTGCAGTCGACTACAATAACATGAAACATTTAATTAAAAACTCAATTAAACACTCAATCAATAAAAACTATGAATTTATATAAAAACCTTGAATCGAAAAATAAAAAAAATCCACCACCACCAAACTTGTTTAAAGAATTATCATTTGGAGGGATTAGAAAAAGAATTATAATTTAGAAGGAGAGTGGTTGTGGTGGTGGTGGTGGTGAATCTGGCAGTGGGCGGTGGTGGTGAGTGGTTGTGGTAAGTGGCTGTGGTGGTGTTGATGGTATGCCTGTGGTGATAGCAGCGGTGGTGGTGATAGCAGCGGTGGTGGTGATAGCAGCGGTGGTGGTGATAGCAGCGGTGGTGGTGATGGTGGTGATAGTAGCGGTTGTGGTGGTGGTGAGTGGTGTTGATGGTGTAGATGGTTGTGGCGGGGATGAGTAGCGGGGATGAGTGGTGATGTGATTGTTGGTGGTGATTGTTGATGGTAGTGATGGGGCTGTGATTGTTGATGATTGGGGATGAGTTATACGCACAGAAGAAGGTGAAAATTAGATAAGTGTTGTGTGTTTTCTGTGATTCGTTTCTTTGAGGATAAGAACTGGTCAAATTTTTCCCCAGCGACTTGTCGCTGGGGAAAATTCATTAACTTTTGACGAGAGTTTCCCCAGGGACATGTCGCTGGGGAAACTTTATAGTTTGTCGTTTGTGCCAGCTGGTTTAATAACTTGTTGATGCTAACAAATCTATCCCCAGCGACATGTCGCAGGGGAAACTCTTATTTTGTCGTTTTGTGAAAGAAGCGCGTTAATGAAAATTTTTGGAGGGATTTCTGAAATTAATAAACAAACTTTTCCCCAGCGACATGTCGCTAGGGAAACCTATTTTAGTACCATTTATGTTATTTACTTTTAAATGATTAATAATAATTATTTTATATAATTGTATATTTTAGTTTTATATAATTAAAAATAATAAGTTTTATATAATTGTATATTTTTTATATATGGTATTTATGTAATTTAGTTTTAAATGATTAATAATAATACGTTTTATATAATTGTATATTTTACTTTTAGATAATTAATAATAATAAGTTTTATATAATTGTATATTTTTTTATATAACATTTATGTAATTTAGTTTTAAATTATTAATAAAAATAAGTTTTATATAGTTGTATATTTTATTTTTATATAATTGTATATTTTACTTTTAGATAATTAATAATAATAAGTTTTATATAATTTTATTTTTTTATATACCATTTATGTAATTTACTTTTAAATGATTAATAATAATAATTTTATATAATTGTAAATTTTAGTTTTAGATAGGGTTTAACATTAGAGGTTCAATGTATTAGATAGGGTTCAACATTAGAGGTTCAATGTATTAGATAGGGTTCAACTTTAGAGGTTCAATGTATTAGATAGGGTTCAACATTAGAGGTTCAATGTATTAGATAGGGTTCAACATTAGAGGTTCAATGTATTAGGTAGGGTTCAACATTAGAGGTTCAATGTATTAGATAGGGTTCAACATTAGAGGTTCAATGTATTAGATAGGATTCAACTTTAGAGGTTCAATGTATTAGATAGGGTTCAACATTAGAGGTTCATTGTATTAGATAGGGTTCAACATTAGAGGTTCAATGTATTAGATAGGGTTCAACATTAGAGGTTCAACGTATTAGATAGGGTTCAACATTAGAGGTTCAATGTATTAGATAGGATTCAACATTAGAGGTTCAACGTATTAGATAGGGTTCAACATTAGAGGTTCAACGTATTAGATAGGGTTCAACATTAGAGGTTCAACGTATTATATAGGGTTCAACATTAGAGGTTCAATGTATTAGATAGGGTTCACCATTAGAGGTTCAATGTATTAGATAGGGTTCAACATTAGAGGTTCAATGTATTAGATAGGGTTCAACATTAGAGGTTCATTGTATTAGATAGGATTCGACATTAGAGGTTCAACGTATTAGATAGGATTCGACATTAGAGGTTCAACGTATTAGATAGGGTTCAACATTAGAGGTTCAACGTATTAGATAGGGTTCAACATTAGAGGTTCAATGTATTAGATAGGGTTCAACATTAGAGGTTCAACGTATTAGATAGGATTCAACATTAGAGGTTCAACGTATTAGATAGGATTCAACATTAGAGGTTCAACGTATTAGATAGGGTTCATCATTAGAGGTTCAATGTATTAGATAGGGTTCAACATTAGAGGTTCAATGTATTAGATAAGCTTCAACATTAGAGGTTCAACGTATTAGATAGGATTCAACATTAGAGGTTCAATGTATTAGATAGGGTTCAACATTAGAGGTTCATTGTATTAGATATGGTTCAACATTATAGGTTCAATGTATTAGATAGGGTTCAACATTAAAGGTTCATTGTATTAGATAGGGTTCAACATTAGAGGTTCAATGTATTAGATAGGGTTCAACATTAGAGGTTCAACGTATTAGATAGGGTTCAACATTAGAGGTTCAACGTATTAGATAGGGTTCGACATTAGAGGTTCAATGTATTAGATAGGGTTCAACATTAGAGGTTCAACGTATTAGATAGGATTCAACATTAGAGGGTCAACGTATTAGATAGGGTTCATCATTAGAGGTTCAATGTATTAGATAGGTTTCATCATTAGAGGTTCAATGTATTAGATAGGGTTCAACATTAGAGGTTCATTGTATTAGATAGGATTCAACATTAGAGGTTCAATGTATTAGATAGGATTCAACAGTAGAGGTTCAATGTATTATATAGGGTTCAAAATTAGAGGTTCATTGTATTAGATAGGGTTCAACATTAGAGGTTCAATGTATTAGATAGGGTTCAACATTAGAGGTTCATTGTATTAGATAGGGTTCAACATTAGTGGTTCAACGTATTAGATAGGATTCAACATTAGAGGTTCAACGTATTAGATAGGATTCAACATTAGAGGGTCAACGTATTAGATAGGGTTCATCATTAGA
The DNA here is from genome assembly GCA_025667525.1 of Glebionis coronaria. NCBI lineage: Eukaryota > Viridiplantae > Streptophyta > Magnoliopsida > Asterales > Asteraceae > Glebionis > Glebionis coronaria. Next base: position 164,626,392 of record CM046879.1, read on the forward strand.
GGTTCAATGTATTAGATAGGTTTCATCATTAGAGGTTCAATGTATTAGATAGGGTTCAACATTAGAGGTTCATTGTATTAGATAGGATTCAACATTAGAGGTTCAATGTATTAGATAGGATTCAACAGTAGAGGTTCAATGTATTATATAGGGTTCAAAATTAGAGGTTTATTGTATTAGATAGGGTTCAACATTAGAGGTTCAATGTATTAGATAGGGTTCAACATTAGAGGTTCATTGTATTAGATAGGGTTCAACATTAGTGGTTCAACGTATTAGATAGGATTCAACATTAGAGGTTCAAGGTATTAGATAGGGTTCAACATTAGAGGTTCAACGTATTAGATAGGGTTCAACATTAAAGGCTCAATGTATTAGATAGGATTCAACATTAGAGGTTCAACGTATTAGATAGGGTTCAACATTAGAGGTTCAACATATTAGATAGGGTTCAACATTAGAGGTTCAACGTATTAGATAGGGTTCAACATTAGAGGTTCAATGTATTAGATAAGGTTCAACATTAGAGGTTCATTGTATTAGATAGGGTTCAACATTAGAGGTTCAATGTATTAGATAGGGTTCAACATTAGAGGTTCATTGTATTAGATAGGGTTCAACATTAGAGGTTCAATGTATTAGATAGGGTTCAACATTAGAGGTTCAACGTATTAGATAGGGTTCAACATTAGAGGTTCAACGTATTAGATAGGGTTCAACATTAGAGGTTCAATGTATTAGATAGGGTTCAACATTAGAGGTTCAACGTATTAGATAGGATTCAACATTAGAGGTTCAACCTATTAGATAGGGTTCATCATTAGAGGTTCAATGTATTAGATAGGTTTCATCATTAGAGGTTCAATGTATTAGATAGCGTTCAACATTAGAGGTTCAACGTATTAGATAGGATTCAACATTAGAGGTTCAATGTATTAGATAGGGTTCAACATTAGAGGTTCAACGTAATAGATAGGATTCAACATTAGAGGTTCAAGGTATTAGATAGGGTTCAACATTAGAGGTTCAACGTATGAGATAGGGTTCAACATTAGAGGTTCAATGTATTAGATATGATTCAACATTAGAGGTTCAACGTATTAGATATGGTTTAACATTAGAGGTTCAACGTATTAGATAGGGTTCAACATTAGAGGTTTAACGTATTAGATAGGGTTCAACATTAGAGGTTCAATGTATTAGATAGGGTTCAATATTAGAGGTTCATTATATTAGATGGGGTTCAACATTAGAGGTTCAATGTATTAGATAGGGTTCAACATTAGAGGTTCATTGTATTAAATAGGGTTCAACATTAGAGGTTCAATGTATTAGATAGGGTTCAACATTAGAGGTTCAACGTATTAGATAGGGTTCAACATTAGAGGTTCAACGTATTAGATAGGGTTCAACATTAGAGGTTCAATGTATTAGATAGGGTTCAACATTATAGGTTCAACGTATTAGATAGGATTCAACATTAGAGGTTCAACCTATTAGATATGGTTCATCATTAGAGATTCAATGTATTAGATAGGTTTCATCTTAGAGGTTCAATGTATTAGATAGGGTTCAACATTAGAGGTTCAACGTATTAGATAGGATTCAACATTAGAGGTTCAATGTATTAGATAGGGTTCAACATTAGAGGTTCAATGTATTAGATAGGGTTCAAGATTAGAGGTTCAACGTATTAGATAGGGTTCAACATTAAAGGTTCAATGTATTAGATAGGGTTCAACATTAGAGGTTCATTGTATTAGATAGGGTTCAACATTAGAGGTTCAACGTATTAGATAGGGTTCAACATTAGAGGTTCAACGTATTAGATTAGGTTCAACATTAGAGGTTCAACGTATTAGATAGGGTTCAACATTAGAGGTTCAATGTATTAGATAGGTTTCATCATTAGAGGTTCAATGTATTAGATAGGGTTCAACATTAGAGGTTCAACGTATTAGATAGGGTTCAACATTAGAGGTTCAATTTATTAGATAGGGTTCAACATTAGAGGTTCATTGTATTAGACAGGGTTCAACATTAGAGGTTCAACGTATTAGATAGGGTTCAACATTACAGGTTCAATGTATTAGATAGGGTTCAACATTAGAGGTTCAACGTAATAGATAGGGTTCAACATTAGAGGTTCAATGATTTGATAGGGTTCAACATTATTGGCGGGAAAAAATTGGAGGGAAAACACTGGCGGGAAAATGTTAACCATTTCCCTCACTTTTTTACCATAAAAGGACAACCCCACACACTCCTTATCATAACAACCACCAGCAGATCACACACACATACACACACATAAACACACTTATTATCACAAACACATTGTTATTATAAAGATGTTGAAGCATGAAGCCTTTCCGTGCAAGTGTGGACATGGAGATGTAGTTCTTCGAGAATCGTGGCAAACTGAATCCTTTGGTAGACTGTACTATGCTTGTCCACGTTCACGGGTTCAACGTCCAGTTTCATATGGATGCAACTTTTTTTTGGAAAGACGAACGCGTGCAACTACTAATCAACTCTCTTGGAGGTTCAATGAGCTTTTCTCCTCCAAGCTCTTCTTCGAGACCTTCAACGAGCTTTTCTCCTCCAAGTTCTTCTCCCAGACCTTCAACAATTCCAATTTCATCTCCAAGCTCTTCAACGTGTGCAAACTGTGTGCGCTTGACTGGAATGATAAGGGTACTTGAGAGTACAGTAGAGTTGTACAAAAATTGCGATAGGCACACAATGGATTCAGCTGCACTACTTCACGACCTTTACGATGACATGGGGAACATTCGTTTGAACTAGTTTATGATGTATCTGTTTTCGTGTTTATGAGTCTATTATCGGTTTAATATCCATGTTTAATTAAGCGCGTGTTTAAGTGTCCGTGTAGAATAAAGTTAGGTTTAGGCGTGTCTGTTTTTAAGCCTCAATGAATGTTAACAATTTTTAATTAATATTAACAATGAATGTTAACAATTATCAGTGAATGTTAACTTTTGGCGGGCAAAATGTTGGCGGGAAAACATTGACGGGAAAACATTAGCGGGAAAATTAACCATTTGTCTCACTTTTTTTATCATAAAAAGACATATACTATTTTAAATTTTAATAACTATATTTTTTAATATACATTTTATATTTATTAAAATATTATATAAACATTACACTTTTTTGTGAAAATCGTTGGTCAAATTACAGTCAACTTTTCCCCAGCGACATGTCGCTGGGAAACATTTTGTTCGTCGTTTTGTTAAATAGGCGCGTTAACGAAAAACATTTGGAGGGAATCCTGAAAGTTTCCCCAGCGACATAAATAAACAAAACATTAACACTAATCACTTGGATTAGTCCGTGGAAGAAAGTTTCCCAAGCGTCACAGTCGCTGGGGAAAACTTGGCGGGTTAATCTCCCGCTTGCATTTTTGTGAAATAGTTTGGTCAAAATTTAGTCAACGTTTCCCCAGCGACATGTCGCTGGGGAAACTTTTCTTTATTTTTTGGTCAAAATTTCTACGAGCAAGTTCGCCACGTCAGACTGATTTTGTCGTTTAGCGTCGTTTCCCCAGCGATACGCTGTCGCTGGGGAAAACCCCGATGGGGAAGGGCTGGATTGTTGTAGTGTTTCTTAGCTTCAGATATAGTTTTTATATTTGGTGCATTTAAGAGTTAGGACTATTGTCATTCACTCATTATGTATGATAATCAATGTTGCAATTGTCGCTAGGTACTAGTCGGAGGGTCAACTACTTTGTAGCTAGTAATTGGCCAAAGTAATAGGCAATAGTTGGACGGACGACCACTTTATATCACGTAATTGGCCAGAAATTACTCTGATTATAATTATTATGCATGACATTTAATTGGACCATAGTGTCTAGAAACATAAACCAGTTGCTCATACCTCGAGCAAACTTTATGAGTTTTCTGGCTTAACCCAGAGTCTTAATGGAGTTTTTTAAACCGAATTCAATCCGATGTAAACCTTGTAACGAGTAACCGGAGAATGTATTTGGAGCTCTGATGAGATGGCATTTATACATGATCTCATCGTTCTTTTCGGGCTTTAAATGCATAAAAATGTCATAAAATACCATATATATGCTTGTGTTTGTTTACTTGTGTATTTTAGGTATGGATATCGTGAAAAAGACAAAAGATCACAAGATACAAGGAAAAACGGACACGAGAAACGAAGCCGTACAAAGAACCGGGCCCTAATCATGGAATTTTCAACAAATACCCTTGAAGACTTGAAGACAAGCAAGATTGATCCTCCATTAATGAAGAAATGACACTTAAAACCCTTGTATATTAATAATTACAAGTTTGGTCCCTTAAGTTTGTCAAAATTGCAAAAAGGTCCTTCAACTTTGAAGAAATGACAAGATTGGTCCCTCAACAAAATCAATTTGTCAAATATGGTCCCTCATGAAGATTAAGAGACATTGAAGACCTTTGAAGATCAAGATTGTCCAAAAACAGCCCTTGAAATATTCAAAAATGTCAAAAATACTCCTTGATAACTTTATTCCAAAGTTTGGTGCCAAAATTGCCAAATGATGGAAGTTGATATAAGCTTAATGGGGCGCTGATAGGTTTTAAAAGAGAAAAGAAAAAAGAAAGGAAGGTTAAGGACCAAATGTGTTAACTTTGAAACATTCAAACAGAAAACGCGCCTAACACTTGTGTTTCCCCCAAAATCGGATCAAAGGAGTAACTATTCACATTTCACCACTCCCAGAATTTACCTCAACTTAACCTTGGGTAAAATCCAATTAAACTTGCACATGTGTGATTCACACATGCAGAAAGCTATCCCACTCCTAAAAACCCCAATCCCACCACTGTAGACCCTACCCCCAAATTCCCATTCCACCAATCAGAGAACACCTTAGCCTCCAAGGCATGTGACGTGTCCCAAATCAACAACCATGATCTTTTGCTTCATCACAACGCCAAAAGGAACGGCTTAGATCAAATTTGGACAACTCATACCTCAAAACCGTCAAGGGAATTTTAGAGATTTTCTAGTGATTAGGGTTTTATTTTAAGCCTTCTAGTATGTTCATTAGAGTAGTATAAAAGGAGGCATCAACCTGTGATGACCCCTTGTTCCAGTTTTAAAGCTTTGCACATGTAATTCCTTTTTTATGAAATAAAAGTTTGGTTTTTGTTTAAAACAAGTATAATTCCTTTTTAGGTTTATAAAAAGTTGTGTGTTGTGTATAAGCTTGATTCTGAGTTCCATTTTCTAGTTGGTTGAGTAATTTTGAGTTTCAAAATTATTCAAAGGTTTCTGAAATTTGAAAGAATTTTTGGAAGAAATCTGTTTCAAAGTTTTGATGTTAAGAGGATCATTTGGATTGGTAATTTAGTGTTATTAAAACGTGTTTTAGAAGGTTGAAAAGTTTTTGGAATAGGTTAAGGAAGAAAGAAAAGAAACAGAATAGTATATTGCTTATTATCCTTGTTTTTTTTTGTTTTTGTTTGATTTTATTAAGCAGGTTGAAAGAGTTGTTGATATTGATCTGCATGCACCCGGGTGCATAAGGAGGTGGATATTCATCCACTAGGGCTTTGGATGTAAAGCCCTAAGGTAAAAGTTCTTTTACCTTTGGAAATTTTCAGAAAAGTGTAGTTTCATATGATCTTGTTTGATTTGATGCTTAAGTGTGTTAAGACTGATTGGATTGTGTTCTTTTAAGTTTATATGCATGTTAGATACCATTAGGATCAGTTTGAATAGGTTTTAAGGTGTTTTGATTTGTTAAAAGTTGGTTTTCAGATTTTAACAGGGTGTTTGGATTAGCATTTTAGCAGGGTAGATTTTTGAATGGTGCTTTCATAAGGTGTTAGCAAGGCTTTAAAAGGTTAAGATAGGTTGCATGTTAGCATTAGGATACATTAGAACAAGATTTGAAGCAAGTTTGTGCATTAAAAAGTGAAAAGTTAGTTTCAAAATCTGCTTATGCCAAATCTGCTTGTATTACATGAATTTATGAGCTTTGGTTTTGATTTCTGTTGAAGTTTAGGCTAAGTGAGTTATTGTTGCTGCTTGAGTACCATTTTGTGAGTGTGTGTGCCAAAAATTAGCCTTGGAAGTTCATTAGTGTGCATTTGAGAGCTTAATCAGTCCACAGGTCCAGTAATTTTACATCAGCAACTCTATATTGCCCTATGTGCTTGATTGTTGATCATTTGCTTGCTAGTTGATTGATTATTGGTTGTTACTGACTCCTTGTGCTTAAACAAGCACAAGGGTGCCTTTTGTCCACAATAAGCATCCATAAATAAGCATTAGCCAAGACCTCTTGGCTAAAATCCTCAAGCATACACAAAGCAGAAATCTGCTAAGTGTTCAAGTCTGTAACTAGATACGTTTTAAGTCCAATCTTGTTTAAATCTAGCTAAAAAGGTTAAAGTGGTTTGGATTATAATCTTATTAAGGTGTTAATTTGGTTTGAAAATAAAGAAAAATAAAAAAAAGAAAAAATTGCAAAAACTCACCCGCAGTGGGCTCGAACACTTGACCTCTCGAAGGAGGGTTCAGTGAACTACCACTGATCTAGATGGTCTTTTTCGTTAAGGGTTGATTTCAAACATTACTTAACACGTTTATTTCTTTGTTAGCTTATTTATAAGCCGTAGCTTCTTTTCCTTTTTCTAGCTTATTTATTAAGCTTATTTTTCTTAGCTTATTTTTCTTAGGAAGGTAATAGGGTTGTTGATTTTTCCAACTTGGTTTCATAATTTTCCCTTTATTAGTTTATTTTCTAGGATTTAATTATTACCCGTATTTTAATAATTCAATAAAAAATAGAAAAAAGATTTTAAATTTTTAGGAAAAATAGTTTTTAGCTTTTTAATAAATATTTTGAGGTTTACATTAAGTTTTGGTTTTATAAACTTTAATTTTTAATTTTATAATATTTTAAGGTTTTTCATAAACTTTAAACATTTTTATAAAATTATTAAAAAAGGTTTAGGAACTTTAATTTACATTTTCTTCTTAGTTAGAATATTTAGGATTTTTGAGAATTTTTTAGAATTTATTTGAGAACTTTTTATTTTTAGCATTATTTTAATATTATTTTATTATAAAAAAAATCAAAGTTTTATTTTTCTTTCTTTTTCATTTTTCTTAGGTTCTTTATCATTAATTAGGACTATTTCCATTTTTAGAATATTTTTATAGCTTTTAGATTTATTTTTATAATTATTTTAAGTTTAATTAGGTTTTAATCATCTTTAATCATTTTTAGAGTTTTAAAAATAGTTTTAATAGGTTTTAATTTTTAGAAAATTACTTTTTAGTCTTCTAATAATATAAGTTAAGTAATTATTCAATAAAATCATATTTTAGACATTTGAATTAGTTATATTTAATTTTAGGGCTTTAATTAGCATTTAAAATTAAATATTTAATTAATAAAAGGTTTTAAAATATCTTTGTTGGATTTTTATCTTTATTTATATTATTTTAGACTTCTTTTTAGTCTTTTTAATTATTGATTTTGTTTTTGGTCTTAGTAGAATAATTTTTAATTTGGGTAGTTTTTCACGGCTTTACGTCGTAGTTTAATTTTAACGTAACCGTCTTTTCATCTTCTCATCCCCATTCTTCTCAATATTAATCTCAAATAATTACAAGTTAATTCACACACATATACCTCCTTGGGAAACGAACTTTCTCTCTTTTTAAGTGATTGGGTCATTTGTGTTGATTTTTCCTAAAATCATCACTCGATACTTACCGCTATTTACGCTCTTTTCCTAAAGAGTAGTAAAACTCTACAATCATTTTGGCGCCGCTGCCGGGGAGGTGTGTTGTGCTTTAATTTGGAAGCTTTTGTTTTTGATATTATCCATAAATAGTATTTGTGTTAAGTGGAACTCCCTTAACACGTATTATCGGTTTTCTTGGTTTTTTCTTGTATAAATATTACTATATTGTATTAAGTATCACAACCAAAATACAATATCTCCAAAAGTGTGAAAACACAACCTTAATTGGGATTTGATCTCCTAATTATTGTATTCGAATCTCAAACAAAAAGAAAAGGCAAAAATAGATAAATACTTTCGTGAAGCTCGATTTTGAAAAATACGAACTATAAGGTGGGTATAAGGCGGGTATTATAAAATATACCCTAAGGAAAAAGGCTCTTAAGTGCTTCGCGCCGCCTCGTTTCCCCGCTTGCTTGTGAGTATTTTAAGATTTAAGGCTAATCGAGGGTTTTGCCGCCCAAAGTATTAATACGTATACTATATTTGCTTGGTTTTCTTTGTGATTAAACCCTCGTGAACAATTTGGTTTTCACCAAAGTTCTAAAGTCATTAGAAGACGTTCACTCCACGTGATCGTTTTCATTCCTTTGAGGCTTCTTTAATCAAGAGTTTGATTCGAGGAGAGATTTTGTAGATTGTTGTCTACGAAGATACACCAAAAACCAAAAAAATTAAATATCATCAAAAACACAAAAAAATTAAAAATTCACAAAACAACCAAAAAGAATCTTCTTTGCTCACCTCCCATTCTTCGTGAAGTTTATGATCACTCGTAATCAAGCTAAACGAGCTCGTAAACGTCTTCAAAAGCAAGCAAATCAAGGATCGTTGATTGTTGAAGAACCTCCAATTGTTGAACCTATTGTAGAACAAGAAGTCGTCATGGCTAATCGTACTATGATGGAGTTGCTACAAGCACCCACCGAGGGTTTTGGAGAGGCTATTGTGATTCCCGCCATCCTTGCGGAGAATTTCGAGATTAAGACGGGTTTGATGTCGATGTTGCAAGCAAATAAGTTTAGAGGTCACGAGAAAGACAACCCGCATTACCATATTAGGAATTTCAACCGTCTCACCGCCACTAGCAAATTCAAAGATGTTCCACATGACGCCATTAAGATGATGTTGTTTCCATATTCGTTGGATGGACCCGCAAAAATTTGGCTCGAAAAAGAACCGCCAAATTCGATTTTGACATGGGCCGATCTCGTTTCTAAGTTTGTGAACAAGTTTTTTCCACCATCTAAAACAACACACTTAAAAAATGAGATTTCACGATTTGTGCAACGTAACAATGAAAGTTTTTCAATGGCATGGGAACGATTTAAAGAGATGTTACATGAATGTCCACACCATGATTTTTCGGAATTGCATCAAATTGATACTTTTTATAATGGGCTTAATGATCATGAACGAGATTATTTGAATGCCGCCGCGGGTGGTAATTTTTTGTGCAAGACGACAAATGAGGCTTTACAAATCATTGAAAATCGATCTAAGGTTTATAGCCCTCGTAACACACCGAGTGTTGCCAATATGGGTTCGTCATCTTCGTCACAATCGTCTCGTAGCATTAACGCCTTACATGATGAAGCTAATGAGGAAAATCGGTTTTTTGATAGATTTGCTAATCTAATGTCCCATTGGAAGGCTCAAGAAGCTTCCAATTCCGCTTCGGTTAAAGCGGTTGCTAAGAGTTGTTTATCTTGTGGGGGAGCTCATGATCTTTCCGAGTGCATTACCGCGGATGGTAACACTTCGAGTGCTTATGTAGCAACGGGAACTTACAACCAAAACGGCCAAGGTTCCCGTCAAAATCAAGCTCCACCAAACCAAAATGTTAATAATTATCGAAACAACAACCAAGGTAATTACCAAGGCAACACACGCAATTACAACAAAGGGAATTATCAAAGTAGGAATGGACAAATCTCTAATCAAAATCAAAACCGTGATTTTCAAAACACTACACAAGGTTTTCAAAATGCTCACACGAAAAATTTGCAAGGAGAATTTTTAGATTATGCAAAAGCAAATGATGCTAAATTTGATAATATGCAACGTGAGATGATTAGCTTAAGGTCCGAGTTGAAAAATGAACTAAAAAATGAACTTGCTAATGAACTTAAAACTCATGCTAACAAAATGGAAGGAAATGTCCAACGTCTTCAACAAAACCAACAAAAGATGGAATTAGGACAACATGAGATTAAGCAAGAGTTATTAAAAGCGGATGCTAGGCAATCAAAATTTGAGGACCGAATGGCTAAGATGTTTGAAGCTATCATGTGTAAACCCTCTTCTTCGGGTGGTCTTCCTAGTGATACCATTAACAACCCGAGGGGAGAATTGAAGGTTGTTGCTACACGAAGTGGTAAAACTTTCAAGGAACCGATCTCTCGTACAAGTACTTCTAAGGAGAAGGAAATCGAGAAAGAACCCGAGGTGATGGTCGAAAAGGAGCACATTACAATCCCACGAAGTACCGCTCAAACCACACCTACGGTTGAACCAATACCAATTGTGGAACCCGAGTTTCCAAGGCCGTTGCCTAATGACCAACCCACACCACCTTTATCCTACCCTTCGAGACGAAACAAAGAGAAAGCACAAGAACGGAACAATTATCAATTTGAGCTATTTATGAAAATGTTTCGTGATTTGCATTTTAACATAAGTTTTGCCGATGCTTTAATCATGATGCCTCGATTCGCCGCAAACTTCAAAAGTATGCTAAACAACAAAGAGAAGTTACAACAATCGTCTAGTTGTTCATCGGTTTTTCTAAGCCGCATACCACAAAAAGTCGGTGATCCCGGTAAATTTTTGATTCCGTGTGCAATTCAAGATATGGAGGAATGCTACGCCTTGGCCGATCTTGGCGCTAGTATTAATTTAATGCCTCTCGAGATTTTCAAATCGCTTTCGCTTCCGGCTCTTACTCCTTCGAACATGTCCATCGAGATGGCCGATCATTCTACGATCATGGCATGTGGAGTAGCCGAGGACGTTTTCGTTAAAGTCGGAAAGTTTTACTATCCCGTTGACTTTATCGTTGTAGACATTCCTATCGATCGAAAAGTTCCTCTCATTTTGGGTCGTTCATTTTTGGATACATCACGAGCACTTATCGATGTTCATGCTCGAAAAATCACCCTTCGTTTCAATGAAGAAGAACTTGTCATCAATGCAACACAAAACTCCAATCTTTCTCATGTATATTCTATTGCAACTTTAAACCATGGTGACTCGACCAATGTCATTTGCAAAGAATTTTCACCAAGAGTTTTAGGGAATGTCTCCAAAAACAATTTACCATTTCCTCCGCCGGTGGAGGTTATGAGTGCTAAGCCTACAAAGAAGAAACCATCAATACTTGAATCGAAAAATCCTTCGCCTCATCTCGAACATTCATTCTTGAAAAGTGTTGATAAGTTGCCGGTTTCTACGGAAGATCTTTCGGATGATGAATATGTAGACCCCTATGGGGAGGTTTTCTTCGTCGATAAACGTTTTGAGAACTTGCCACCACCAAAACCAAAACGGTTTCAAAATGTGAGAATTTTTAGTGTGACTAACATCGTCTTAGAAACACCAAATATTTTCGACATAATCAAAAAGGGTTTTCATAAGGAGAGTTTAAAAGATAACAAAGGAAAAGATCTTAAATGTGATTTAATTGATTTTTCTACAAATCTAACTCCGTCATCACCACGTGATTTGAGTGCTACAAACTCGTCTACTCCTCTTGACGATGTTTTGTGTGGTTTTAGTATGGGGGAAGCCCCTTATGTTCCCTCATCCTTGTCCACCGAGGACGAGATATTCGATCCCGGAATTTCATGTAAAGGGAAATCTCGGTCTTCCACCGATGCAATAAATGGAAAATCTTTCTATTTGCTTGGTGCGAGTCTACCTCGAGTAGCTCAAACGTTTGTCTTACCAATTGTCTCACCCTTCTATTTCTCATCTATTTTCTTCAAACTCTTTGAGTTTATGGCACGTGTTGGAGTGGCGTTAATTTGTTTTTCCAATGGAAACGAGAACGCTATCTTCGACCCCGGTATTTTGCATCATTTAAGGACTTAGTCCTTTTTACCGGTTGCTTTTTGGGCCTTGTTTATCATGTAAGCCCCATCAAAAATTGACCATACCTTGATTATCCCTAAATGTTCACATTTAGAGGGGATCGAGTCGAGCTCATGACTCGGTAATCAAAAACGAGGTGCCTCGTGGGGGAAATCCCATGCTTATCTTTTATATTCACTAATAAGGGGACTTGTACCCTTCCAACTCGTTGTCTCGTGGTTGTTTGTGATTGTGTTATCTAGATCATCATCATCGTCTACGATTGAAGACTCTCGTGTTCGTTTACGTGAGCCTCCATCGTTCGTTTGAAGAAATTTTTCACGATTCCATGACATATCCTTTATTGTTCTAACAATTATCTTTTAGCATAATTAATAAACGGCTTTAGATATATTGTTGATCACCCTTTCCATGCTAGATCCTAAGCATTCGACTCTTCGTCTCTAGTATGGGGGGTGCTCCACCTTTAGACTCGAAACATTGAGGACAATGTTTACTTTTAGTATGGGGGGGTGAATAGATACTTGCTTTGCTACGCCCTCACGTTTTCCAATTTTCAATGTTTTGTTTTGCTAATAAGGCTAAAAATGGCCAAATTTTAAAATTTTTCTTAGTTTTCATAAGTGTTTTTAAGACACGAATGTATATTTTCCGTTGGGTAGAATAAGAGTTAATTTTTGACTTGATGGGCATTTGGAGCCATTTACATTCCTTAACCCGCTCAATTCAAGTTTTGCTAGACTTTTATATAGGGAGCTTTAAAACGCGAAAGTCTTAATTCATTCGGGTTGAGAACAAGAACTTTTCGCAAGTTCCTATAATTGATTCTAGAAAGTCACTTATCAAGGGAACTTTAAAACGCATTCTCTAAACTTGAAAAAGTCCAAGAAAGTGCAAGATCCTATAGGTGGCTTGAAAACCCAAAACTTTGATTTGATTTAGTCTTAATGAAAGCTAATCCAAATTTGGCTTAATTTTGACTTGCATGGCTAAGTATTCACGAGTCTCTTTAATTAGAGGTCTTTATATAGTGAAGAACGAGAAATGATAGAGTTAGACAAGTGATCATGCTAAACGTAGAACATGAAAGTGTTCTTTCAAAAACTCATATGTTTTTAATTGTGGCTTTTTCTTCCCATAAGATCAATGCATTAGGAATAAATCATAATTGCAATAAGTAAGGTCGTACGATTTGAAAGGTTACTTAGCCTCTAGCGCAAGATCGTTTAAAAGTTGCTCGGGGTTGAATAGAGTTCATAGCCAAGGCATAACTTATTGAAGCGGGACGCGAAGATTGGCGATTATCCAAAAAGGCCCTAACAAGGCATGAGGAGCTCTATTTTTGCTAAAGATCCAAAGATGATGTGAAGTATCATTATTCCAAAATCAATATGAAGGATCAAGACACACGACGAGAAGCAATTACTCCCCTAAAGAATGGAGAAAGTCTATCCAAAAAGACCCTAACAAGGTATGAGTATAAATATATCCAAGTCCGAAAAGGAGGCGGATCGTTGTATATCAAAATCCAAAGTAAAGATTGAAGAAAAATGATGAAGTCGTGGTCCTATATGAAGAATCTCTCAAAAACGTCAAGTGAAGAAATTCCAAAATATGAAGAGAAGACCATAATTTCAAGAACGTCTTCCCAAGATTTGAAGTATGAAGTACATGCCAAATATCGGTCCGAGAAAGGTCTCAAATCGTGAAACGAGTTATGCCAAGATATGAACTTAAGGAGATACACGAGAAGCCGTTTTAAAAGATTTTGTCCTTCGGCTAACTATTGATCAAATCGTGCTACTTTGCTTTCGGACTAATAACTACTCAAATAAGTCAATATGAATCACTTGTGATCCATGACAAATAGATAAAAAATGCTAGTAACCCATTTCCTTTTATAATAACTAGGATTGCGGGGAGAAAAAGTATTACACAATTTGGACATATGAGTAGTGTTAGCATTGTGACTTGTACCAACAATGATCTTGTTTTTGCACTTAGCTTGGAATGTATGACAATCAAGGATGACGAAGTTTACTCTAAGGGACATTAACTTGTTTCTATTCTTTGACCTTAAAAGTCACTTTTTGGTGATGAAAATCATACATTATGTCTTTACACATTCTCGTAGTATGTTGCAAGTCTTTTACTCTTCAATAAAGGTTAATAAAATTTAACTTTGGTGATGCTTAGATACTTTATTCTAGCATTGCGTGAGGGCAGGGCAATGGCTTAGTATGGGGGAGTGATGAGATGGCATTTATACATGATCTCATCGTTCTTTTCGGGCTTTAAATGCATAAAAATGTCATAAAATACCATATATATGCTTGTGTTTGTTTACTTGTGTATTTTAGGTATGGATATCGTGAAAAAGACAAAAGATCACAAGATACAAGGAAAAACGGACACGAGAAACGAAGCCGTACAAAGAACCGGGCCCTAATCATGGAATTTTCAACAAATACCCTTGAAGACTTGAAGACAAGCAAGATTGATCCTCCATTAATGAAGAAATGACACTTAAAACCCTTGTATATTAATAATTACAAGTTTGGTCCCTTAAGTTTGTCAAAATTGCAAAAAGGTCCTTCAACTTTGAAGAAATGACAAGATTGGTCCCTCAACAAAATCAATTTGTCAAATATGGTCCCTCATGAAGATTAAGAGACATTGAAGACCTTTGAAGATCAAGATTGTCCAAAAACAGCCCTTGAAATATTCAAAAATGTCAAAAATACTCCTTGATAACTTTATTCCAAAGTTTGGTGCCAAAATTGCCAAATGATGGAAGTTGATATAAGCTTAATGGGGCGCTGATAGGTTTTAAAAGAGAAAAGACAAAAGAAAGGAAGGTTAAGGACCAAATGTGTTAACTTTGAAACATTCAAACAGAAAACGCGCCTAACACTTGTGTTTCCCCCAAAATCGGATCAAAGTAGTAAGTATTCACATTTCACCACTCCCAGAATTTACCTCAACTTAACCTTGGGTAAAATCCAATTAAACTTGCACATGTGTGATTCACACATGCAGAAAGCTATCCCACTCCTAAAAACCCCAATCCCACCACTGTAGACCCTACCCCCAAATTCCCATTCCACCAATCAGAGAACACCTTAGCCTCCAAGGCATGTGACGTGTCCCAAATCAACAACCATGATCTTTTGCTTCATCACAACGCCAAAAGGAACGACTTAGATCAAATTTGGACAACTCATACCTCAAAACCGTCAAGGGCATTTTAGAGATTTTCTAGTGATTAGGGTTTTGTTTTAAGCCTTCTAGTATGTTCATTAGAGTAGTATAAAAGGAGGCATCAACCTGTGATGACCCCTTGTTCCAGTTTTAAAGCTTTGCACATGTAATTCCTTTTTTATGAAATAAAAGTTTGGTTTTTGTTTAAAACAAGTATAATTCCTTTTTAGGTTTATAAAAAGTTGTGTGTTGTGTATAAGCTTGATTCTGAGTTCCATTTTCTAGTTGGTTGAGTAATTTTGAGTTTCAAAATTATTCAATGGTTTCTGAAATTTGAAAGAATTTTTGGAAGAAATCTGTTTCAAAGTTTTGATGTTAAGAGGATCATTTGGATTGGTAATTTAGTGTTATTAAAACGTGTTTTAGAAGGTTGAAAAGTTTTTGGAATAGGTTAAGGAAGAAAGAAAAGAAACAGAATAGTATATTGCTTATTATCCTTGTTTTTTTTGTTTTTGTTTGATTTTATTAAGCAGGTTGAAAGAGTTGTTGATATTGATCTGCATGCACCCGGGTGCATAAGGAGGTGGATATTCATCCACTAGGGCTTTGGATGTAAAGCCCTAAGGTAAAAGTTCTTTTACCTTTGGAAATTTTCAGAAAAGTGTAGTTTCATATGATCTTGTTTGATTTGATGCTTAAGTGTGTTAAGACTGATTGGATTGTGTTCTTTTAAGTTTATATGCATGTTAGATACCATTAGGATCAGTTTGAATAGGTTTTAAGGTGTTTTGATTTGTTAAAAGTTGGTTTTCAGATTTTAACAGGGTGTTTGGATTAGCATTTTAGCAGGGTAGATTTTTGAATGGTGCTTTCATAAGGTGTTAGCAAGGCTTTAAAAGGTTAAGATAGGTTGCATGTTAGCATTAGGATACATTAGAACAAGATTTGAAGCAAGTTTGTGCATTAAAAAGTGAAAAGTTAGTTTCAAAATCTGCTTATGCCAAATCTGCTTGTATTACATGAATTTATGAGCTTTGGTTTTGATTTCTGTTGAAGTTTAGGCTAAGTGAGTTATTGTTGCTGCTTGAGTACCATTTTGTGAGTGTGTGTGCCAAAAATTAGCCTTGGAAGTTCATTAGTGTGCATTTGAGAGCTTAATCAGTCCACAGGTCCAGTAATTTTACATCAGCAACTCTATATTGCCCTATGTGCTTGATTGTTGATCATTTGCTTGCTAGTTGATTGATTATTGGTTGTTACTGACTCCTTGTGCTTAAACAAGCACAAGGGTGCCTTTTGTCCACAATAAGCATCCATAAATAAGCATTAGCCAAGACCTCTTGGCTAAAATCCTCAAGCATACACAAAGCAGAAATCTGCTAAGTGTTCAAGTCTGTAACTAGATACGTTTTAAGTCCAATCTTGTTTAAATCTAGCTAAAAAGGTTAAAGTGGTTTGGATTATAAGCTTATTAAGGTGTTAATTTGGTTTGAAAATAAAGAAAAATAAAAAAAATAAAAAATTGCAAAAACTCACCCGCAGTGGGCTCGAACACTTGACCTCTCGAAGGAGGGTTCAGTGAACTACCACTGATCTAGATGGTCTTTTTCGTTAAGGGTTGATTTCAAACATTACTTAACACGTTTATTTCTTTGTTAGCTTATTTATAAGCCGTAGCTTCTTTTCCTTTTTCTAGCTTATTTATTAAGCTTATTTTTCTTAGCTTATTTTTCTTAGGAAGGTAATAGGGTTGTTGATTTTTCCAACTTGGTTTCATAATTTTCCCTTTATTAGTTTATTTTCTAGGATTTAATTATTACCCGTATTTTAATAATTCAATAAAAAATAGAAAAAAGATTTTAAATTTTTAGGAAAAATAGTTTTTAGCTTTTTAATAAATATTTTGAGGTTTACATTAAGTTTTGGTTTTATAAACTTTAATTTTTAATTTTATAATATTTTAAGGTTTTTCATAAACTTTAAACATTTTTATAAAATTATTAAAAAAGGTTTAGGAACTTTAATTTACATTTTCTTCTTAGTTAGAATATTTAGGATTTTTGAGAATTTTTTAGAATTTATTTGAGAACTTTTTATTTTTAGCATTATTTTAATATTATTTTATTATAAAAAAATCAAAGTTTTATTTTTCTTTCTTTTTCATTTTTCTTAGGTTCTTTATCATTAATTAGGACTATTTCCATTTTTAGAATATTTTTATAGCTTTTAGATTTATTTTTATAATTATTTTAAGTTTAATTAGGTTTTAATCATCTTTAATCATTTTTAGAGTTTTAAAAATAGTTTTAATAGGTTTTAATTTTTAGAAAATTACTTTTTAGTCTTCTAATAATATAAGTTAAGTAATTATTCAACAAAATCATATTTTAGACATTTGAATTAGTTATATTTAATTTTAGGGCTTTAATTAGCATTTAAAATTAAATATTTAATTAATAAAAGGTTTTAAAATATCTTTGTTGGATTTTTATCTTTATTTATATTATTTTAGACTTCTTTTTAGTCTTTTTAATTATTGATTTTGTTTTTGGTCTTAGTAGAATAATTTTTAATTTGGGTAGTTTTTCACGGCTTTACGTCGTAGTTTAATTTTAACGTAACCGTCTTTTCATCTTCTCATCCCCATTCTTCTCAATATTAATCTCAAATAATTACAAGTTAATTCACACACATATACCTCCTTGGGAAACGAACTTTCTCTCTTTTTAAGTGATTGGGTCATTTGTGTTGATTTTTCCTAAAATCATCACTCGATACTTACCGCTATTTACGCTCTTTTCCTAAAGAGTAGTAAAACTCTACAATGAAGCTCTACAACCCTAATACATTTTTTTACTCGATGCAATTATTAGATCGGTTGTCTTTTATTTCGTCATGCACATAAGACTAGTCCTGGCAAGATTAATTCGGCTTAATTGACATGTTTAAATTTCTTTTGTCCTTTGATTATTTTATGTATTTCTAACTGTATATCCGTTTAAGACCTAATGGTTAATGTTAATGTTATAAAATTGTCATAATGGTTATGTCTTTAAAAGATAGACACAATTCTCTCTAGTATTTAGTATATCAGAGTATCAAAATGTGCACGAGATAACTCGGTTAAGATGCCAACATCTTAGTCGGAGAGACTCGTCTGCTCGAGTAACATGAGCAGAAGAACCTCATTCATCCAGCGTAATATTTAATCTAACTACGCAACTAGCAACAAAACCGTATCAATAAACTCATGTATCACTGCCAATGTAGCTTACCAATATTTTCTTACAGGAGCGCTATTCATTTCTGCCTTGTGGCTAGTATTAGTTTTACATGACATCGTTTTGTTTTAGCTATAAATTTTTTCATAATATAAACCAAATGGCGGCGATCTCCCAGATCTCCCTTCTACATCTCGATCTACTACCCTTCGTCAATTCGTACGTCTAAAGAACCTGTCGTCTGTGAGTATCGTTCTTGTGATGGATCTCAAGAATGAGCTTTTTTATTCGTTAGTAATCCGAAGCCATAGGGATTTAGGTTGTTTTTGGGATGTTTCTTTTTTCGCCTATATTTCGATTTTTCAGATCTGTTGTTTTGTAACTAGGGTTTATGAGATATCCCTTCAATCCAAATGTTTGTTTAACTTTTCGATTAGGGTTTCGTTCTGGGTGCGGATTATTTTTTAGTTGTAGTTGTTTTATTTAATTTAAGTATGGGAAGTTATAGATCCAAGGAGGATGACGTTGCCAGGATTTCTACGTCTATATTCGTTACAAATTTTCCCGAGACATTTTCTACAAAAGATTTGTTCAATTCTTGTAGCAATATGGTCATGCTGTGGATTCATTTAGTCCCACTAAGAGATTGAAAGCTGGTAAGCGGTTTGGGTTTGTTCGATTCATTAATGTTTTTAATGAAGATAGGCTGGTGAATAATCTTTGCACGGTTTGGAATAACCGTCTTAGGTTACAAGCTAATATCACTAGGTTTTAGAGAAAGGGTGGGAATGTGAAGGTCCATGTTGCATTTGATGTTGGGAAAGGGAAGTTTAATGTTAATGTGCCTAAACAATCAAACTCATATGTTCAAGCGGTGAAAGGAAAATCTCAAGTGTCTACTGAAGAGTCTGACTCGAGTCCTACGATAGTCCTGGATGATGAGTGTTTGGCGTCTAAGGATTTGTCGACAAGTGTAGTTGGAAGGGTAAAAGAACTTGCTTCGTTAGCAAATCTTAAAATTCCCTTATTCAATGAAGGATTTTCGGATATTAAGATTCAATACTTGGGTGAATTATGGGTGTTGATTGATTTCGGTGAGTTGGATTCTAGTAAGTGATTTTGTGATAATGTGAGTGTTGGGTCTTGGTTTTCTCAAATTAAGGAAGCATCTATGGAGATCACGATTGAGGCCAAAATCGCTTGGGTGGAGGTTGAAGGTATTTAAATTGTGGTCGCGCGGGAAATACTTTTAAACGCTTTAAACGAGTTGCGTCTAAATGGGGTAATTTGTTGGATGTTGATGACCAAGAGGACATTCAAAGGGGTTATGTATTCATACGAAAAGAATGGAGAGTATCCATGAAGATTTCAAGATTGTATTTCATGGTAAGGTGTATTGGATTCGTGCAAATGAAACACTAGGGTTGGTTCCTGATTTTGCTAAGGAGTCGGATGATGATGAGGGAGTGGGTAATGATGAGGAGCAAAATATGTTTGATACGGGCTGTGATGATCAAAACATTGAAGAGGAAGTAAGCTAAGTTTGGAAATTGAGGATCAGGTTAAAGGGGAAAAGAAGGTTGACGTGGGTAATGAGTCTAACAAACAGCAGAATGATAATTCAGAGGATCCATTCAGCATTCATTCACTCTTTAATCAGAAAAGGGAGAAGGAAAATAATGAGGATAAGTCGAAGGGCAGTAAGGTACATCCCCCAGGGTTTACTCTAAACATTAGTACTAATGAGAATGTGGAGGATGGTAATGAAACGAATGAGAAGAAGGTTGATCATGAAGATAAAAAGGGCGGACTGAAGGAGAATGGACAGGCTGATGTTTCTGAATCAGTTATACGACCCTCTCGTGTAGTATCGAGATAGGGCACCACTTTTAGCGGGTGCTGGATCCTTAAGAACGAAAGATGAGAAAACTTAGAGACATTTGTTGATTTACTTTGATTTCCTTGATAATATGATTAGATATGAGACATTAAATACTAGTTACAAGATAAACATAAAACATAAAAGATACTAAACAGATAAAAATAAACATATATCCTAAATAATTAGAAGATATTCATGTGTAACATTCCTCACTCCTTCAAATTCATCTTACCCTCAAGGTAACGTCTTGAAAAATACTATTGATTCCCGGGTCCCAAATTTTAAAATGTTTCCTAAGCATTTGCACACTTCATTTCAACTTGTTCTTTGGCTCGGGAAGTAACAATTTTTGTATTTCTGCTCTACACTCCTTCCATTCGGATGTAACAAACAACGTGGTTATCTTGAGCAACTCATTAACAAGAAGATATGATTCACTAACCACAAACCGCGATTCACCAACCATAGGCTGCGATTCACCCACCATAAGCTGTGATTCATCAACTATAGGCTACGATTCATTAGTAGGCTGTTGCGATTCACGAATAAGCTGTTGCGATTCCTCAACAATCTCAAGGCGATCTTTTTTAGGTCCGGATGTAACATTCCCCACTTGTTCTGGTGCAACTTCTAGTGCAACGCCTGGCGTTGAATCAGCCGCTTTCTTTTCAATGGTTTGCTTTTCTTCTTCAATTGCCTCAAGACGGGTCTCTACTATACGGGCTAAGTAGAAGGTTTCGCCTAATGTTGTAGGTTTCAGGTAAAACCTCAACAATTCTAGCTGTAGCTTCGGTTTAAGTCCGGATATATAAAATGATGTAAGTAAACTTTCAGAGATACCAGTTATTCGAGTTATAAGATACTTGAACTCACTCTGATATTCGACCACCATACCCATTTGCAAGAGCTTAGATAATGCATCCCGATCGCTAGTGCTCGATGCCATAAATAATAAATCGAAAAAAACAATTTTTTTCCTCTACCGATGAACAGTAACAAAAAAAATTTTCACTGATGAACAATACCCGATGAACAGTACCCTCGTATGAACATTACCGGCAGATGGACAGTAACTTCTCACGGGTGAACAGTACAACCGATGAATAGTGTTTTTTTATGATTGGAACCCTAAATCAAAAACACCCAACAAGTTGAGGGCTCTCAATGAAAGCACCTATTAATACGACCCTCTCGGGTAGTATCAGGATAAGGCACCACTATAGCGTGTGTTGGCTCCTTAAGAACGAGATATGAGAAGATTAAACATTTGTTTATTGATTAACTTGGTTGATTACATTCATGAATAAAACCTTCGGTATATATACCGAATAATTTAACTTGTTAAACAAGCCAAAGATAAACACAATCCTAAATAAGACATATCCTAAACAAATAGATAAATATCATGGATTCCTAATCCATATCAAACCACAGGCGTATCGTTCCCCACTCCTTCAAATCCACCTTGCCCTCAAGGTGATATCTTGAAAACACTCTTGATTCCAGGATCCCAAAGTCTTCGTCGCATTTCTCTTGTAGGCTTTAAGTTGACTTGATCCTCAGAAGAAACTAAAGAAAGAGACATTGCAACGAGATCACCTAATGAATTTGCTATAAAGGAGACCTTCCAATTTGCAGCACTACCTATAACATCATAAACCCTCATAAAAAGTTTGGACTGAGCCAGCACAACCTCAAACCCATCATGACGTTCATGTTCTTCACATGTAGCAACCGTTCTTGTTTTGGCAGCATCCTCCGTGTTCGACTTATGGAAAATGGTTTCCTCAAAATATTGAACTTGTACTGTTACGTTGATGTCGTTTGATTCGATGACAGTTATGGTAGCTCTCTCGTCCTCAAGACGAGCCTCATTGATACGGGCTCGGGTGAATGCTTCTTTCAAATTTGCGGGCCTTGACCTCCACATATCCCGTTGTAACGACAGTTTAAGTCCGGATGTATAAAACCAGATCAGTAGAGATTTGGAATACCCCGTTACTTGCTTTATAAGTTGCTGAAACTCACATTCATATTCCCCATGGTACCCATTTGCAAAAGTTTAGGTAATGCATCCTGATCGCTAGTGCTCGATGCCATAAAAAATAAATCGAGAAAGAAAAACTTTTTTTCTTCGATGAACAATACCCAATGAATAGTGCCGCTAAACAGTACCCAGTGAACAGTGCCAATGAATAGTAACACACCTGTGAACAGTAGGTCGATGAACAGTACCATAAACAGTCGCGATGAATAGTACTCGTTGGTGAATAGTAGCTTCGGATGAACAGTGTTTTTTATGAACAATAACTTTTTTTTAAAACCTTGATCAAAATCCCCCAACGAGTTGAGGGCTCTCAATGAAAGCACCAATTGATACGACCCTCTCGGGTAGTATCAAGATAGGGCACCACTTTTAGCGGGGGGGGGGGGGGGGGGGGGCTGGCTCCATAAGAACGAAAGATGAGAAGACTTAGAGACACTTGTTGATTTACTTTGATTTCCTTGATAATATGATTACATATGAGACATTAAATACTAGTTACAAGATAAACATAAAACATAAAAGATACTAAACAGATAAGCATAAACATATATCCTAAATAATTAGAAGATATCCATGTGTATCAATCAGTGTGTTCAGGCCATTTTAAGAAATCAGAGGCTCCTCGTACCGGTGGTTCTATTCTAAATTTACTTGAAGAAGTGGTGAGAGTAGGGCAAGTTATGGGGTATAAGATGGATGGATGTATGGCAAACATGGAGGATATCATTACAGGTCAAGGAGTAGAGGAGGTGTTCCGATGAATTTTTAATCTCTTAATATTCAAGGCCTTGCCCAAAAGGATAAAAAAGATTGGGTTAGGGAGATTTGTGTGAAAAATAAGGTGAATGTTTTAACGTTACAAGAAACTAAGATGGAGAACATGGAGCTTTCCTGTGTTAGAAGGGTTTGGGGGAATGTGAATTACGAGTTTGTCCATAGTGATTCAGTTGGTAACTCGGGAGGTATTTTATGTGCTTGTGACCCTAATGTTTTTTGTAAGTATAGTGTGACTGTATCGGATTATTTTGTTATGGTTAGGGGTGTTTGGTGACAATATGCAAAGAATATTCTTATTATTGTCATGTATGCTCCCCACGAACGTAGCAAAAAAGATGTTATGGGAGTACTTGGTTCATATTATTAGTAAATGGAATGGTGAGGTGGTGCTTATGGGGGATTTTAATGAAGTAAGGTATAAGTCGGATAGATTTGGCTCTTTTTTATAAGAATGGTGCAAATGTGTTTAATTCATTTATTATGGACGCGGGAATTGTCGAGGTTCCATTATGTGGTTGTGAATTTACATGGTGCCATCTATCGGCAACTAAAATAAGCAAGTTGGATAGTTTTTTTGTATCGAAAAATCTTTTGAGGTTGTATCTGAATCTTAGTGCGGTGTCTTTAGAAAGGTATCTGTCAGATCATCTTCCATACTGATGCGTGAATCTAGTGTTGATTATGGGCCGATCCCGTTTAGATTTTTTCATCATTGGATGGAAATGGATGGGTTTTTTTATTTTGTGGAGGGTGTGTGGAAAGGTTATTCGTGTGATGAGCATAATGCGATAACAAGAATGATGGTTAAACTTAAACACCTTAAGTCAAAAATTAAGGAGTGGAGTAGACTAAATCCAATAAGTGTAAAGAATGGTAGAGAGGACAACTTGTTAAGGATCTCTTAGATGTGGACGCGGTTATTGATAGTAAGAATGGGAATGAGGACATGTTTATCAAATGAATAGGTATTATGAATGATATTCAAAGCGTTGATAAAGTCCTTTCGGCTGAAATGGCGTAGAAAGAAAAAGTTAGATGGGCTTTTGAAGGGGATAAAAATTCGAGATATTTTCATGGATTGATCAATAATTAAAAAAGAATTTTGAATATTAGGGGCGTTATGGAAGAGGGGAATTGGATTGATGATCTGAAATGTGTGAAGAGGGCGTTGTATAGTCACATTAGCAAATGTTTTGAGGCACCAAAGGATAGCTTAATTAATGTTAGCATGATGTATCCGAATACTTTGACGGTTCAACAACAGATGGAGATTGAAAGTATTGTTTCAAATGACGAGATAAAGAGGGCGGTTTGGGATTATGGGACGGATAAAGCTCCTGGCCCGGATGGATTTATGTTCGGTTTTTATCGGAGTTTTTGGAATTTGATTGAAAATGACGTGTACGAGGCGGTGAAAAAATATTTTACTCATGGAGATATTCTCAAATGGTGTAATTCGTCTTTTATTTCTTTGATTCCAAAAATTACGAATAATAATATGGTTAAGGATTTTCGTCCTATTAGTTTGATTGGTAGCCTTTATAAAATTATTGCTAAGATTTTGGCTAATCGGTTAGCTGGTGTTTTGGGGGATTTAGTGCACGAGGTGCAATTGGCTTTTGTTGAAGATAGACAAATTTTAGATGGGCCGTTAATTCTTAATGAGGTTTTGCAGTGGTGTAAAGAGAAGAAGAAGGCATCTTTGGTTTTCAAGGTAGACTTTGAGAAAGCTTACGACACAGTAAGATGGGATTTCTTGAATGAAATTCTTCTAAAGTTTGGGTTTGGGCATATGTGGTGTAAGTAGATCCAAAGCTGTTTGCAAACTTCGAGAGGGTCTATTCTTATAAATAACAGTCCAACTGATGAGTTTCAGTTTTATAAAGGGCTCAAGCAAGGTGACCCGCTTTCCTCGTTTTTATTCATCTTGATCATGGAAAGTTTATATTTATCGTTTGATCGAGTGGTTCAAGCAAGTATGTTTAAAGGTATTCAGTTAAGTTCTTCGGTGAATATCTCCCATATGTTTTTTGCAAACGACACGGTCTTTATTGGGAAATGGTGTAATACTAATATTAGTACGTTGGCTCATGTTCTTGAATGGTTTCTGTCGGGCATCGGGTTTACGTATTAATATGTGTAGAAGTAAAGTTATGGGTATTAATATTGGTGTAGATAAGATTAACGTTGCTGCTAGGAAACTTAGGTGTCTTGTTCTTAAATCTCCGTTTATGTATCTTGGATCGGGGGTGGGGGGTTCTATGCATCGGGTTGTGGCCTGAAAGGATGTTGTGGATATAGTTAAAAATCGGCTTTGGAAATGGAAGTTGAGAACCCTATCGGTTGGTGGTAGACTTACACTCCGTAAATCGGTTCTTGGTTCAATGGCGATTTATCATATGTCTCTTTTCAAATAACCGATAAGTGCTTCATTCGTTAGAATCGATTCACAGCCATTTTTTAATGGTCAAGAATCTAATAGTAAGAAGGCGTCTTGGGTTAGTTGGAATAAAGTTTTAGCTTCTATAGATAAAGGGGGTCTTAGTGTGTCTAGTTTGTATGCGTTGAATAGAAGTTTGTTGATTAAATGGGTGTTAAGGTTTCGTACGCAGCCTAGATCGTTGTGGGTGAGAGTTGTTAACGCGATTCATGGTGAAGATGGTAAAATAGGTGTGAGGGGCAGAAATGGGAAGAAATTGTGTTGGTTAAATATTATTCATGAAATTGAGGTGTTGCGTTTGAAAGGTATAAATGTTCTTGAATTCATGAATATTAAGGTTGGTAACGGTGATCATACGAGTTTTTGGGGTGAAAATTGAATTGGAGGTAGTAGTTTTAAAATCCGATTTTCAAGATTATATGCTTTAGAAGATAATAAAGAGGTGAATGTTGGTTCGAAGTTAACGCATCAAATATTGGATCTTTCGTTTCGCCATGTGCCGATAGGAGGAGTTGAATTGGAACAGTTTACCGACTTAAAAGATATTGTTCAAGCTGTTATGTTGGCGCCTATGGAGGATCGTTGGAAGTGGGACTTGGAGAACTCGGGTGTTTCTCGGTTGCTTCGATTCAGAAAAGGATTGATGACACAATTCTCCCACGGGTTAGTTCGAAATCGCGTTGGATTAAATACGTTCCCATTAAAATAAATGTGCATGCCTAGAAGGTGAAGAATGATGCATTGCCCTATAGATTTAATATTTTGCATAGAGGGATTGATATTAATTCCATTATGTGCGAGATTGTCACAATGGGGTGGAAACAGTGCCTCATCTTTTCTTCCCGTGTTGTTTTGGTCGGGAGGTCTTTCGTTTGATTTGTCGATGGTGGGACATTCCTGCTGATGACTTTGGGTCGTATGATGAATGACTGGAATGGGTATTAAGGTTTCGTCTCTCTTTGAACAGAAAGATGGTGTCCGAAGGTGTTTGTTACGTTTTCTGGTGGCATTTATGGGCGTTCCAAAATAAGCTTTTATTTGATGGGAAGAAACCATCAAAAGGAGTGTTTTTTGATGATATCGTTTCTATGTCGTTCTATTGGGTTCGTTATAGATGTAAAGTATATTTTAGTTGGTTAGATTGGCTTAAAAGCCCCAACCTTATTTCTTTGTAACACTTGCTAGCTCCTTGCTAGTTTCTAATAAAATCGTCGTTAAAAAAAATCCAGGTCCAACTGTTTTAGTCCAACTTTACGGAAGTGGTTCTCCCAATCCGTAATGGCTATGATAATGAGGTTTTCACCCATGGAAAGCCTCAAGAGTGAAGTTTTCAAAAAGTCCATTCAATCCATTTAAATCATTTTCAATCCACGGGAAAATAAGTTTCATTAACAAGAGGTAAAATCAAAATTGTAGTTCAAAAGTTTAGCTTAGTCGTTTTGGTCATAAATCACAAACTGTGATAGCAATGGACGCAAGGCCAGCGGCTATGCTTAGGTTATAATGTCTAGTTACTTCCCAAAGCAAAACATAGGGGTTATATGGTTCGTAACATGTAGCAAAACATCAAGCATACCTGCTGGTCCAGAATGGGTTCTCAACAACCGTATTTCGGCCATAACTTCCTCATCTGGAGGAATTGATTGCCTATCCAACTCGCTACAAGCATCAACAATGGTCAATATACATATTCAAGCCATAATATCAGTGGCTTCAAGTCAAATATTCAAGGGTTTTGAGGTCCATAACTTGTTGTACGAAATTCACCTAAAATCTACTCCTCAGTTAGCCACAATAATCATTTAAAATCCTCTCTCAGTATCATCAAATGTCACATACACTCAATCAAAACCCCTCATCAATCAATATGAATGAAAAATCTTTAACCTAATCATAAAAAAAGTCTCAATGCAAGTGATAATCATAACCAAACATGGTTAACACATTACAAACCTATTGAAATGATCAAAATCCAAAAACCTCCAATTCTTATAATTCTTGATTTTTATAAAAACAAATGCATGGGTGATTTTTGAGTGGATTTATGACTAGAATTTATCAAGAAATAATTTGGTGAAGGTTAATTGTGTTAAAATTGAGTTTTTGATAATGGTGGTATGGTTTTGGTGATGATGGTCGACGAACAGAGAAGATAGGGGAGAGAAGGAGTAGTTTTTTTTGTTAAATTAAATTTAATTGATTGTGTTGGGGTGTATGTTAACCGACGGTGGAGTCAAAAGAAAGGGGATGAGCTTTTTGGCCCATCTTGCTATCGTTATAAGTTATACTCGTCCAAGCCCAAACTAATCCTAACCCGTCTTAATTCTTAAAATGTTAGTCGTTCCAAATCGGTGCATGCTATATTTCGTAAATGAAATATTTATAGAAACATAATATTTTTGACTTCTTAAAGCCAGAATAAATAGTCATCGGTTCTCGTTCCATCGAATCAGGTATAATTTTTATAAAACACCCGCGAGTGTTTTTAAATAAAAAATCTTGATTTAAATAAACATGGAAAAATAAAGTAAATTTTTTACAAATTCAAATTATTTTAAATGGTTAGAAAAATAATTAAAATATAATAATTAAAATTCTCGAGATCTCAGGATTTACGTATGTTAGTGTAAAAGAAAAGGTATAATATTATTAAAAATCAAGAAGTACGAATAAAAGGAAATAATTTAATTACCATAAACAAAGATTAGTGTTGTTGAGACAAGCGAAGAGATAAGATGTGTGATATGATTTGCATTGACATTATTCAGTGTATATATTAGAAAGATATGGATAAGGTTAATATTTTAAAAGATTTGCAGTTATCTTGTAAAGGACTGTTTGGTGTATAAAAGAAGGTCCTATGTCATTGATGGAGATACGAACTCACATACACATTCATAGACGATTTGATATATCTTCAAGGCTGTAAACCCTAGTACTAGGTATGTGAGACCCCCAAAATCAGGCAAGGAAACACATAGGCAACATGAGGGTGCCACGTCATGGTACATGAAAAAATGAAATACTTTTGACACAAAGTTGATGTAAATAAGACATATACATTACATCATAAACATCAGAGTTTTTAAACAAAGGGTCCCAGTGTTTTATAAGCGGATAAATCTATTATTTAAACATGGTTTTGTAACATATATTTATCAAAAATACAGAATAAACTTCTGACAACTTTTACCAAAACTAATCTTCAAAAGTAACACAACAATCTCTAAGCTGCAAAAATATCCTGCGGGCTCTCATCCTTAGCAAAATTAAACATTAGCATTACATGAGAAATAACATGTAAAAAGGTCAACATAAAGTTGAGTGAAATTCATAGGTTTAATAAGTAGTGATGTGAAATACAAACATTAATTTTATAAGAATAGCAACAGGATATGATTTAGTACCGTCGTACAAAATCATTTATATTTATTTATTGCAATAGCTCACAACACCGAAGCTTTAACATAACTGTTTTACCCTAGTAAGTATCTAGTCAAAATACTTAGGTAATCAAATGTAGGTGAGTCAAGGTAATCAGGACGGGGATTGTCACTCCCGATGGATCCACCCACAACATTCGTGCTTGCAAAATGTGAATTAACGGTTCATGATGTAGGGGCTATTTGACTAAGGTACTAATGCAATAAGTAAATGTATAATCTGTAGAAACATACAGTTCTCAGGATATCATGCTAAATGTTTTAAATGATTGTATTCCACGCATGTTATTCTCACCGCGCAATTTGTAACAAAGTATATAAGAAAAGGGTTATGAACTCACCTTAAAAAGGAATAAAATGAGACGAGATAGAGATCCGACTGAAGAAAGGCAATGGTAACACTTTAACAATTATCCGCGGCCTACAAGTGTGATCACGACCTTAGATATTTGTTTTATAAAAGTATAAAACGTTTGTATCAAAATATTTTGTAAAAATTGAGATACATAAGTAACTTGCACAAGTAACCAAGTCTAAGTGTAAACATGACCTATAAAGCTTACAATATGTAGAAAATACTTAAAATGAAAGCTAAGTGTCTTACACTAAGATTCTCAAACAATTTGGAACCTAAAAACTCCAATTATACGTTAACCGCGACCTAATACGTAAAAAGTCAACAAAAGTCAAAGTATGACCCGAGTATGACTCAATAATGAAAAGTTGTAAAAATACATGTAAGTTACTGGAATACAACAAAATGGTCATACAAACTTGTTTCATCAAGCTATATTGCTTAGAACTCATTTTTATAAGTTTTGACTAAACGCATAGAAAATAGTCAACTTTTGGTTTTTCCGACTTGAGGCGAATTACTAATCATTAGACCTCAATTTCACTTCAATTATGATTCTATACATCCTAAGTATCAGTATCCATCATCTCAAATCCATTCCATAAAGTTTAGGCTTGCTTAAGGGGCGTTTGGGTAATGAAATAGTCATTTACTCGCTTAATGAAAAAGTGCAGAAAACTCCTTTTCGTGAAGCTTAAAAATCCCATATAGACTCTTGAAAAAACTCAGAGAAGTCATATACATCATGAAGTTAATTTATTGTGAATTTCAAGAAAAGTTTTGAAGTCTAGATACCTTTTTAAAAGCAAAAACTAAAACGAATTATGCGCGAAAAAGTCAAACATCACAGTCTGTATTTTGCATTTTTGAGGGTCAAATGCCCAGTTTAAAGCTTCCATTTCCGCGTGGGTGACTAAGAATATCATTCCGGACAATTTTATAGTTTTATCCGAAGGCTGAAAACACTTTTGTTACACACTTATACCTATGACAACAACGATATAAGCAAAATTTTATAAATTTTCTAATTAGTCAAGAATACTCATTTATGTGTCAAAAACTTAAGGGTAGCTGTCACACCCCACCATGGCGGAATATGGGGCGCGACGTATAGATATCATCACAACATGGCGTGTCTATAGAGATAACTAAATGATATAAGAAATGTCATAAAATGGTGACACAAATGTCATGACAATATCTCAACAATGCAGGAGTCTAGATAAGTAGGTAACAGTCCTACCACTTACCCAAGACAAACAATAAACATAATCAAATCAAACATATAGGTGCCACCAGTATCACTTATTCAAAACACATAAAAATAAGCTAAGAAGGAACAGGGATCTCCTTCTAAATGCAATCCTAATGCATCCAAATCTAGCCACTTCTATCCTCAAGCTTAACCACATATTCACCTGAAAGAGACACTAAAACACGTCAACATAAGGTTGGTGAGAGTCATACGTTTAGACTCAAACGCCAAAAACATACCATAAGCTGTGAGTAACAACCAAAAGTTAAAAACATATGGACAATGTGATACTAACATGCATTAACAACTAATATCCAGGATTTAACCAAACAACCCAAATCCAAGGCTCCCAGCCTTACCAAACACCATACTCCCATAGGAATCCAATCACCTATGAATCAATCCCCAAGGCCCCGCCTTGCCAATATCCCCTTGGTACCAAGTCAAAACATAAACAATCAAAAATCAACTAGCAGTTAATCACATAAGTATGCACACATAAGTCCATTACCAACGCCAAACGTTCACAGCATAATTTATAAATAACATAACAGTGTCTCTTCCATCCCATCTGGAAGTCATAAACATTAGTAAACATGGGACTATGAAACTCACCTGATTGAGCTTCTCCAAAAGTCCTCGCACTAGCAAAAAGCTAACAACCAAAAACACATAATCAAAACATGAACCAATCACTAAGATGGCTCATCAACCTATGATGGACATCTAGCCTACTCCCATATATGACCCTCATTAATATGCTCTAAACACCCCATTACCCTTCCCTAACAAGCCCTTAACTTGTTTAAGTTTGATAACTATCTCGTTCATATTTTACACAAAATAGTCCCAACTTTTAGGTCTCCAAACTATAAGTCAAACGCCTACCTAAACATACCCATGCTCTCTGTAAAGGGAATATTTATGCCCTTACATATGTTAGATAACACCTCCCATTAGCCCCAACCTTAAAGCTACTATTAAGGCCCCGATATATATATATACTTTTGTCATTCCAGATTTACTGATTTTAAACATACAAAAAGTTTGTTATGATTAGGGGGTCTTACCCTAAACCATAACCTTAGCCTCAATGCAGATACTTACTATAATATATAAACCATCTCTCATGTTCGTTAGAAGATCCCAATGCAACCCTAAGTACCCCAAACAACCCAAAACTTAAAAAGAAAACAGGCTGACTTCAAAACTGTTTTGACCTCCGACTGTTGTAACCTGTTTTTGACCCACTTCCCGACCTCCAATTTATTTCTCGTTTCTTGAATTGTAAAGCCACTTCAATTACCTTTCCAGGGATACTTGGATCGCAAAATAATAGTTTATATAACTCCCGATATGATCAAAACAATTGACTCAAAATTCTGCCCAGTTTTTAAAAACGGGTTTAATTAAATTAACCTCATTAATTACCCCTAACCCCACTAATTACAAGCCCTAATTTATGTAATTATCATATTATCATTAATATAACATTAATATACTGTTTTTAAATTAAACCCTAACCTAATTCCATCATAAGATGATTAAAGAAAAAATTAAAACAATTTAATTGAAAAGGGTTATGAAGGTTTACCTTTAAATTAATGGAAGATGAATAAAAAATACTGAAACCCTAAAAAAACTCTTTCTGGCCGTCGAATATAGAGCTCCAGGAGAAAAATTATGGCTTTTGTTTTTAATTAATACATTATATAGGGTATGGGTGAACCCAAGTCCAACCCATAGCCCACTTACCTTTTTTCTTTCTTTTAGTCGGCCAAACCGCCTCTTATATATATATATTTTTATTTTTTTTCTTTTTATTGTTTAATAATACATTACTAGTATTACCTTAATTTACCTTAATTTATTTCAGCTCCTAAAGCTTCCAAAACCTCAAAACCGTAAAACTAGTCAAATTTACGCGTTTTACCGTAAAAGACGTAAAATATACACTTTTATAAAAAAATCTCAAATTTTGAAATAAACTTTATAACTAAGTCCTAAATGACTTAAAACCATCCCGAAAAATACTCATATGACTAATTACCTCATCCGAGACCTCTAAATGCTAAACCATAAATCCTATAAAAATACAATTACTATAATACTTATATGTATACGTAAGCACCAAAATATCACCATTTCATTTCATAGTCACTACCATGTGAGCTCATGAACATGAAATAATCACACATCGTTTCACTCACAAGGTACCCCGTACCAGAAACGATATCCAAACCACAATCTATACACACCAATAAGCACATAAACACGTAAAGACACATAACTAGTACAAAATAAAACTAAGTGACGAACCTCAAAACCACGGTTGTCACAGTAGCTAACGACACTAACCCTTTGCATCAAAAGTCACCATTATATGTTTCTCAAATGTTTCAAGTGGGAAATCTCGGCTAAACACTCGTTAACCATATCAAACACGCTAAACCAAACGCTAGTTTAGGTCGGTTGTTCCCTATTAGACTAGTTTCTAGAATGCCCGTCCTTTCTTCGTTATGAAGAAATAGACGATGAACCTTATACCGTCGGAAATGTATTTTCATACCCGACATTACTAGCTATATGAATTTATCTCAGTCTTTCAAATGGGAAAAAATCCATCTTAGAGAAAGGTTAAAACTTTAGAAAATCGGTTATAAAATTGGCGATCACCGTTTTAGTCATAAAATCCAATTGGTGATGGCTATTAACGTAAGGTAAGCGGCCAAACTTAAGTTATAATTCCTAATAACTACTAAGTCCTCCTAACCTGGAATTTCAAGTTTAGGAGTTCTAAGGTGCTGCAAAATACTAAACAAGTCTGCACTTTCAGATTTGAGCTAAAATCTTATTTCGGCCATAACTTCTTCGTTCGGATTAGTTATAACCCGAATTTTGTACCAAAACGAACCTTATGACATAAGCTTTCAACCAAGACACTAATATCTCAATTTAAAAAATTTAATTTTGCCGAAATAAGCCCCAAACCTGCTGTTCTAAAATGGTCATATCGAAACACCTTTAAACATCAATTTCACCATGATCAATAATAACTTATTTTTAATAAGCAAAATTGTTCTTCGTTTCTATTCGAATTTATTACTGGTTATTAGTGTGACTCAGTAGTATTTTGGTGAAAAAGAAATAGATTTGTCGTTATTTAAAATAAAATTACAAAACTTTAAGGTAAATGGTAAGGTAAATAAAGCTAAAACTGATTAAAAGGTAAATGGCGAGAAATTAAGACTTTAAAAGTAAAATAATTAAATGACGTAAAATTAAAGCTTGACGAAAAGTAAATTTGAAAATTTTAAATAAAAATACAAACTTGAAAATTAAAATAAAGTAAAACTATTAAAATAACACTTTAAGAAAAATGGCAGGAAAGAAATAAACTCGAAAAGAAAACAACTAAGTAAAATAAACAAAGGATTGCGATGGAGGCTATCGCAATATCAAAAGCTATCGCAATGTCAAAGGTTATCGCAATGTCCAGCTATCGCAATGCTCCTCCCATCGCAATGTGGCAAACGCTATTTGGACAGCGTTCCGTCACAATAAACCTTAAATTCCGTCGCAATCCACGATCGCAATGAGCGATCGCAATCCACAATCGGAATAAAGGGCTATCACAATCTCGATCGCAATGTAGAAACCCTAAGGGTTTTTGCGATCGCAATAAAGCTGTCGGAATGTGAAACCCTTGCCAGTTACGATGGAAAGAAAAGAAACAAAAGAAACAAATAAGCAAAGACCAAATAAGCACTTTGACAATAAGCAATTACCAAAAACTTAATTAAAACAATAATAAGTAGAGCTAAATAAGCACCAATTTAAAAACTTTCAAGACACAAAATAAGCAAACTTTATAAAACAAACTAAAAGAGAAAGATTAAACTTTAAAAAGATGAAACTTTTAAAAACACTTAAACGAAAATAAGCTAGACACAAAATAAGCAAAAAGCACAAAAAAGATAAGACCTTGAATCGAATGAAATTGATAATAACAAAAAGATAAGAACTTTTATCAAAATAAGCATAAAGATAAAAACTTTAAGATTAATCAAACAAAACAATATCTTTAAAAACAAGAAGAGAAGAATGAGAATGATTATGAAAAACTTGATTAAAAATAAAGATTCAACAACACAAAATTAAACTTACTTGGAATTAAAGGCAAGAATTTAAATGACAATTAAGTAAATGACAATATAAAAGTGCATGTAATTAAAATGGAAGAACTATGTGTCAAATAGCCAACACCTCCTAATGTGACATTAGGAGGGTATTTATAGGGAGGTTAGCATGTGTTGTTCCTTTCTTCTTCTTCACGTCTTTTCGTCTTTTAAATTCTTCGACTTTTTCGACTTTGTCTCGGGATAAATTGAACTTGTCTTATAATTTCTTCATTTATTAAACTTGAGTTCTTCCACTTCATTAAACTTCCGTCTTTAGACTTTTTCTTCGATAAATCTTCAGAATAGGCCTTGGACTTCCGTTCTTTTTGCACTCTTGATCTTTTGACTTCGTCTTTTGTCGTTTTCTTCGATAAAAGCCCGTGAAAGCCCGTGTTTTCTTCCCTTTTCACATTTTGATCCTAAATCACAACAAAAACACAAACCAAGCATAATTCCGACATTTACGACATAAAATACACGTTTTGGCTTGGTTATTATTATAATTAAGTGGTAAAAGGATAAGTGTTTTCACACTTATTAAATCCTGTACACTTGACTATTGCAATGACCTCATGCAATGCATTAATTACAAAGCAAGTTTTACATTTTCCATCATAATCAATCCACCTTGGCCTTTATTAAACACAAGACATAAAAGAGATAGAAAATTATAAAAAGAAGAAAACAAGTAAAAAGATCAAAAACTTACCTTAGGGTTTTGGAATGTCATGAATGTTTATCACCCTCAAGTTTCACGTTCCTAATACCAAGCTTAAAAACGAGATCTTTGTTATTATAAGTTAGCAAACTAACACAAACTCATGTGGCCCAATTATTCACTTAGACTCCCTTATTCCTAGGTGTATCTCTTATATTTTATTGTTGTCTTAAATGATCACGAGGATGCATTGTTGACTTATTTCGATAGTTATTTAGGCTGAAAGTAAAGTAGGACGATTTAATCAATAGTTAGCTAAAGGACAAAATCTTTTAAAACTGCTTCTCGGGACCTCATAAAGTTCATATCTTGGCATAAATCGTTTCACGATTTGAAACCTTTCTCGGACCAATATTTGGCAGTGACTTCATACTTCGAATCTTGAGAGACGTTCATGAAATAAGGGTCTTCTCTCATAATAGGAATTTCTTCACTTGAAGTTTTGAGAGATTCTTCATACTTGGACCACGACTTCTTCATTTTTCTCCAATCTTTATTTGGGATTTTGATATACAACGATCCGCCTCCTTTTAGGACTTGGATCTATTTATCCTCATACCTTGTTAGGGCCTTTTTGGATAGACTTCTCCATAATCTTCACGGGAGTATTTGCTTTTCGTCGTGTGTCTCGATCCTTCATATTGATTTTTGAGAAATGATTCTTCACATCACTTGGGATCTTTAGCAACAAAATGTATCCCTCATGCCTTGTTAGGGCCTTTTCAGACTCGCCAATCTTCGCATCCCGCTTCAATAAGTTATGCCTTGGCTATGAACTCTAATTAATACCGAGAAACTTTTAAACGATCTTGGGCTAGAAGCTAAGTAACTTTTCAAATCGTACGACCTTATTTATTGAAAATAAATTTATTAACAAGCGATGGGAGAAAAAGCTCATAATCAACTCACATAAATCCATGAAAGAATACCAAACTTATAATTGACTCTATCATCTCTCGTTCTCCACAATTTAAAATCTCAAGGAATGAGACTCATGGATGCTTAGCCTATTAAATCAAAGTTTTGGGTTTTCAAGTCATCTATAGGATCTTGCAACTTCTTAGACTTTTTCAAGTTTAGAATTCGCATTTTAAAGTTCCCTTGATAAGAGACTTTCTAGGATCAATTATAGGAACTTGCGAAAAGTTCTTGTTCTTAACCCATAAGAGTTAAGACTTTCGCGTTTTAAAGTTCCCTATATGAAAGCCTAGCAAAACTTGACTTAAACACGTTAAGGATACTAGCTAGAGTATACTTGGATAAGTAAACTCGGGTTGAGTCAAAAGATTCACAACGTTTGAAAATTAAAACCACTTTATTCAAAATTTATTCTAGCAAAGAAAGAAAATAACTATAACAAAGGTAAATACAACTAGGTCAAAATAGATCAAAAATTTTGAAAAATGTCGAAAATCAATTTTCCGGTTAAAATGAGGAAAAATACAAGGAAAAGTCCACTTAACTTCGATAGAAGTCCCCCTACACTTTATATAAACATAGTCCTCAATGATTAAGCATGTAGAAGTAAACTCCCCTACACTTAGGACATTGTGCACTTTGTTTAAATCTTGCTTAGGAAGAGACAACTAAAGTGATTCCTATTTTAATATTGGAGAATATAAAATAGAGAATCAAAAGAGTTTAGGATAGAACCGGGAAGACAGGTACACGGAATCACGGGTCGTCAAAAGTCATCAAGAATGGATCTTTGAAAGCTCGAATCCCTGCACATGATAAGAAAGAAAACAACAAACACATACTAGGGTCTCCCCCTACACTTATTATAAAAAATAGAGAAAAAGGATAGATACTGCGGGTTGCCTCCCGAGAAGCGCTTGTTTTTGTTCACCGAGTCGTGAGCCTGACTCGACCTTGATTAGCATGGCAAGAAGCTTGAAACACATCCACCGAGATCAAATACATGGTTCTCGTCCATCGAATAGCATAAGCTTAAGGCGAACAATGCAAGCCAAATAAGAGTAGGCAAGGTTCCCTTAAGCAGTGATTTAGCACGGTGGAAGAGAGTGTGATGAGGTACAAGCATATCTCCATAAGTTCCAAAAATCTTTCCTTTTATTTCATCAGATGGATACTGAGATGGCTTAAAAATTGCAATACCGGTATCGAACACCTTTTCCTTTAGCAGAAAATAACACTCAGGCTCAGTAGACCTTGAAGAAGATCCGCTCACAAATCGCACAATCTCATTTGACGAAGGTGGATAGAGAGGTGTCAAAACATAGGTACTACGGATATCGGTGTTTTCCGGCTTCTTCTCCTTTGAAACGGGTTTCTTCATATCCAAAGGAGGATAAAGAGCATCATCAAATTCCAAAGGAGGAGAATCATTCTCATTTGGGAATTAAGTGTTGAGAAAAGTAGCAAAATCTTCCTCAAATGAGTAGTCATCCAAATTAGGATCAAGCATTGTTGGTGGAGGATCTTCATCAAAAATAGGAACAAGGTCATCATGTGAAGAATCACTCGAAAGAGTATCGACATCATCAAAATCATCATATGTTGGCATGTCTTTATACTCAGAAGAAAAACCATCAGAATCATCCATGTCAGAACTAGAATCATCATCATAGTCATCATAAATTGGTGGAGACTCATGAATTGGTGGGGCATCCAAATTGGAGAGAGAATCATCCACGTCATCTTGGAAAAGTGGATTATTATAGCAAGAATCGAAAAGAGGATTGTTGTAGACGACAAAATTATCAAGCACATTAATCATATTCGATGATTCTCTTCCATTGGATTTGTTTGTGATCTTCCCCATTTTAAAAACTTGAGCATCATTCCCGACTCTTAAGATTAGCTCACCTTCGGCAATATCGACTAAGGCTTTTCGGGTTCTCAAGAATGGCCGACCAAGTATTAATGGAATACGAGGGTCCATTTCATAATCAACAACAACAAAGTTGACCGGAAAAGTGAAGCTACCAACTTTAATAATGACATCTTCGGTAATACCAACGGGGTAAGCGAGAGTGCGATTTGCTAGCTCAAGAATCATCTTTGTTGGAGTAAGGGTCGGGTAATGATAGTGTTTTCAAACACTTAAAGGCATCAAATTTATACTTGCCCCGTCGGCTAAGGCAGTAAATTCTTCAACTTTGTTAAAAATGCATGGAAACACGAAACGACCGGGATCTCTAAGTTTTTCCGGAAGTTCTTTAAGAATGACTGCAAAACAATTTTCATTTAGGCGTGTGTTGACAAACTCAGCCATCTTTTCCTTCTTGTTAAGCAATTCCTTGAATGCTTTGACAAATTTTGGCATTTGGACAAGTGCTTCAACGAGGCTAATGTTGAAGGTCATTTGTGATATCATCTTCAGAAAAGAAGTGATTTGAGCATCCTCTTTGTAGAATCGTGATAATCTTCGTATTTCAAGAGGGTTGATGATTTTCTAGAGAGAGAAACTAGAGAGAGAAGTGAGAGAAAAGTATGTGTATTACTAGAGAAATAAAACAACCAACACCCCTTTCCATGGTGGAAAGGGGTTTAAATACCCAAGTCCTTAAGTGGACTTGGGCCTCCGGCCCATGAACATGCTCATGGGTTGGGCTATTTATAAGCATTACTTAAACAATACTACGAGCCTATAACTATATTGTTGGAGTGACCGAGACTTTCTTTATACGAAAAACGTATTTCCAACAATCTCCCCCAAAGGGAGGTCACTCCAAATTTACAAAGTCCTAATCTAGCATGTTAGATCTTGTTCTTGAGCTCGTAGTC
Organism: Glebionis coronaria; assembly: GCA_025667525.1. Taxonomy (NCBI): domain Eukaryota; kingdom Viridiplantae; phylum Streptophyta; class Magnoliopsida; order Asterales; family Asteraceae; genus Glebionis; species Glebionis coronaria. The sequence continues at coordinate 164,665,544 of CM046879.1, forward strand.
CACTTTCTCTTTTCTTCTTTAACTTTTTCTTCTTTTTGTGAATATGTGTTGAATAATATCAGGCTTTTGCTTGGAACATGTTCTTTTGGCCTTTCACGTGCAATCTTTATCTTCTTGTGATGTTCGCCTCTTCGTGACGTCATGTCCCACACACCTATCCTTTGTTGAATTCTTGAAAGTTTCAGAGTTGATACAGCGGAAGACTTTTAGGTCATACTTTCTTGAATTTGCAGAAATATTTGATGCAGAAGGAATAAGTATGTGAGGACGACTTCAACTGGTACACCGCAACACCACCGTCTTCGAATACATCAACATAATAAGACACAAATAAAATGGCTTTGACATTTTATTCTAATTCGGTAGCATTTTACCTCCGGTCGGTGAAGAACCGTTGGACGATAATAAGTATCGTACGTGTGACAGGTAGCTCTAATTAAAGGTCTCCTTGACAAGATTTCGCGGGTAAACCCGTTCTCTTTATTCAACCGTCCAAAGCTGACTGCGAACATAAAGAGTGAATCATTTGGATTAAAAAATCCTTATGATTGAAGCTGTCAATTCATGAAACCTGGAACAAGTGAATTTCAATTAAGATTTTCACCATCGTTGCTTTCCAGTTGTCACGAGCTAGATTCATATAGAATCTTGCACGTCACCTACCAAGTGCTGTTTGATGTTAACATTAGAAGGATTTCCACTCGTCATTGTGAACACTAAAGAGTGTCACTCTGAGTGTTCTGGCAAGATCATTCGATAATGCGTAGAGGCATGGAACGAGTTTAAGTTCAATTAAGAATTAAACTACTGTTTCTTTCCAGTTTTTCACAAGATTGGTTCTTAAAAACCGCACGTGTCACCTACCATGAGCTTGTTTGATGTTGGCTCAAGCAGGATTTCCATCTTCATTGTAATACTTGCGTATCACTCGGATGTTCTGGCAATATTACAAGAATACTGTGTAGGACTCATAACGATCTCTTACTTTTCACAGTGTGTGAAGAAGCAAGGAATAAATGGAAAGTGTCCTAATGAGACTTTTGATGATCTCGTGGCTCTAGACTCGATAGTGCGTTTTGATTTAGTGAGCGATGGCTAGAGAGGATTGCCACCTATTCAATATCAGTCTATTCGGAGTGAATAAACCAATAGATAACGTGTTGAACTCCGTATGATTAAAACAAACATCTTTTGAGAGATATTTGAGTTAGCTGGGAGGGGTTGTGCATGACATCACTGGGTCCATGATATCTTGTATTCAATATTAAGAATCATTTAAAAATGATCCCAATAATAGATGTGTTGACCTGGTTTCTGTCCTAAGTTGTAAGGAGGGCTTCTTTCTTTACACCCTTTATCTTTACATTTCTTTTTCATTCTTCAACCCCTTTAGTACTTACCAATACCATCATCACTAGCACCTTGTTGTGATTGTTCCAGTGCTAGCATCAGTAATTAGTCGGTACTCTGCTACGTTCACAATCATCTCCAACTTTCCTAGGACTTCTAATTCTATCTTGGGAATTGTCCTTGGGAAGATTCCATCGGTTCTTATGAATCATTGGACTAATACCTAATCCTACCACCCTTTTGTCACCACATCCGTCGTGAATTAAGTGTGTTTTGGGTAAGTATTGTTGATGAGACTGTATTTATACATAGTCTCATCGTCCAAATCGGGCTTAAAACGCTTAAAATATCGTCAAAATACCCAAAATATGCCTGTGTTTGTTCATTGTGTATTTCAGGTACGGTTATCGTGAATTCACCAAAAGATCAAAGGAATCAAGCAAAAATGAACACGGGAAACGAAGCCGCACAAAGAACCGGACCCGAATCCTGAATTTCCATAATTACCCTTGAAGTTTGAAGATTGGCAACATTGGTCCCTCAACTTGTGAAGACTTGTCACAAATGACCCTTCACAAATCATTTGTACAAGTTACATCCTTGAAGTTTGAAGACATGTGCAAGAATGGCCCTTGAAGATAGTCAAAATTGCATAAATAATCCTTATATTATGATTGGAAAATACATTGTGCCATTTTTGACAAGTGCATCAAAGTTGAAACAAGGGAAAAAAGAGTGATTTGCTGGAAAGACTTTGTTTGATAAAAGTTTGGGAATCAAGGGGCCATACTTGGCCAGACATTAAACCTTTCCTCATCCACTCTCACAACGCCACGTAGCCCACCACCACTTTTCATCCAATCAAATTCGCCCCATCACCCACGTCCCCATTCCACTCAAACCATTATTAAACTTTTTTTAAAACCTGGTTTAAATAAAGAAAAAAACGTGGGAAACAATGTTTTAAATCTTAAACATAATCTAACACACCTAATTAACCCCTCCCTAAACCTAGTTTACCCAAGAACCCTAGACCCTAATTACTACTAATCAAAGGGTTTTTCTTTCAAACATTCCAGAAAGTTAATTGACACTAACCTCACTTAAACCCACACCCAAAACACCTCCCAACACACCCATGTGGCCACAATGGACCACTCTCCTTCACGTCCCTTTCCACAAACTCCAACACCAGACAAAATGAGTGGATGTATGAAGTTCCTTGGACCCAAAGCTTAAACCAACGACTCAGATTGGTCTTCCAACAGCTGGCCATCACTAGACAACAAGAATCAAGCACATGGACCTTTTTGACCCATTTTGAAGAATCAAAGGCCAAGGGCAGATTTGGAAGAACTAGTATTAGGGTTTTTCATAGTCTAGAATCTTCTTCCTTTTGTATAAATACAGCCGTTTGTGGCTTGTATTTTTCTTTGTTCCAGAATTTGTATTTTTTAAACATTATTAATGAAAATGAACTTTTTTAAATATTACATTTCTGAGTTCCATAGTTTAGTTTGTGTAGGTTAATGATTCTCATAATGGTAATTTAGTTTAAGGTTTCAAAGAATTTCCATTTATCATAGATTTTCAGAAAATTTGTATTTTTAAAATTCTTGAAAAAGGTTTTTCAAAGTATGAAATTAATATCTTGATGAAGTGATAGTGGATTCAAGATAGTGATTTCAGGTTTTTGTTAACTTTTTGTCAAAATTTTATTGGTTCCAAAATCATTTTTTAAAGATTTTAGCAAAATCTTTTGTCTTTTCTTTTTCTAACCTTACTGTTTGATTAAGCCAACACCAATAAGCCTGACAAGCTTTTTGGTGCTTAGCTTAAACAAACTTGGAGTTTATTTCCTGTTTGTGGTGTTTGTGAAGGTTCACAAAGAAGGCATATCCATTTTTTTCTCTTATTAAAGATATTGATACCCCTGGTTCAGTTGTTGAGCCACAGCAGGGGCTCTCTACACTCCATAAGCTCATATAAGCTCCCAACAATCCACTTGGAAGGCCTCAGCCTGGTAACGGCTTGAACCCCTTTTGGCATTTTTTTGAGATTTTATATGATATTTATGTGATTTTGTGTAGAACTTGTTCTTATGTTATTTCCCTGGCTTTAATATGTTTGTTTAGGCTTTATATGCATGCTCAAGTAGATTTGAATCAGTTTAAGTCTCTTTGAAATAGATTTAGTGTGTTAATCATGGATTCTGAAATTTAAAGGGGTGTTTGGGTCTGCTTATTAAGTCAAGTGATTGTCATTTATTTGGTTTAAAAACAGCTTATACACACTCCTTAGGTTGTTTTTAGTAGTGTTTGATATTTGGTTTGCACTCTGGTTAGGATTTGTCAAGATTGTATGTTCAAGTTTGGGTAATACCTGCTAGAAAACAGTAAGCTCAATTCTTGCTTCTTTTAGTATAAATTTTGCCTATAAATCTTATTACCTGTTAGAAATTAGGATAACTTAGGAGTGTGAATGGGTTTTATGTGATTGGGTTTGATTGTGTGCATGAGTTAAGCTGCTGAAACTCACCATTGTGCCATTTGCACCAGCAAAAAGTCCCTCAGACCCCATTTCTTGTTTACAGTCACTTAAATAGGGCCTTAGTGTGATATTTTTGTGTGTAGCTTGTGTTTTTTTTAGCATATTCTGACTCCCTACACTCCACTGAGTGTAGGGGTGCCCCTTTGTCCAAGAAAAAATCAAAGCAACAGCTTTCCTAAGTTGAAAACCCATCAGACCCGTTTTTTTTATGCTACCAGTGGGAACAAGGTTCCCACTGCTAGTGTGATAGTTTCCCCTGCTTGGCTATAAGACAAAAACAGCAAAAGTGTCACTTTCAGTTTCATTCTTTTTTGTCTTTTGTGGTTCAAAATAGGTTTTAGATTTTGATTCTTTTTCCAATATTTTTCTTATTTAATTTCTGATTTTTCAGTATAATTTATTTTACAGTTACTATTCATTTAGTATTTTTTAAGTTTTATTGCTATTTTTATTTACTTATTAATTTTCTGTTTTTTTCTTTTAGTGGTAAAACTTTATATTTTTCAGATTTAAAATTTTTCTGAGATTTAGAAAATTAGTTTAAGATTTTTAGTTTAAAAATATTTCACTGTTCACTTTTTAATTATTTTTTTTATAATTAATTAACTTAATTAGGGTTTAATTATTATCTGTTTTGTCTTTTAGTGCAAATTTTTACGTTTTTTAAACTTTTTCAATTTTCTACTATTCATTAGTGTAATTTAGGATTTTTAAAATTGTCAAATTAATTTTGGCATTATTTTATTATTTTTTTAGAATTATTTTAATTTAAAAATAGTTTTTAGTGATTAAAAAATAGAAAAAATAGTTTTTAAAATTTAGGAAAAATAGTTTTTAGTCTTTAAATAATATAAGTGACTTATTAGTTCAATAAATAATATTTTGGGCATTTTGTTAATTATATTTAATTTTTGGGCTTTAATTAGCATTAAAAATTGAATATTTAATTAATAAAAGGTTTTAAAATATATTTGTTGGATTTTTATTCTTATTTATATTATTTTAGACTTAGTTTAATCTTTTAATTAATTTTTAGGATTAATTTTTAATTTTGTCGCGTTTTACGTAATTACGTCATCGTTTACGTCAACGTCGTAGCATCATCGTAGTCGTAGCTCGTCTTTACTTTTTCTCTTCTAAACCAAAAACGTCACTAATCCAAACTTGATTTTATATATATTGGCACATTAATACACACACCTCCTTCGAGAACGAACTTGGAATTTATTCGTCTTCACGGTTTTCCTAAATCGTGTCGATTAATACTTACCACATTTATACTCGTCTTTCCTAAGACTTGTATATCTATAAAAACTACTACATCATTTTGGCACCGCTGCCGGGGAGGTGTTTAGTGTGCCATTATTATTATTATCGTGTTTGTGTGAGTAGTGCGTTTTTGCTTTTCAATTTTTGGAAAGCGTACATATCGCACATACTCATTTTTTTTATTTTTCATTATTATATTATAGTATCCAAATAAATCGTGTTTAATTTTCCTAAATTAAACACATAACAATCATCTTTACTATATTGTAGATATATTGGTTTTCGTTTTTCTTGTGAATATTATTACTATATTGTATCTACGTAAGAACAATAAATATACAAGTACTCCAAAAGCGTGAAAACGCAACCTTGATTCGGGATTTCATCACTCGATCATTGTATTCGAATTCAAAGCAAAAGTTTAAAGGCAAAATAGATAAATACTTTCGTGAGGCTTAATTTCAATTAACACAAACTATAACGTGGGTATAAGGCGGTTGTATTTCACGACCTAAAGGAAAAAGGCTCTTAAGTGCTTCGCGCCGCCTCGTTTCCTCCGCTTGCTTGTGCGTGTTTTGAGAAAGAAGGCTAATCGAGGGTTTTCCGCCCAAGTATTATCTACGTATATTATATTTGCTTGTGTTTTCAAGATTAAACCCTCTTGAACGTTTTGGTGTTCCACCAACGTTCTAAAGTCATCGAAGGCGTTCACTCCACGTGATCGTTTTCATTCTTTGAGGCTCCTTTAATCGAGAAAGTCGATTCGAGGGGAGATTTGTAGATTTGTGTCTATGTAATACATTCAAAAATCCAAAAAAAAATTAAAAAACCAATCAAAAACCAAAAAAATTGAAAAAATCAAAAAACTGCAAAAAGAATCTTCTTTGCTACCACCCATTCTACGCTTAGTGCATGCGCACTCGATCGAAGGATTATTCCAATTCTAGTGAAGCTTCGAATCGACGCAATCGTAATCGAAGGAATCAACGACGTAGACGAGAATTAGAAACCGAAGTTCCTAATATCGTTGTTGAAGAAACCGTAGAGGAGATGGCCGACAATCGTTCTATGATGGAATTGCTCCAAGCGCCCACCGAGGGTTATGGAGACGCGATCGTAATTCCCGCTATCGAGGCGGAGAATTTTGAGGTTAAGAGCGGAATGCTTTCGTTAATCCAAGCTACGAAGTTTCGAGGTCGTGAAGCCGATAATCCTCACGACCATATTCGGAATTTTAATCGTCTTTTAGCCACGAGCAAGTTTAAGAACGTCGACACCGATGTCGTCAAGCTTATGCTTTTTCCTTACTCGCTCGATGGTGCCGCCAAGGATTGGTACGAGAAAGAGCCACCTAATTCCATTACTACGTGGAAGGATCTCGTTTCCAAGTTCGTTAATTATTTTTTCCCACCGTCTAAGACAACGTTTTTCAAAAATGAAATTACGAAATTTGAGCAAAAACCGCATGAATCTTTTAGAGACGCGTGGGATCGCTTTAAGGAATTGCTTAGGAAATGTCCTCACCATGGTTTTTCTGAGTTGCACCAAATCGATACGTTTTACAACGGTCTTAATTTTCAAGAGCAAGATTCGTTGAATTCCGCCGCCGGTGGCAACTTTTTGTGTAAAACTCCGAAAGACGCTTTGATAATTATCGAGAACCGATCCAAGGTTTACCAACTCCGCAACGCACCGAGTGTTGCCAATGTCGCCAATGTTAGTAGTTCTAATCGCGACAATGAGAGGGTTGATGCGAAAGTCGATAAGTTGACGAATGTGTTCACGTCTTTTCTCGTTGAGATGCAAAAGAAAGACGCTCCCGCTACGGTGAAAGCGGTTGAGGTTTCATGTACGTTTTGTGGTGGACCTCATAATTATTACGAGTGTGCGGCTACGGATGGCCAAACGTCGAATGTGAGTGCGTTAAATGGAAACAACAATTTTCAAAATCAAAATAACGCGGGTCCATCACAACAAGGAAATTATAACCAAGGCAACAATTTTCAAAACCGAAACAATTTTCAAGGAAATAATCAACAAGGAAATTTTTTGAATCAAAATCAAGGAGGATATAATCAAGGTCGTAATATAACTTGGCAAAATCGAGACAATAATCAAAACTCGAATTTTTCAAACAACAACAATCAAGGCAACAATTTTTCAAGTGGGAATCAAGGAAATTTTCAAAGAAACAATCAAAACCAAGGGAACTTTAATTCAAATCAAAATAGTTCGTCAAACGATTTTCAAAATTACATGAAAACGAATGAGGCTAATATGAGACGATTAGAGGGAGAAATTGGTACTTTGAAAAATGACTTTTCTAATACATTGAAATTGCAAAACACGAAGATTAAGCAAGGGCAAATTGATATTAAAAAGATGTTTTCGGCCATAATGAACAAAGCCTCGGGTTCGTCATCAAGTTCGTTACCTAGTGACACCGTTGCTAATCCGAAAGAACAATGTAAAGCCGCCTCGTCTCGTGAGAAAGGTCGTGTGATTACCCCTAACCTTGAAGGATTCCGTGTTGTTTATCCCTCTCAACCCTCGACTTCTAAGACGTCTTCTTGTTCTAAAGTCGATGGGGTGAACGTGGCGACCAAGGAAAAGAGTGCACACCCTTGTGTACCTCAAATTCCATCTACGGTTCAAAAAGAGAGCTTTGTCGACCTTACCAAAGTAACCCTTGAAGAAACTTGTGCTTCGATCCTTCTTAAAAAACCCAAAAGGCGTATGCCGAGAAAGGAAAAGGATCCGGGCCAATTTCTACTACCTTGTGATTTTTCCGAGATTGAGGGATGTTTAGCCCTTGCCGATTTAGGTGCTAGCATCAATCTCATGCCTCATTCTCTTTGGAAATTGATGAGATTGCCTTCACTTACCCCCACGAACATGACTATCGAGCTTGCAAATTGTACGCCACTTATACCAATTGGAATAGCCGAGGATGTCTATGTTAGGATTGGAAAGTTTGTTTTTCCCGCGGATTTCGTTATATCCGATTACGAGTGTGACCCTAAATGTCCCTTTATTTTAGGCCGACCATTCTTATCGACGGCTCGAACCGTAATCGACGTTCACGAGGGGAGACTTACTATGAGATATGGGGATGAGAAAATAGACTTTTTCGCTAGAAAATCCCAAGGGTTTAATGAAAATGAAAAAACCGAGGTTTCAAAACCTAATGATTCAATTTCTAATGATTTCAAAATGTTTACTTTAGCAGAAAGAATGAAGCTTGATGCATGTTTTCAAAGAATTAAGAAAAACGGTTTTAAAGATGATGATTTTAATGATAAAGAATACGTGTACCTAATTCAAAAGGGTATGTGTAAATTTATGGATGAAAACTCACTTTGGGATGTTTTTAGCAAAACAAGTGAAACACCAATTCCGAAGGGCGACGTTTGTGCCATCACGACAAAGACCAATATGGGCTCGTCTTCACCACCTTCGAAGGACCACGTCTTTGAGGCTTCAACTTCTAACTTCATCGAAGTGCCTCCTTTGCCTAGACCAACACCCGTTGAGGCTAAAGGGTTTATCGACATCGATCCTCTCGTCTTAGAAAAGTCACCTAAGCATAGTCATTTGACTTGTAAGTCCATGGTTGTGAGTGCTCACATCGACTCTTTCTTTGACGACGACGATGGCGATTTTGCCGAGATTGATCACGTACTTCGACATCCACATGCAATTTTTGATTCTCCTAAGAAGAAACATGTGAAGTACGATGATTATGAGTTTGATCCCGAGATTGAGGAAATCATTGAACGAGAGCTAGCTCTTATGCCTTCACTTCCACCTACGAGTGAGGTCGATCTTTCCAAAATAGAGGATGAACTAAATGAGTTGGAACGTCTTATTTTCGATGACGAACCAACTCATGTGACCACTAAGAGTCCCATTCTCGAGGAGTTACCTTATAAACACTCCTCATTTGAGAATGACGTTTTAATAAGTGTGTAAACACTTATCCTTTTGCCACTAAAATCAAGTAAAAACAAGACCTAATCATGTGTTTAATATCATAAATGTCGGAATTACGCGTGGTTTTGTGTTTTGTGTAATAAATAGGTACAAATGATCAAAAGAAGATAAAACACGGGATTTCACGGTCAAATGTCGAAGAAAAGTCAAGATAGAGACGAAGACAAAGATCAAAAGTCCAAAAGTGTGCAACAATCACGGAAACCGATGAAAACCAACACGAGATTGATAAAAGATCGAGGAAACCCAAATCAAGCTCGACATGAGTGGATTTAATATTTTGTCGAGTTTACGAGACAAGTGGGACCCACAATTGGGAAATGGGCTCAAAAGCCCATTTATGATTCAAGTATTTAAAAAGAGGTTTTTGATAGTCCATTTTGAGGCCCAAAAATCGGATGAAGGAATTAACATGGGCTAACAGCCCAATATCGTTAATAATTAAAGAAAAGTGAAGAGAGGTACTGGGCCTGAAAGGGTTTAACACAAAACAATTGAAGTAAAAGGTTATTTACTCCACTCGTTCCACCTGTCACCCACTTACCCATTTTTACCCCACCAACGAATAAACAAGTAATGTTTTTAACGTTTTCTCTCACTTTCTTAAATTACCTTCGATGATTTCTATGAAAAACTCTCTCTTTCATTCATCTTCCCCAAACCTTTCACCTAAAACCAAAAAAACCTGTAACTCTTTTCTACCCTAATCACTATTCATCAAAACCCTAATTAGGGTAAAAAGTTAATTCATTAGGGGGGTTTTTGATCCCACGTGTTCATCACGTGATTGGGAAATAAATCCCCAAAGATTTCGGAACCTGAAGATGGAAGAGAAAGGGACGTGGCATCAATTGATTGGGTCTAACACATCATACTCCCATATCCACCAATCAGAGATCTCCACATCAGCAAAGAAGAAACACAAAGAGCCACGAGGGCAATCCGAGGTTACATCCACTCCTCTCCACCGTTCGATTAAAGAAAGAGAAGAAAAGAAGAGATCAAAGGTCAGGATTTCACTCCGTAGCCTCCAAGAAAGCCTAGAAGGATCGAGGGATCCTTATAAAACCCCTCTCTCACATGTAATTTATGGCATGCTTTTCTTTATTTTTAAATTTTAGAAAATAGATTAATTAGGGTTTTTAAATTGTAATCTCTCCTTTTCCAGTATTGTACTTTGGTTTTTAATTAATGAAAAAGTAATTTAGTTTTAATTCTCGTATCTATTTCAGTTTCTGTTTTTTTTTATCTGGTAAAGTCACGGTTCTCGGTTTATTATTTTTATAAAAAAAAAAATATATATATAAAAAAAAAGATAAAGAAAAGTAGTTTATATATTTCCCCTACTGGGAAGTAAATTTCAAAGCTACTGTTCCTCCGAATACTTGGTTCAAAAGGCTGTGTAGTCTCGATATAAGGTGGTGTTGTTTGGAGTTCGATTTGGTTTCGAAGAAGATTGATGTGTTGACGGTTTAAATCGAAAGAGGTGTTTGTTTGGAGTTATGATTTCGGTTTGAGCTCGCTCAGCGCGACGCTACGTCCCAAAGGTTTTCGCCAATCGGTTCGATCTTCTTTTTAATTTTATTGTTATTAATATTTATTATTTAGTTTGATTTTGAATCTGTGGAGCTATTGTTTGAATCTGTTATCGTTATTGAATTATTGTGTTTGGACTTGAGGCTGTTAGGATTTGCTTATGTTTAATTAGTCTAAGTTTAAGTTGTAGGATAGCTCGAATCTGCTTGTTTGGTTTTGATATCAGTTTGTAGGTTTGTTTAGTTCGAAAGTTTATTGGAATCTGCCAAGAGTTTGGAATCTGTTTGGTTAGTAAGCTTATTTGTTTTTGCTTATTTAATAGCTATTTGTGTTCAACTACTTGAATCTGCTTATTATTCATAGGGTGTTTGGATTTACATTTTATAGCTTATTAAATAATCAGTTTTCTGCTTAGAATAGTTTATATCAGTTTAGCTTATTTGTTTCTGTTTATTTAGCTTTTTGCTTATTTAGTATAGCTTAGTTTGGTTTTAGTCATAGCTTATTTGTTTCTGCTTTTCGAATATTGCTTATTTGGAATTGATCTATCTTTGCTTACTTGGGTTACTTTGCCTGCTTATTGTGTATATTGCTTATACTCAAGCCCAATTGGCTTGAGTTAGATCTGTCCAAAATATTCAAGTTCCAAGCAAAAGTAAAAAAGAAAAGGTTTAAAAATAATAAGCAATTTCGCCCCTCACAAGGACTCGAACCCCAGACCTCTGGTATAACCCTCCAACGTGTTAACCACTGAGCTAGACTCCTTTTTGTTTATTAGCCTACGTTAGACAATTAATATAGGGTATTTAGCTCTGTCCGTTTTTAATTAGCTTAATAATAGTTTTAGTCTATTTAAATTTTAATTAAAAAGTAATTAGAAAGTTTACTTTAATTTTCAGTTTTTACAAAAAAATAAAAAGATAAAAAAATATTTTATTTAATTTGTTTTAAAATTTGTTTTTTTTAGTTCCTAAATTAATTTAGGTTTTATTTAAAATAGTATAAAATAGATTATTTTTAAAATAGATTATTTTTAATTAAGTATTTAGTTTAAAAAGTTTATTTTTAGAAGTTAATTTTATAGATTTATTTTCTTAGATAAATTAATCTTAATTAGCTTTTATTGTTTTGTTTAAAAAAAATTAGTTTAAAAATAGTAATTAAATTTAGTTTTAATTTAATAAGTTTTAAATTAGTTTAAAAATACTCAAAAAGAGATTTTACCAAAAACAAGTTAAGTTGAAACGTAAAAGCGGAAATCAAATTCGAGTCGAATCGAGGAACGATAATAGAATATAAAAAGGGTACACAAAATCTCTTTATCAAATTGGCGCCGCTGCCGCTTCGCTCGTACGATTGACGATTTTTCGTGAAAACGTTTGGATTTTGGGATCCGTTCATTTTGAACGTTAATTTTCTTGCACACAAAATCAAAAACACAAAAAAAAATCAAAAACTTTAAAATACAAAAAAAAATTAAAAAAAAAATCACAAAAGCAATTTCTTTCCTAAGAATTGCAACAAAAAAATTAAAAAAGCAAAAACGTAATACGTTTTCCTAAACGTATTACACCAAAAATATTACGTATTATTGTTATTTTTCTTATTCGATTTCTTTCGTTTTTCTTGTGAATATATATTTTTCTAAAAAAATACAAAAAGATTTTTCTTTTACTATATTATATTACGTAGCACAATAAATTACCTACTTATCAAATAAGGCCTTAGTTGGGATTTCATCACCTAACTATTGTATTCGAATCCATAACAAGAAAAAAGGGCAAAATAGATAAATACTAGTAAGACGTTTGAACTCGATATATACAAACTATAAGGTGGGTATAAGGCGACGCGCTATAAAAGGCCGTCTAAGGAAAAAGGTTTTTAAGTGCTTTGTGCCACCTCGTTTCCCCGCTCGCTTGTGCGTATATTGAGAGGGACGACCGATTATTGGTTTGCCAACTCAAGTAGTATTTTACGTATATATTTTTGTAGCTTTTTCTTATTGCTCCTCGAGAGGGAAAATCCTTTTCCTCTCAAAGTCGACCGAGGTCACCTACCTCATTCCAAATTTTTAATTGTATGCGCACTCGCGCGCGTACATACATACCGAGTGGTGTACCAAATACTTCTAATTCTTCCAAAAAGAAGAAGAAGAAAAACAAAAAGACCGTCATTCAAGCCGATCCCGAGAATCGAGCTTTCGACATAACGATGGCAACGGATAATCGACCAATGATTGAGATTCTTCAATCTCACGTTGAAGGAAACGATGATGCGATTGTGGTGCCGACCATTGGAGCTAATCATTTTGAACTTAAACCGGATTTTATTCGAATGGTTTCCGCTACACCATTTTTAGGTCGTACTAATGATGACCCACACGCTCATATCAAACGTTTCATCCAATTAGCTAATACCGTCAAATACAATGGGGTGCCCCAAGAGGCCGTTCGCCTCCAACTTTTTCCTTTTTCCCTCGAGGGACAAGCCCGGATTTGGCTTGATAAGGAACCATCCCAAAGTATTACCACATGGATCGACTTAGAGACCAAGTTCATTAATTACTTTTTCCCACCATCACGGACCACCGCTTTAAGAAATGAAATAATCAATTTTGAGCAAAAATATGGGGAAACTTTTAGTGAGTCTTGGGATCGATTTAAAGAGCTTTTGAGAAAATGTCCACAACACGGTTTCACCAAAGTGCATCAAATTAATACGTTTTACAATGGTTTAACTCTAAATGACCAAGACTCACTTAATAGTGCCGCGGGGGGCAATATTCTTGTGAAAACCATGAACGAGGCTTGGGCCATTATTGAGAACAAGGCTAAAGTGCAAACCAAGAGTGTTAGGGCCACTATGGCAAGTGCTAGTTCTAGTGAGAGTGACAAGAAAATCGATCGACTTACTTCGCTTGTTGAAACACTCGCTCTAAAAACCGACGCCCTCACTACACATGTGCATGCCGTGAAAGAAAAAAGTGAAACATGTGAAACGTGTGGTGGACCACATTCATATTTCAATTGTGACAAGGTTTACAACGATCAACAACAAGTTTGTGCTTTTAATGCTAATGAGAGGGTTCAATTTAAACCTAATGTTGATGTTAACCATTTGTCTTATAAAAGTACTAATTATTTGGCTCCCCCGGGTTTTGTAGCACCTCAAAGACCACCCCCACCCGCCCAAAATACCCAATACCAAAATAGGAACCAAGGTCCTCAAATGGGTAATTTTCAAGGGAATGCTAATCAAGGGAATTTTAATGGTCAAAATCAAGGGTTTCAAAATAATAATCAAGGTTTTTATAATAACAACGGTTTTCAATCTCAAAATCAAGGATTTCCTAATCAAGGGTTTAATCAAATGAACATGCAAAACCCTCAAATGGACTTGGTTCTACAAAAATTGACCGAACATGAGAAAATCATGCAAGCTATGCAAGCATCTACTAGACAAATGCAAGAGTCCAATGATAAGAGATTTTTGACTATGTTGCAAACCCTTAGACCCCAAGGTGCCTTACCATCCAATACCGAGATTAACCCTCGTGCGAATGTGAGTGCTATCAATACTCGAAGTGGAGCCAATGTAGTGGGACCTTCCATCTCTTCGCCCATAAAGGAGAAACAAGGCCCGGAGGTCATAATGAGTAATCCTACTCCCCCTCCGGTGATTCCGCCCACTACCACTCCTAGTTCTAGTCCTCCATTGCCGAAAGAGCCTATTCCGACGGTTGTTCAAGAAGCGAGTCCTTCTCCTTCTCAACCTAAGCCTAATATTCCTTATCCATCTAGGTTAGGCAAGACTAAAGTGCTCAACAAAGATGACATTCATGTCTCTAACTTTTTGAAAATGATCTCCAACGTGAATGTTAACGTTAGCCTTATTGAAGCACTTGCTCAAATGCCAAAATTTGTCAAAATGTTCAAGGACTTGCTCAATAAGAAGGAAAAAATGATTGAGCTCGTTAACACCCGTTTAAATGAGAATTGTTCCGCGGTTCTTCTCAAAGAGCTTCCCGAAAAGCTAGGAGATCCCGGACGATTCGTGTTACCTTGCTCGTTTCCTCAAATCGATGATTGTGTGGCTTTAGCGGATCTCGGCGCTAGCATCAATCTTATGCCACTTTCGGTTTGGAAACAATTGTCATTACCCGACCTTGTACCGACTCGTATGACTTTAGAGTTAGCTAATCGAACTCTCGCATACCCCGTTGGTATTGCCGAAGACGTTTTTGTTAGAGTCGGTACATTCACTTTTCCCGTTGACTTTGTCGTCGTCGACTATGAGATGGATCCTCGTATTCCGTTAATACTTGGTCGACCATTCTTATGATCCGGTAGAGCCTTAGTTGACGTAGCCGAAGGGGAATTAATTCTTAGGGTCGGGAATGATCAACAAATTTTTAAAATGGGGAAAATGGTTAATAAAACAAATGAAAAAGAATCGGTCAATATGATTGATGTGCTTAATTTTGATAATGAAGAAAGTTTTATCAATCCTTTTGAAGCTAAAAAGTTTAATATCAATGATTTTGTGGTATACTCAAATCCACTTTTTGACACTTCAAATGATAATCCACTTTTTGAAGAAAATGGGGAAATTAATTTTAGTGATGTCTCGTCTCTAAGTGATCATTCCGTTTCGGATTTTGAGAATGCCAATAGTGAGGACACTTCTTCAAATGCTCACTTTCCTTTCGATCTTAGGGAGACACCTTTAGAACCTCCAATTTTTACTCCCATTTATGACACCGATAGTGATGACACTTTTTCAAGTGATCACACTATTTTCGGCTTAGACGACTCGTCTTTTGACCCACCCACTTTCGACCCACCCATTTATGATTCACCAATCTTCGATAACTACGATGATGACACTTCTTTAAGTAATCTCATTTCCTTGGGTTTTGACGAGACACCTAGTGAGCTTAATGATCCTATTCTCTCTATGAGTGATTCTCCCATTCTTGAGTCTTCCTTTGACTCTTATATTCCTAATTTGAGGGACATGACTTTTGAGGAGGATCCTCCACCTTTAGAGGTCGCCCCTATTTTAGAAGATATTCCATTTGAGGAGGATTTAGATAACTTTCTAAACTCCTATTTTCCTCACGAGGAAGAGTTTTCCTATGACTCCGACGATACTTATGTTTTCACATCAAGTTTGGAAGAGGATGACTTTCCCACTATGGATTTTGATGATATTTTGAGCTTAAATGTCGACACCTCTTGCTATTTTCCCGTTAAGAAACCGGTGTTTGATCCGGGAATAGAGACTTTTGTGCTTTCATTTCCATACCACCTTACCTTCCCTAGTAAGAGATTTTTGCATAAGGATACCCCACTTTTCTATGACTTGCGTACCACCTCGGGGTTTATTTCCTTTTGTGATGGAAATTATGTGTTTGACCCGGGTGGATTTTCATGGGGTATGCCTTGTATGACTTTGTTTCACCTTAATCATGGAGAGATTTTCCTCCCTTGGAAATCTCGGTTGTTCCATGATTTTCCCATTTGAATGTTGACATTCGGGAAATCGAGTCGAGCTAGAGACTCGTGATAAATAAATCAAGCATCGTATAACTAGGTTAGATTTTTACCCTTTTTCACCCTTTTTAACCTTTTACCCATTTTCACCAATAAGTGTAGGGGGGAGCCGAGTAGGTTGTTTGTTTTGTGATTGTGCAGGGACGTGTGCTTAAATGATCCACTTTTGGTACTTTTGACGCGACCCGTGTTCCCGTGTTACCCATGTACCCGGTTCCTTCGATAAGTTTTTGCTATTGTGATTCAATCTTGTATATAAATAAATGTAATCACTTTAGTTGTCTCTTCTTTCGCTCGATTTAAATAACGTACTCAATGTCCTAAGTGTAGGGGAGTTTATTCTCCCACATGCTTAAACATTGGGGACAATGTTTATATTAAGTGCAGGGGGGATTTCTATCGAAATTTTAGTGGCCTTTTCCATGAATTTGACCCCATTTTTACCGGAAAATTTTTAAAATTTTCAACGTTTTTCAAATTTTTGATCTATTTTGGCCTTGTAGTATTTTTCTTTTATTTTATCTCGTCTTATTTTTAATTTCCATTTCAAAAATAAAGTTAAAAAATGAAATAAATGAATAAAATGGTTTTAATAAGTTTAGATATCTTTGATATATTAGGCCCGTTGTTAATATTTTGACTCAACCCGAGTTTACTTATCTAAAGTTTACTCTAGCTAGTATCCTTAACCATATGGACCTTAATTGGTTTATTAGGCTAAGCATCCACGAGTCTCATTCCTTGAGATTTTAAATTGTGGAGAACGAGAGATGATAGAGTTAATTATAAGTTTGGTATTCTTTCATTAACTTATGTGAGTTAGTTATGAGCTTTTTCTCCCATCACTTGTTAATAAATATATTTGCAATAAATAAGGTTGTACGATTTGAAAAGTTACTTAGCTTCTAGCACAAGATCGTTTAAAAGTTGCTCGGTATTAATTAGAGTTCATAGCCAAGGCATAACTTATTGAAACGGGACGCGAAGATTGGCTTATCCAAAAAGGCCCTAACAAGGCATGAGGATACCCGAGTCCAAAAAGGCCCTAACAAGGCATGAGGATTCACTTTTTGCTAAAGATCCTAAGATGATGTGAAGATCATTAATCCAAATCAATATGAAGGATCAAGACACACGACGAGAAGCAATTACTCCCCTAAAGATCATGGAGAAGTCTATCCAAAAAGACCCTAACAAGGTATGAGGATAAATAGATCCAAGTCCGAAAAGGAGGCGGATCGTTGTATATCAAAATCCTAAATAAAGAAGAGGATAAATGAAGAAGTCGTGGTCAACGTTTGAAGCATCTTTCACTCCTTATGAAGATGTATACCAAAATGAAGAGAAG
Source organism: Glebionis coronaria (assembly GCA_025667525.1). Taxonomy (NCBI): domain Eukaryota; kingdom Viridiplantae; phylum Streptophyta; class Magnoliopsida; order Asterales; family Asteraceae; genus Glebionis; species Glebionis coronaria. Next base: position 164,683,148 of record CM046879.1, read on the forward strand.
ACCATAATTTCAAGATCGTCTCTCAAGATTTGAAGTTTGAAGTACAAGCCAAATATCGGTCCGAGAAAGGTCTCAAATCGTGAAACGAGTTATGCCAAGATATGAACTTTTTGAGGTTTCGAGAAGCAGTTTTAAAAGATTTTGTCCTTTAGCTAACTATTGATTAACTCGTCCCACTTTATTTTCGGCCTTAATAAATTATCGAAATAAGTCAAAAATGCATCCTCGTGATCATTCAAGACAAAAATAAAATATAAGAGATACACCGTAGGAATAAGGGGGTCTAAGTGATTAACTAAACCACATGAGTAAGTGTTAGTAGTGCTAACTTGTAATAACAATGATCTCGTTTTTGAGCTTGGTATGGGGAACGTGAAACTTGAGGGTGATTAATATTCATGACACCAAAGCCCTAATCTAAGTCTTAGATTTCTTTACGAGTTTCTTCCATCAAATAATTTCCAAGTTAATAAATTGTTATCACTTTTGTTTCCTTTAAAGTTTTTATCTTTCCGTCATAGTAATATTAGTATATCTTAATTAAAGGCCGAGATGGGTTATTAATGAGAAAAATGTAACTTTTTGCTTTAAAACTATGCATTGCATGGGGTCATTGCAATGGTCAAGTGTAGCGGATTTAATAAGTGTGTAAACACTTATCCTTTTGCCACTAAAATCAAGTAAAAACAAGACCTAATCATGTGTTTAATATCATAAATGTCGGAATTACGCGTGGTTTTGTGTTTTGTGTAATAAATAGGTACAAATGATCAAAAGAAGATAAAACACGGGATTTCACGGTCAAATGTCGAAGAAAAGTCAAGATAGAGACGAAGACAAAGATCAAAAGTCCAAAAGTGTGCAACAATCACGGAAACCGATGAAAACCAACACGAGATTGATAAAAGATCGAGGAAACCCAAATCAAGCTCGACATGAGTGGATTTAATATTTTGTCGAGTTTACGAGACAAGTGGGACCCACAATTGGGAAATGGGCTCAAAAGCCCATTTATGATTCAAGTATTTAAAAAGAGGTTTTTGATAGTCCATTTTGAGGCCCAAAAATCGGATGAAGGAATTAACATGGGCCAACAGCCCAATATCGTTAATAATTAAAGAAAAGTGAAGAGAGGTACTGGGCCTGAAAGGGTTTAACACAAAACAATTGAAGTAAAAGGTTATTTACTCCACTCGTTCCACCTGTCACCCACTTACCCATTTTTACCCCACCAACGAATAAACAAGTAATGTTTTTAACGTTTTCTCTCACTTTCTTAAATTACCTTCGATGATTTCTATGAAAAACTCTCTCTTTCATTCATCTTCCCCAAACCTTTCACCTAAAACCAAAAAAACCTGTAACTCTTTTCTACCCTAATCACTATTCATCAAAACCCTAATTAGGGTAAAAAGTTAATTCATTAGGGGGGTTTTTGATCCCACGTGTTCATCACGTGATTGGGAAATAAATCCCCAAAGATTTCGGAACCTGAAGATGGAAGAGAAAGGGACGTGGCATCAATTGATTGGGTCTAACACATCATACTCCCATATCCACCAATCAGAGATCTCCACATCAGCAAAGAAGAAACACAAAGAGCCACGAGGGCAATCCGAGGTTACATCCACTCCTCTCCACCGTTCGATTAAAGAAAGAGAAGAAAAGAAGAGATCAAAGGTCAGGATTTCACTCCGTAGCCTCCAAGAAAGCCTAGAAGGATCGAGGGATCCTTATAAAACCCCTCTCTCACATGTAATTTATGGCATGCTTTTCTTTATTTTTAAATTTTAGAAAATAGATTAATTAGGGTTTTTAAATTGTAATCTCTCCTTTTCCAGTATTGTACTTTGGTTTTTAATTAATGAAAAAGTAATTTAGTTTTAATTCTCGTATCTATTTCAGTTTCTGTTTTTTTTTTTATCTGGTAAAGTCACGGTTCTCGGTTTATTATTGTTATAAAAAAAAATATATATATAAAAAAAAAGATAAAGAAAAGTAGTTTATATATTTCCCCTACTGGGAAGTAAATTTCAAAGCTACTGTTCCTCCGAATACTTGGTTCAAAAGGCTGTGTAGTCTCGATATTAGGTGGTGTTGTTTGGAGTTCGAATTGGTTTCGAAGAAGATTGATGTGTTGACGGTTTAAATCGAAAGAGGTGTTTGTTTGGAGTTATGATTTCGGTTTGAGCTCGCTCAGCGCGACGCTACGTCCCAAAGGTTTTCGCCAATCGGTTCGATCTTCTTTTTAATTTTATTGTTATTAATATTTATTATTTAGTTTGATTTTGAATCTGTGGAGCTATTGTTTGAATCTGTTATCGTTATTGAATTATTGTGTTTGGACTTGAGGCTGTTAGGATTTGCTTATGTTTAATTAGTCTAAGTTTAAGTTGTAGGATAGCTCGAATCTGCTTGTTTGGTTTTGATATCAGTTTGTAGGTTTGTTTAGTTCGAAAGTTTATTGGAATCTGCCAAGAGTTTGGAATCTGTTTGGTTAGTAAGCTTATTTGTTTTTGCTTATTTAATAGCTATTTGTGTTCAACTACTTGAATCTGCTTATTATTCATAGGGTGTTTGGATTTACGTTTTATAGCTTATTAAATAATCAGTTTTCTGCTTAGAATAGTTTATATCAGTTTAGCTTATTTGTTTCTGTTTATTTAGCTTTTTGCTTATTTAGTATAGCTTAGTTTGGTTTTAGTCATAGCTTATTTGTTTCTGCTTTTCGAATATTGCTTATTTGGAATTGATCTATCTTTGCTTACTTGGGTTACTTTGCCTGCTTATTGTGTATATTTCTTATACTCAAGCCCAATTGGCTTGAGTTAGATCTGTCCAAAATATTCAAGTTCCAAGCAAAAGTAAAAAAGAAAAGGTTTAAAAATAATAAGCAATTTCGCCCCTCACAAGGACTCGAACCCCAGACCTCTGGTATAACCCTCCAACGTGTTAACCACTGAGCTAGACTCCTTTTTGTTTATTAGCCTACGTTAGACAATTAATATAGGGTATTTAGCTCTGTCCGTTTTTAATTAGCTTAATAATAGTTTTAGTCTATTTAAATTTTAATTAAAAAGTAATTAGAAAGTTTACTTTAATTTTCAGTTTTTACAAAAAAATAAAAAGATAAAAAAATATTTTATTTAATTTGTTTTAAAAATTAGTTTTTTTTAGTTCCTAAATTAATTTAGGTTTTATTTAAAATAGCATAAAATAGATTATTTTTAAAATAGATTATTTTTAATTAAGTATTTAGTTTAAAAAGTTTATTTTTAGAAGTTAATTTTATAGATTTATTTTCTTAGATAAATTAATCTTAATTAGCTTTTATTGTTTTGTTTAAAAAAAATTAGTTTAAAAATAGTAATTAAATTTAGTTTTAATTTAATAAGTTTTAAATTAGTTTAAAAATACTCAAAAAGAGATTTTACCAAAAACAAGTTAAGTTGAAACGTAAAAGCGGAAATCAAATTCGAGTCGAATCGAGGAACGATAATAGAATATAAAAAGGGTACACAAAATCTCTTTATCACGTTTACCAAATTCGTGAGGATCTAACTTATCAACGATCCCCACAAAAGAATGATGGTTTCGTGCTTGATCGTGATCTTTTCGAGAGAGTTTCTAAGATACTCAAGGAGGGGAATGACAAACCGTGATTTGACAAGCCTATCTTTGATGAAGAAATCGATGAGATCGACGTTCATGAGGATGACGAGTATGTAGAACCCGAGGGGGCGGTGTTCTTTATTGACAAACGTTTTGAGAACTTATACAATCCGCCACCCCCTCCCGCCAAAGATTTAAATGTGAGGATTTTTAGCGCGACTAATTTTCAATTTGACACGCCAAATATTTTCGACATTATTCAATCGGGTTTTCATAAAGAGTTTAAAAACGATGAAAAAGGAAAGGATTTTAAAAATGTTTTAAATGATTTTTCTACAAGTTTAACTCCGTCATCACCGCGTTTCATGAGTGCTACCACCTCGTCTACTCCTTTTGACGACGGTTGGTGTGGTCAGTGTGGGGGAAGCCCCAAATGTTCCCTTACACTTTACCACCGAGGACGAGATTTACGATCCCGGAATTTCTTGTAAAGGGAAATCTCGGTCTTCCACCGATGCAATAAATGGAAAATCTTTTCGTTTGCTTGGTGTGAGTCTACCTCGAGTAGCTCATAAGTTTGACTTACCCATTGCCCCACCTTTCTACTTCTTATCTCTTTTCTTCTACCCCATTGGGGTTTGTGTTGGAGTGGCGTTATTTCGTCTTTCATCCGAAAACGAGGACGCTATCTTTGACCCCGGTATACGTATATCGGGTTTTTAAAGTACTCCGTGTACTTTTGGGCATTGTTTATCATGTAAGCCACACCAAAAATGACCATACCATGATTATCCCTAAATGATCACATTTATGGGGATTCGAGTCGAGCTTTTGACTCGGTTATCAAAAACAAGGTGCCTCGTGGGGGATTCTCATGCTTATCCTTGTAAATATTATCGCTTTCTTAGTTAACGTAACGAGGGGACTTGTGCTCTTCCAACATTTGTTCCGTGGTTGTTTGTGATTGTGATTTATTAGGTTCATCGTCATCATTGAAGCCTCTCGTGTTCGTTTTACGGATCACTCGAGCTTCGATCTTTGCCTTTGGAGATTCCGATATCCGATGATATCCTTTTATGTTCTAACGTTTATCTTATTAGCATAATTCATAAACGGCTTTTAGGTTATTCGTTTTACCCTTTCCATGCTCGAGATTAAGCATTCGACTTCGTCTCTAGTATGGGGGTATTTACACCCTAGACTCGAAACATTAAGGACAATGTTTAGTTTTAGTATGGGGGGTGAGTAGATACTTCACTTTGCTTACGTCAACACGCAATCTAATATTCATCTTTTTGTTATCATTTTATGCAAAATAAGGCTAAAAATGGCCAAATTTTAAAATTTTTTCTAGTTTTTCATAAGTGTTTAAGACACGAATGAAGGTTTTCCGATGGTGAGAACGAGAGTAATTTTTGACTCGACCGTGCGTGTTGAGCACTTAGCTTCGATTCCTTAACTTTTTAGGCTAAGTCTCTTAAATGAGGACGAGAAATGATAGAGTTATTTATAAGTCTCGTAATCGTCACGATCTTATGTGTAGTAATTATTAGCTTATTCTCCCAACGCTTTTGCATAATAAATTGTTAATAAATATTGATTTGGCGGTTTAGTCACTATTGTTGGTTTCTAATTTGTTTTAGTAGCTTCCATGTAATTAAATTGGGAAAACATTAAGGTATCGCCAGCGTCACGGTTTTGAAGTATTGGCACCCGAATAATCGAAAGCTTCACCTAATAATAAGATTTCAAGTGCTCACCTAAATTAAGCAAAAAATTTGTAGCTCACAAGGCCGAAAAATCTATGCCCAAATTGAAAGTGAATCAATCCTTAATCTTCGAAGCTTTAAAGATCCAAAATTCGCTTTAGCGTGAGGATATACGTCTTTGGCTAATAAAACCACCGATGAGGCGGATAATAAAAGGCAAGGCAAGACCGAAGTCATAATAAAAGCTCCATGGCGGAGTTGAATAAAAGATGGAGGTAAACCAAAGATAATAAGGCCCTTCCGTTAGGGGGCGTATAAAAGCCTTGGTAATAAGTCTCATGTTCAAAACCGTTATAAAACCGTGTTTATCGATCCTTCTTGTTGACTTAATTTTTTGACATCGTTGTCTATTGGGGTGAATTATTAATTTATTGATTTTGGTTACACCGTTAAGTTTCTATTTTTAGACTTAATCTCTATTCACGCATAAGTCAATGATGTATCCTCGTGATCATTAAGACAAAAATAAAATATAAGAGAAACCAATTAGGAATAAGGGAGTTTAGGTTCGTAATTAACACTCATAAGATGTGTTCGTGTTGCTAACTTATAATAACAATGATCTCGTTACACGCTTAGCATGGAATTGGGTGAAAATCGAGGACGACGAAATTATTTCTAACGAAGCATTCACGTGTTCTTGTTCTATGATCCCAAAAGTCACATTCTCGTGATGAAAACAATACATTATGTCTAAAACGCGTGTAGTAGTTTATTTATGTCTTCAATAAAAGTCATCATAAAATGAATTTTGGAAGTGCTACGGTACTTAATTCTAGCATTGCGTGGGGACACGGCAATGGTTTAGTATGGGGGAGTGATGAGACTGTATTTATACATAGTCTCATCGTCCAAATCGGGCTTAAAACGCTTAAAATATCGTCAAAATACCCAAAATATGCCTGTGTTTGTTCATTGTGTATTTCAGGTACGGATATCGTCAATTCACCAAAAGATCAAAGGAATCAAGCAAAAACGAACACGGGAAACGAAGCCGCACAAAGAACCGGACCCGAATCCTGAATTTCCATAATTACCCTTGAAGTTTGAAGATTGGCAACATTGGTCCCTCAACTTGTGAAGACTTGTCACAAATGACCCTTCACAAATCATTTGTACAAGTTACATCCTTGAAGTTTGAAGACATGTGCAAGAATGGCCCTTGAAGATAGTCAAAATTGCATAAATAATCCTTATATTATGATTGGAAAATACATTGTGCCATTTTTGACAAGTGCATCAAAGTTGAAACAAGGGAAAAAAGAGTGATTTGCTGGAAAGACTTTGTTTGATAAAAGTTTGGGAATCAAGGGGCCATACTTGGCCAGACATTAAACCTTTCCTCATCCACTCTCACAACGCCACGTAGCCCACCACCACTTTTCATCCAATCAAATTCGCCCCATCACCCACGTCCCCATTCCACTCAAACCATTATTAAACTTTTTTTAAAACCTGGTTTAAATAAAGAAAAGAACGTGGGAAACAATGTTTTAAATCTTAAACCTAATCTAACACACCTAATTAACCCCTCCCTAAACCCAGTTTACCCAAGAACCCTAGACCCTAATTACTACTAATCAAAGGGTTTTTCTTTCAAACTTTCCAGAAAGTTAATTGACACTAACCTCACTTAAACCCACACCCAAAACACCTCCCAACACACCCATGTGGCCACAATGGACCACTCTCCTTCACGTCCCTTTCCACAAACTCCAACACCAGACAAAATGAGTGGATGGATGAAGTTCCTTGGACCCAAAGCTTAAACCAACGACTCAGATTGGTCTTCCAACAGTTGGCCATCACTAGACAACAAGAATCAAGCACATGGACCTTTTTGACCCATTTTGAAGAATCAAAGACCAAGGGCAGATTTGGAAGAACTAGTATTAGGGTTTTTCATAGTCTAGAATCTTCTTCCTTTTGTATAAATACAGCCGTTTGTGGCTTGTATTTTTCTTTGTTCCAGAATTTGTATTTTTTAAAAATTATTAATGAAAATGAACTTTTTTAAATATTACATTTCTGAGTTCCATAGTTTAGTTTGTGTAGGTTAATGATTCTCATAATGGTAATTTAGTTTAAGGTTTCAAAGAATTTCCATTTATCATAGATTTTCAGAAAATTTGTATTTTTAAAATTCTTGAAAAAGGTTTTTCAAAGTATGAAATTAATATCTTGATGAAGTGATAGTGGATTCAAGATAGTGATTTCAGGTTTTTGTTAACTTTTTGTCAAAATTTTATTGGTTCCAAAATCATTTTTTAAAGATTTTAGCAAAATCTTTTGTCTTTTCTTTTTCTAACCTTATTGTTTGATTAAGCCAACACCAATAAGCCTGACAAGCTTTTTGGTGCTTAGCTTAAACAAACTTGGAGTTTGTTTCCTGTTTGTGGTATTTGTGCAGGTTCACAAAGAAGGCATATCCATTTTTTTTCTCTTATTAAAGATATTGATACCCCTGGTTCAGTTGTTGAACCACAGCAGGGGCTCTCTACACTCCATAAGCTCATATAAGCTCCCAACAATCCACTTGGAAGGCCTCAGCCTGGTAACGGCTTGAACCCCTTTTGGCATTTTTTTGAGATTTTATATGATATTTATGTGATTTTGTGTAGAACTTGGTCTTATGTTATTTCCCTGGCTTTAATATGTTTGTTTAGGCTTTATATGCATGCTCAAGTAGATTTGAATCAGTTTAAGTCTCTTTGAAATAGATTTAGTGTGTTAATCAAGGATTCTAAAATTTAAAGGGGTGTTTGGGTCTGCTTATTAAGTCAAGTGATTGTCATTTATTTGGTTTAAAAACAGCTTATACACACTCCTTAGGTTGTTTTTAGTAGTGTTTGATATTTGGTTTGCACTCTGGTTAGGATTTGTCAAGATTGTATGTTCAAGTTTGGGTAATACCTGCTCGAAAACAGTAAGCTCAATTTTTGCTTCTTTTAGTATAAATTTTGCCTATAAATCTTATTACCTGTTAGAAATTAGGATAACTTAGGAGTGTGAATGGGTTTTATGTGATTGGGTTTGATTGTGTGCATGAGTTAAGCTGCTGAAACTCACCATTGTGCTATTTGCACCAGCAAAAAGTCCCTCAGACCCCATTTCTTGTTTACAGTCACTTAAGTAGGGCCTTAGTGTGATATTTTTGTGTGTAGCTTGTGTTTTTTTTAGCATATTCTGACTCCCTACACTCCACTGAGTGTAGGGGTGCCCCTTTGTCCAAGAAAAAATCAAAGCAACAGCTTTTCTAAGCTGAAAACCCATCAGACCCGTTTTTTTTTATGCTACCAGTGGGAACAAGGTTCCCACTGCTAGTGTGATAGTTTCCCCTGATTGGCTATAAGACAAAAACAGCAAAAGTGTCACTTTCAGTTTCATTCTTTTTTGTCTTTTGTGGTTCAAAATAGGTTTTAGATTTTGATTCTTTTTCCAATATTTTTCTTATTTAATTTCTGATTTTTCAGTATAATTTATTTTACAGTTACTGTTCATTTAGTATTTTTTAGGTTTTATTGCTATTTTTATTTACTTTTTAATTTTCTGTTTTTGTCTTTTAGTGGTAAAACTTTATATTTTTCAGATTTAAAATTTTTCTTAGATTTAGAAAATTAGTTTAAGATTTTTAGTTTAAAAATATTTCACTGTTCACTTTTTAATTATTTTTTTAATAATTAATTAACTTAATTAGGGTTTAATTATTATCTATTTTGTCTTTTAGTGCAAATTTTTACTTTTTAAAACTTTTTCAATTTTCTACTGTTCATTAGTGTAATTTAGGATTTTTAAAATTGTCAAATTAATTTTGGCATTATTTTATTAATTTTTTAGAATTATTTTAATTTAAAAATAGTTTTTAGTGATTAAAAATAGAAAAAATAGTTTTTAAAATTTAGGAAAAATAGTTTCTAGTCTTTAAATAATATAAGTGACTATTAGTTCAATAAAATAATATTTTGGGCATTTTGTTAATTATATTTAATTTTTGGGCTTTAATTAGCATTAAAAATTGAATATTTAATTAATAAAAGGTTTTAAAATATATTTGTTGGATTTTTATTCTTATTTATATTATTTTAGACTTAGTTTAATCTTTTAATTAATTTTTAGGATTAATTTTTTATTTTGTCGTGTTTTACGTAATTACGTCAACGTCGTAGCATAATCGTAGTCGTAGCTCGTCTTTACTTTTTCTCTTCTAAACCAAAAACGTCACTAATCGAAACTTGATTTTATATATATTGGCACATTAATACACACACCTCCTTCGAGAACGAACTTGGAATTTATTCGTCTTCACGGTTTTCCTAAATCGTGTCGATTAATACTTACCACATTTATACTCGTCTTTCCTAAGACTTGTATATCTATAAAAACTACTACATCAATTGTCACCATGAAAAATCCTTGAAAAATCACTTAAAGCACTTGTGATATTATAATCAAAGTTTTTGTGCCTTAAGTGTTTTGTTCATAAAAAACGCTCCCCCTTAACATGTGCATTACACATATTAAGTTGGTTTATTTTTTACGTCTTTTTCTTTTTTAGCCACATATAATCAAGTCTCCTTAATCCCATTTTCTCCCCTTTTCCAAAATGTTAACCATCAATATTTTGGATATTAATGGATTAACCGGTCTTTGGGTAATAAAATGAAATAAGATGCTGGACAAAGAACATATTAATGCTCCCCCTCAAATTAATGAGGATTAGTTGTAGTGCTCGAGTATGATATGTTTGAAAGATTTAGAATTTCGAGAGAAATTCTTGAAAAATATCATACTTTTAGACTACAACATGCCACAAAAGCTGATTATACATAAATTGATATATTCATAGTAATAGACATATGGAGTTGACCTGATATAAGACGATCCATAATTAAATGGATCGTTCCGTGAACCTATGGTGAGCTCCATATAAGACGATCCATAATTAAATGGATCGTTCCGTGAACCTATGGTGAGCTCCATATGGTCTTCCACCTACGAATCGTTCCACGCTTCTTAGCAATCGGCGCTTCCTTAAAAGTTCCTCAATCTTTTTGATCGCGTACTTAGCTCCTCTTTTGCATTGGCTCGTCCAGGGGTACTTGACTGCTGGAAGCGGTAGGTCGGCGTTGAGAACAGTCAGATCATCACGAACATGTTTGAGCGTACCATCACTGAATTTGTGCAGTTCGGAGAATCGCATAAACTGCATGACGCCAGTCTCATTCGGATAAAATATCCCTGCTTCCGGTGTCGTGGTTCCCATGTAAGGCTTCTTGCTCTTGTGGAAATTACTGAGTGGAGTTGTATGGGGACGTTACAAGTTTAGCTGCTTTTGATAGCTCTCCAATCCAAGTTTAAAATCTTCCACCCGGTGTTGGATGACGATTTTTCTAGCATATTGATGAAAGTTGGAGCTCAATGCAATGACTATCTCAGGTGGTAAATGGTCGACTTTTTCCTGAGCCAATAACAACAGAAGATCTTCAATGTCTTTAAGGCGAAGGTACTGGCGATCACTTTCGTCAATTCTGTATTCTTTTTCATCAGTATGTTTGAACATGATTACATTCAAGTAATCATAACCGAATACAGTCTGATTAGTTGCTCCTTGTATGCTTTTAATTCTATGATCTGAAACAATAGAAGAACCTCTCTTTGGACGATGGAAGTGATTGTAAGCTAACATTTTCTTTGGAGTCCAGTGAGAGATGCCAAGTGATGCATAAGTGTCATAAAACTTGAGCAACTTCCTTCTCCATAACACATCAGGTACTTTATCTTCTATCCACGGTACATTCTCCAGATTGATAGCCTTGATCATAGTAAGTGATGTGGCATACTTCTTCGCGCCTTTTTCAAGGTACTAGAGATCATGAGATACAAAGTGTTCTATTGGAATCGTTGCAGAACCGGCGATGACTGTGGGTGTAAGAGGTCGTAACACTGGAGTCTGAATTCCCGTAGTCGTCGCTCTCATGGCCTTTGTAAGCTCATTTAAGTGATATTCAGCCTCATTATGGCTGATCTTCAAAGTATCAAAGAAGTCCACGTCTACGGCTGCCATTTTGATAAGGTCCGGAGTCATTATTGGTTTCCTATGATGATACCTTAGAAAGGCCGAGAAATCTATTGGATTATTTAGATATTGAGTGAGTTCGATTTCTGTTTTTGTGGCGAAAGGATGTTGTGGTGCTGCGTTTGTGAGCCAGAGTTGCTCCTATACCGTGTCATCGATGATAAGAGATTCAGCAAACGTGAGTTCTGGCACATTTAAGTCTTCTACTTCCATATCTGAAATGTGCTGATCTTCAGATGGTGTTGAAGGTTGTTCTTGTCTCATCGGTATATCATCATTGGGCATAGAGACTGGAATTTCGTCTTCTTGCATAGGTTCTACAGATTCGTTGTGAGAAACAGTAGTAGAATCTGGTTAGGTAGATATACATGTGTCAGTATGCTGAGATTCTGGTACAGTAGAGTCCACCGTCTTTTCTGCAGTTTCAGCAACGCTTTCTTCAGCTTCCTCAATACCTTTCTCAATTTCCTTATCGCCTTCACCCCTATTTGACTCGTCGCCATTCGTACCCGTTTTGTCATTTGTATCACCCTTTTTGGTTCCATTCCCGTCATCATTATCATCATCATCATCCTCATCCCCATCTGAATCCTCGTCCTCGTCTTCTCTTTTATCCTTATCCTCTTCTTCCTCGTTCTCTTGTTCATCTTCATCCTTATCCTTATCCTCTTCTTCCTCATTCTCGTCTTCCTCATCCTCTTCCTCATTTTGATCATCATCACCATCATCCTCATCACCGTTACCCTTGTTATCTTCCTCCTCTAGGTCGACTTCATCCTCAGAATCAGAGTCTTCAATATCGACAGGTGTATCTTTAATGATTGCTTTGTTGAGATATTGCATAACTTTGTGTTTATATTTTGATTTACGAGTCCTCATATCTTTCAGTCGTGTCTGCGACAATTTCATTATTTGAAGGGGAGATAAACCAGTACCGAAATGAATTGGTAGCTCCTGATCAACATATGAATTTACTTCTCGTTGAATGATGTTAGTCATCTTCTCATTAATTGACCCAAGAAAGGCAGCATTCTCTTTGTCACGAGTTTTCTTCTCTCCAAGAAATGTTTTATGTTGTTCTTTAAGTTTAGACATGTTGTCGGATATTTTCTTAAGTGTAGGCTCATCAGGTTGCAGTTCCTTGAGAGTTTGTGTGTCAGGAGTGGGGAATCTTTCAGTCAGTGCGGTTATTTGTTTAGCTTGAGCCTCCAGTTGTTGTTGAAGAGACTGAATCAGTGGATCACTGACTGTGAGGAATGGGTTTGAGGTGCATGATACTTGTTGTACTGATGGTGGAGGTGTAACCACGAGTGTTAGAGTGGTGGTGGATGATACAGGTTATTCAAGGATAGGTGATGGTGTAGGTTCAGTCATTGGGGCGGTGGTTGATACAGGTTGTTCAACGATTGATGACGGTGTAGATTCAGTCGTTGGGGCGGTAGTTGATACAAGTTGTTCAACGATTGATGACGGTGTAGATTCAGTCGTTGGGGCGGTAGTTGATATAGGTTGTTCAACAGGTACGGGTGTGACAGCTGGTGTGATGACATTAGTGATGACCGGGGTGGATAGTGGTGAAATGGTAGTTGAAGTAACAGAAGTAATAGGAACATCCACCATATTTTCATTTGTCGATGGATTAGTTTTTGTAACCTCGACACCCTCCCCTTCAAAACTAAGATATTTCATAACATCATCAGAGCCGGAAGTAGACTTACTTTGAAGTAGAGTTCCTGGAATGAGAGTTGCGTGAGCATCGTCGTTAATCACAGTGTTAGTTGGTTCCGGTAAAGATCTGGTGATATTGACGTCATGATACATCAAATTTGTATCTGTGTTTTCACTGCTAGCACCCTCTTCACTCTGCTCACGACTTTCAAAATGGAAGTTATCAACATCTTCATTGTTAGGATCTTCATAAAAAGCAATATCGGCATCATGATTACCAAATTCCTCTAAGTACTCAAACATTGTTGAACCTGATCCTTTGTATGTTGCAAAAGCCTCCACTCTGCTTTGCTGAAGAGTAATACGTAGTTGTTTGTCTTCAGAAATGGTTTGCTTAGCTGGTTCAGCTGAAGCAACAAGTGCTTCTTTACCTTTGGTTTGCTTTTCTTTCTTTGGCCTTCTTAGTGGTACTTCTTCGTGGTCATCCTTAGTGTGGATCATCTCATCTTCTTCAGCATCTTCATCAACTAATTGCTCTTTCCCTGTGCCTTTATCTTTTGAGGAAGCAGTCGATTGGCGCTTGGAAACTCTTTTCTTTCATTTATCTTTTTTCTTCTCTGATTGTTTCTCAGAGGGAGCTGCATTTTCTCGTTTGAACTGTGCTTCAATATCTAGTAGCATCTCTTGGTAGAGATCACTTTCCTTGATTCCTTCATTCATCATGATGTCTGGCACTAGAGCTGGCCTGAGTGAATACTTTGTAAATTGATTATCCGCAATCATAGTATCCAACACATCGTCACTATCTTGAGTATGATAGAAGAAATTCCCACGAGGATCAATATCTGGGTCACTCTTCATGAAGAAATTGATGATTAGTTTTGTGAACCTTGGAAATGGGAGATGCACCGCTTTCCTCTTGGAACTTGTGAATTGATGACAGAATTCCTCCCAAAGTTGTAATGCATAGTCCACTTTAGATCCAGTGTAGAGACCCCAATAGATAATTACCTGAGAGGATCTCATTGCGTCTGATCCGCGAATCTTGGAAGTAAGGCATTTTACTAAAATAGTGACAATTGCTTTCCAAGGTTGCCCAATATGTTACGTGTTAAACTGAGAAAGGAAACCAATTTCACCCTCATAATTCAATTCTGGAATTACTCGAAGCAGTTCATCTGTATCTAGGTCAGGCACAAAGTGTTCTCCTTTTGCTAACTTAGGAAGCTTCAATAGTTGCCTAAATTGACGCAATTCAAGTGTCAAGTCTTTGTTGTTTAGCGTAAAAGAGATACTCTTCTTTGACAATTGTTTTGCTTGTGTGATTGTGGCTGTTGTCCAAAATTCGTGCATGTATACTTCAGGAACTGATGCAGTGACACGTAATGTATCCTTTATTGGTGAACAATCTAGGATGTCCGTTGTAATTTTGAATGCCGCCAAAGAAGGATCAAAGTCGTCTTTCAGACGAAAATTGTTTGGTGCATGTTGCATTCTAGCATTAAGTGGAACAAGGATAAGATCTAGTCGTTTTTGTTGTTCTTCGGTTATCGACATTTTCCTACTTTTAGATAAACACAAGCACACTTGATATATAGACATATATATATATATATATATATATATATATATATATATCTCATAAACTATGTAAATCCTAATCATAGGGAATAAATCACAACAAACGTCACCACATATGATTGAGTAACAAGATAATACATAGTTCATATGGACTGAGTTCATACATTCAGAATCACACCTAGAATTATCACAGACAATTTATTCTAAGGAGATAACGACCTAGCATTGGTTCCTTGAAAATTTGGGTTTCCTAGTTGTCATAACTAGAACCTCAGTAGGTCTAGGTTTAGTGTCAACCACAACCTCAGTAAGTCTTGGTTTAGTTTCAACCACAACTTCAGTAGGCTTTGGTTTAGTTTCAACCACTACTTCAGTGATTTTTGGAGTATCCTCAACCCAAATTTAAGTAGGCTTGAACTCAGGGTTAGACAATGAAGAGACTTTGTCTTCCATGGCCTGGATACAAAACACAAGACATTGAATAAGTAATTTATGTCTCTTTTGTTTACAGAATTGTCAACTTATTAGATAAGATGAACTTCTGTAATAAGAAACCTTTCAAGTATTCTTATGAGATAAAATTAATTATTTTCAATATAACTTGGTTTCATTTTAATAGCCCTAATTTTCTTATAGCCTAATAAAGTGGGAATGCTGTCTAGGCCGAATCCATTAGATCAGTCTTAGTTATGCAAATCATGTGAACAATACTGAAAGTCCATCACAAGCCTAACATGTGTTACAATGTAAACCCTTATCGCAATCTAAAAGTCATTCAAAGCAAAGGCATTGCAATACTAAGTCCATCGTAGTGCTAAACATGTCTAAACAACCTTGCAAATTTTGGTCCATCATAATGATGCATCGCAGTGGGATCGTATTGAGGCCATCGCAGCGAGTCCATCGCATTGAACCCATCGCAACAAGCCCATCACAACAAGCCCTTCGCAACAAGCCCATCACAACGGACCCATCGCAACGGACCCATCGCAATGGACCCATCACAATAGACCCATCGCAACGGACCCATCGCAACGGACCCATCGCAACAGACCCATCGCAATGAACCCATCGCAACGAGTCCATCGTAATGAACCCATCGTAACGAGTCCATCGTAATGAACCCATCGTAATGATTCCATCGTAATGAACCCATCGTAACGAGCCCATCGTAATGGTGCCATCGCAGTATCCCATCGCAATCAATGTGATCATGCCATCGTAGTGAGTCATCGTATTCATGGCGATATAAACAATGCAAATCTGTTGATCTTAATTACGGGACATAGAGGATATTTTAGGCAAAACTAGGCAAGACCTATGTTTGTCTAGGCTAGATGAACAAATCCCACCACTGAATTAGCATTTTGATCACAAAAATTTCAAAACCCTAATCTGGATTATCTCTAGATTTGAAGGTTTGATTGTTATGTTAACACATGATAAGCATAGAATGAGATGATAAATATGATAATCATATCAACACAGAATAATACCTAGATGGAGTATACGGATGGTTATCTCAAAATAACTCAAGGTATGAAGCTTTGACAATGGCAGAGAGAGTTTGTGTTTGTATGTTGCGATGAAAAAGAAAGAACGGGGAGGGGGGGATAAAGTTGACTATGGTCAATGAAAGTTGTACCACTTGACACTTTAGGCCCCTAGTTTGCAAGAATTACAAAATTAATCCCCCAGTTAGTAACACTTGGAAAACCAAATGATTTAACAAAGTACTAACCCGCACACAAACACGAACGTTTACTCTAAACGCTTAATTGCAAACAACCTATTCCTCAAACCATAATCCAATAAGGCACACATAGCATATAATGATGACGAAGAACGGTTTATTTTTTCTGAAGACCCTTTTTTAAGACCAAAGATAATTCCAAAAGATATATAATATTTTCTCTCCCTTATACATGGACCCGTTTTCTATTTAAAGAGCTGTAGTCATTGTTTTTAAAAGAACAAATATCCATGAAGACTTTTTCCGTTTTGTGATTTTATGGAACGATTCTGGTGGCAATAAGATTTCTCTTATTTTTACAAAATAAGTGCACTGAAACGTACACAAATTTGTGTTAGACCAAGTTATAAAGTAAACTTGATCCCTTACAAGGTTTTTAAGTAAACCTTGCCCGAGAAAATTAATTCTCGTTGTGAGCCAACGTTTTCAAAAGAAATACGTGACTTTAATGCGAAAAGCGGGTTGCAGTCTGAAATAACTACAAGCCATATGGGCATGTTTTAAAATATGTAAAACTTTTATACGGACTCTATTTATGGCGCCGTGTCAATTTTAATCGCCATTTCTAAGGCCGTAAATATTACCGTACTAAAAGACATGCCCGTTTTAAAATGAAAAATATTTTTGGATTTTCTTGCTTTTATATTTTTTTATGGTTTTTGCATGTTTTATATTTTTGTATTTTTCTTTTGGTGGTTTAAATATATACGATAATATACAAGATCACGATCAAAGGATACTCTAGAATAGTTTACCACCACTATTCTGCAGATTCTTCTGCCAACTCCTTAAGTGTCGCTGGTGAGAATGATTTCATGCCTAGCTTTTCGATCAAAAACTCGATACGTCCTCGATCTAAGGCCTTTGTGAATATATCTGCCAGCTGATACTCAGTGTTGACAAAATACAGTTCGATCACTCCATTTTCCACTTGCTCTTTGATGAAATGGTAGCGTATGTCAATGTGCTTTGCCCGAGAATGTTGAACGTAGTTGCAGCACAGAGCAATTGCACTTTTGTTATCATAGTACATCGGGATTTTGTTGAAGCCAAGACCGTAGTCAGTTAATTGTGATTTCATCCAAAGAACTTGAGCACAACAACCGGACATAGCAATGTATTCAGCCTCTGTACTTGATATCGCAGCGTTTTTCTGCCTTTTAGATGCCCAACTAACAAGTCTATCTCCAAGAAGTTGCACACTGCCAGAAGTGCTACGTCTAGTATCTTGACACCCAACATAATCCGCATCTGCATATGAGATTAGTGCAATAGAGGAATCCTTCGGATACCACAGACCACGATTAAGTGTTCCTTTAAGATACCGAAAGATCCTTTTCACAACATGTAAGTGCTTTTTGGTAGGTCGAGCCTGATACCAGGCACACATGCATATAGCAAATAGTAGATCAGGCCTGCTAGTAGTCAGATAGAGAAGGGTGCTGATCATTCCACGGTAAAGTTTAGGATCAACAGCTATCCCTTCCTTATCTTCATCTAACTTGGATCTCTCCACCATTGGAGTATCCACAGGGTCACAATTTTCAAAGTGATACTTCTTTAGTGATTCAAGAGCAAATTTGGATTGATTAATGAAGATGCCTCTGGGATTTTAAGAAATTTGTAACCCTAAGAAAAATGAAAATTTTCCCATCATCGACATCTTAAAATGTGTGGACATAATTTTTTCAAAATGGTCAGACAGTCTTTGAGTAGTGTCAGCAAATATTATATCGTCAACATAAATTTGTACCAGTATCATGTCGTTGTCCTCCTTGAGAATAAATAATGTTGGGTCCACTTTGCCTTTGGAGAAGCCTTTCGAGATGAGATACGACGATAGGAGATCGTACCACGCGCGTGGAGCTTGTTTCAACCCATAAAGAGCCTTCTTGAGCTTGTACACGTGATTAGGATACTCCGAGTTGAAGAATCCATTCGGCTGGCTTACGTAGACATCTTCCCATAATTCACCATTAAGAAATGTCGTCTTAACATCCATTTGGTAGACGATCATGTTCATGTGAGCAGCATAAGCAAGGAATAGTCTAATTGCCTCCAATCGTGCCACAGGAGCAAAGGATTCTTCAAAGTCAATACCCAAAGCTTGTTTGTAACCTCTAGCAACCAATCTAGCTTTGTTCTTCAGCACTCCACCTAACTCATCGAGTTTAACCTTATATACCCACAACAATGTAAGGATTTCAACGTTGTTGGGTAAAGGAACTAATTCCCACACTTCAAGACGTTGAAATTCATTAAGTTTCTCTTGCATGGCTTCAATCCAAGATGATTTTGTCATGGCTTGTTGCCAATTTTTAGGTTCAGTTTCGGAAAGAAATGCATCAAAGTAGCAATATAATGCATGTTCTTGGAGTTGGTGGCGTGTTAAGACTGGTCGATTGATGTCACCAATAATATTTTGGATTAGGTGATCCTTTGTCCATTTTGTGTTGTGAGTTTCAATACGTGGTGGTCGGGAGTGAACGATTGCAGGAGCTTCCTCTGAGGTAGACGCACCGTTAGGGTTTTCAGGTATTTATGAACCAAAGAAAGGAAGCTCTTGTAAGTGAGCAATTTCCAAATCATGATCATAGTGATCCTCTTCAACATCATTAGGAACGAGTGGGGTGATGATTCAGGTGTAGTTTGTGAATTGGTGGGGGATGGGACATCTGGTTCAATAGTAACAGTAGATGTCTCGGACGGATTTCCATTATCTTGAGCAACAACTTCGAGAATCGGAGCTAATGTTGCAGGTGCTGGAGAATCCTTACTAGGTGGATCAAAGAATTCATCAAACATAGGTTGAAATAACTCATCCCACTCGGGCCTTGTAGGTGGTATAAATGATGGAGAAGTAGGATTGTTGGGAGTTAATCTGGAACTAATCGTACCGGTTCCCATCTCATGTAATGCGGGTTCAAAGCTGTGTTGCTCAGAAGCCATTGTTGTCAGCTCATCAAAATCGGCATCCAAAGTTTCTACTATCTTGCCAAGACGACGGTTTTTAATTCGGTAAGCTTTCTTTGCAGGTGAGTAACCAATGAAAATTCCAATATCAGCTTTTGGTTGAAGTTTGCCCAAATTCTCACTATTTGTATTTGGATAAACACAGTGCACCAAACACATGAAGAAATGAAATATCGGGTTTGTGTCCATGAAGTAGCTCATATGGAGTATTACCATGGCGTTTACGAATGATGGAGCGTTTTTGGTTATAACATGTGGTTGCCATAAGAATAAAGGAGCATTCACATAAATCAACATAGTTCTAGCAGCTTCCATTAGTGTACGGTTACGTCTTTCCACGACACCGTTTTGTTGTGGAGTGTGAGCAACAGAATTTTCATGTGAAATACCGACCTTTTCATAATAGTCTCGTAAAGTTTGATTAACGAACTCAGTTCCATTATCAGTGCGAATGCGGCGAACAGTAGCATTAAGACGTACTTGGATCATCTTTAAGAAAGTAATAATATACTTTGGTGCTTGATCCTTGGGTACTAAAAATTTTACCCATGTAAACCTTAAAAATCATCCACCATGACGAGGATGTATTTTCTACCACTCACACTAGCCGTACGCATTGGCCCGCAAAGATCCATGTGCAAAAGATACAGTGGTTCTTGGTTGGTGTCTTCAGCTTTAGGTTTGTATGATTTCTTAGTGCTTTTCCCCAAAGAAAACGCGGAACATAAATGATCCTTGTCGAACTTAAGTTTTGGAAGACCACTAACAAGTTCGTTTTTAGCCAAATGGTTGATAGCATCAAAGTTAAGATGAGATAACCGACGATGCCACAACCATGACCTGGTCTTAGATGCTTTGGAAAGAAGGCATACAGGAGAGGCGACCATCATGTTTTGAATGGACAGTGTGTAGAGATTATCCCCTCGAGAATCCTTTAACAAATCATTTCTTACAAGATCGCGAATAAAGAAAGTATGTTGTCGAAAAGCCACCTCAAGGTTTGAATCGCAAAATTGTCCCACTGAAAATAAATTGTGACCAAGTCCCTCCACATAATATACCCTTAAAATCGTAACATTCCCAATTTGGTATTCACCATAACCCATGATCTTCGCAATATGGTCGTTGCTAAATTTAACCATTCCTAGAAACTTGCTGACGAAATTTCTGAGCATCGAGCAATCTCCAGTCATATGCTTTGAGCATCCAGAGTCCAAGTACCAGAGGATGATTTGGACCACCTGAAAATATCACCAGACAAAGACGATGTATCGGAATCTAGTAGTTCCTCTGTGTTAGCAGGTACAGATATATTTATCTTAGATTTTCTAACCGAATAATTCTTAGGCTTCCAAATTTGCTTCCTAAATGCCGGCTTAGATTTAAGTTGTCTAAGATCCTGAAGTACTTCTTCACTGGTAGGCACAATAGTGGGGGCAGACCTAGTTAAAGGGCGCTTTTTCCATTTCTTAGTGCTATTGTTCCTATTTAAAGGACGCTGAGACCTAACTTTCGTGGATGTGATCCTAGTTAAAGGGCACGTAGTTCCATTAGCAGTGAAGGTCCTACCAGTGGGTTTCCATTGCCAACCAGCTTGGGTGAATTTCTTCCCCGTTGGAATCTATTCAAGATTGTTCCTAATTGCATACATTTCATTCACGTGATCAACAAGGCATAAATCATGACGCTGAGAAAACATGCATTCATTACAATTACAACATCGCAAATTCGAATTCACATTTTGCTTAGGCTTCTGCATAAAGGCAAATCCTTTTGTCTTAGATACATGATTCTTTTTATTTGAAACTGAAATAACATTCCTAGGGTGAACTTCTACTTTTTCTTGGCAGTCCTACTAGTGGAAGGCATGATCCTATCTTTCTTGTCTTGAGATCCTTTAGCCTTAGTAGACATAATTACTCCTGTAGAAGCCATGGGAAAATTAGTGACAAATTTTGATTTAGCCTTGATGGCTGTGTTTAATATAGGCTTAGATCCTGGATTCTTATTGAATGGAGTCATGGCAATGGTGGGGTTTGTTGTTTAAGTGGTGTAGAACCCGGTTGTACTATGTACTTTAAGTGCTCTAAGCATTGTTGTACCCTCTCATTGTAAGCATGAGCAGAGTAATAGTGACTATCCATAGGATCAATTTCATAGAAATCATCTACCACATCCATAGCAAGCTCCGCGTGCTTAACTGCATCTTCCATATACCACTTATATGATAGTGGGTTGTGCTTATTGTACGGGTTCTTAATGATCACCACCTTGTTGGTTTTTGGAGCACTAGAGGTCGGGGCAGAGATTGTAGCTGGATTATCAACAACTTCTTGTCCTTTGAGTTGAAGTGTCTCCTTTAACTCAGCCAAAACCATGTTTTTGTCTATGAGTTGAATATTTAAGTCAGAGATTTCCTCACACTTATGGTTCAGTTGGTCAACGAGTGACTTTTGCTCTGCCGCATTAAAAGCGAAGCGTTCTTCTAACGAACCATAAATTTGTGAAAAACCCTGCTTTACTTTATCGAACTCACCTAGCATAGAAGTAATTCTATCTTCTAGGGCATTATTTTTAATCTCTACAGCCTCTAGTTCCAATTTCTCGGCTACTGATTCTCTCTTAAGTCTCATAATTTCTTCCTCTAATGCCTGAACCACCTGAATAATCTTGTCACTGGTCTCAACGGAGTTTTCACAATCATTTATTTTTGAAAGAGTTTCATTTTTAGATTGATTTTCAATTTCAAGAGATATACAATGTTGTTGAAGCTCATCAAAACGTTTTGAAAGTGAGTTATAAGAATCTTGAAGCTTTAAAAATTCAGTGTTAGATTCATTACAAGAATGATTATCTACAGTATTCACAAGTTCAACAATATTCACAGATATATCATGCACATCATCACATTTATTCATAGCAGATGTCATCACAAAAGCAAATTCAATAGTAACAACTTGCATCACTTCGAGAGACACTATATGTTCTAAGAATCGGTCATATTCGGACAAAATCTTTTCTTTCTCAATTAAATGTTGTTCATAAGCATCATCCATTTCATAGAAAACTTTTCGAACTTCACCCATTTCGAAACTAAGATTTTCCGCAAGATCGTAAAATCCCTCTTTAATATTGTCTACAAATGGAACGATCTCTTTCTCAAACACCGTTTTCATGTGTTCGAAATCCCATTCTCCAGCGGTTTGAGCTGTTGAAGTCGTACACTCCAGGATGACCTTGTCAAACTCGGTTAGGTGTCGCTGAATCTCTTCCAAGCTTAACAATATCGTACTTACCGGTGGAAGATTCTTAGGAATTTCCTTAGGTTCGTCCGAATTAACAAGTGTAGGAAGTATACTAAGGCTTTCTCTAGTAGGCATGTAAGCTGGTGTATGGATAAATTCTTTTGCATATTAAAGCGAGTTCTAAGATCTATTTTGCATATGTTGCATTAAGTTGTGCATAATCATACTCAAGATATGTAAATTACTTTTGACCGATTCTCTTCATGTAGCGACATGCTCTCAGATTCATTTAAAAACACAATCGGATCTAAGACCAATCCTAACTTGGTTGCATCATAAAGTCGTGGGTTGTGGTTAAATGCTTGCTTTGCATACCCCGGGTTAGGTGGTAGGTCTATTAGACGCGATAGATTGAACTCTTGAAAAGAAGAATGAAACAAGTGTACTAAATGTGAAGCTGAGTATTGTTTTAAAAGAAAAATTTCAGTCTTTTTAACTTTCTCAGACGCCTTAATTTCCGTTTCAACCCTTTTAGACTCGAGAGTTTCGAAATTAGTTTGTAGTTTTTGAAAATTATTAACGACTGACTCTTTTTCTTTAAGTTCTTTCGAAAGATTTGCTCTTAAACTCTCAATTTCTAGCAAATTATCCATTTGGACTTTCCTAAACCTATCAAATTCAGGATTGGTTAAGGTAGTGATCACTAGAGTTAATTCCAAGGTTTTAACCTTTTCCTTATACAAAGCAAGCTCGGCAGATAAAGTCTGATTAACACTGAGGGTTTCAAGGACCGCATTATTCATTTGGCCAAGCATAGATGCCGACACCATAACCAAATCAGGTTGAGCAAACGAATTTGTAGTCGTAATAGCTCCCGGTTGTGGTTCACTCAAAGTCTAGGGACTTGCATTGATATTGCTATCATTGTTTGTTTCCTCGTTTGAGTTACTAACCACCGGAGGCTGTTCCGAATACTCAGACACTTGCTCAACTTGATAAGGTAAAATACTAGTATTCGTGGCAGTATTTGGTACCTCAGAAATTGTGTAAGCTCCATAAAGTGAAAGATTTGCCATGAGAGCTGCCTTGGCGGTATTGAGATCATCACAGTCAGAGTCGTATGCATCCAGATCATCACATTGATATGCGGCATTATTGGTGATGGCTGCTGTGAGATCGTCAGTGTCCGCAACTCCTGGATCTGTGAGAAATGCTAACTCTTCTTCATCGAGCTCACGTCCTTGGGCTTGAGCATTCACCAAGTAGATCTTCTCCTGAAACCATGTGCTATCCCTTTTCCTCTTGGGCTGCTTACACTCTCGAGCCATGTGCCCTTCCCCTTTGTAGTTATAACATATAATCATTTTCATTTTGCCAGTGTTATTACCCCTTGTAGCAGCAGTGTTAGATGGACGTGCACCAGCAGTAGATGAACTTGGTCTCCCCTGAAGTGGTTGCACCATTACTCTGCCATCTTGAATTGTAGCTTGTTGTCGAGAGTTAGAAGAGTTCCTTAACTGATTGTTTGTTGGAACTGGTCCTCTGTAACATCGTTTGTTCAATGTTTGAGTGAGGTAAGCAGACATTTGAGCAAGTATATCAGTAGGATTATCCCCTTGTCTAAACTCAGGGACAGGAATCTCATCATCACAATCGAATGCTGGTGCTGATTGAGCTACAAGCTGATTTAAAGGAACACTAACATGTTGTGAGAAATGGGGTTGAGGAGCCTCATGTTGTTGATAGGTGATGGCAGGGTTTGTTGGAGGTTGATAAGGTGAATAATGTTGTGAAGCATAAGGTAACTGATGTGAGTCTCCTTGTGATGATGTTGCTAGTTGCTTGTATTGTTGGTGATAAGATGTAGGCGGTTGTGGCAAGATCGAATAATGTGGGAAGCTTGGTGTTTGATACAATGGTTGATAGGAAGATTGGTGTCCTAAAGCAAAAGGAGAGTTGTGATATGACAATGTTGGTTGATTTGCCATTAATGCCAATGTTTCTTGATAAGATCCCTGAGAGATGCGTTTTTGGATCATGTGCTTCTCTTGTTGCTGCAAGAAAGCATAGAGTTGATCTAAATTTGACTTGTGCAAATCTCGAATCATCTTGACGTCGGTGTCATATTGACTCCACCCTTGGGGTAGCGTGTTCAAGAACTTGGTGTTTAGTTGAAACTGAGCAATCCTTAGATTATACACGTTCATATCATTCATCAAAGTAGTGAAACGCCAGTAGTAATCGTGAAGAGTTTCCCCATGAACGTATGTAAACCTATCAAACAAGTCATACAATTGACACTCTTGTTCTTTCTTAGTTAGAGAAGTCCCTTGTAAAAAAACAGTTAATCGATCCCAAAGATCCTCTGCCGCTGTGTGTTCACTTACCATTCTATAGATATCGGGTAGAAGGGCTTGAAGTATTGTCTGAACGGCCCTTTCATCTGCATTGGCAATGAGTTTGTTAGCCTCCGGTAACTCATGATACAACCTTGTCCACGTCACATTGTTGACAGTAACTTCTCCCCAATCTAGTGGACCTTTTTCAATGGATTGAAGCATAAGTCTACCATTGGGTATACCCATGATGTAAGTTTTCATGCGACCTTGCCATGCTTCAAATAAGTCTTTGATGAGCAACGGTGGGCGAGTGTCGGTACCTGATATGATTGAAATATCGGTAAGCGATGTCATTGTTGGCATGAATGAATGAGGATTCATTTTTTGAACACTTGAATAAAGATTATCAAAATGATCGATCAATGAAATAAGATTATGTGTTTTAGTGTTGTTTTAAATAAAGATGTTATGATCTTTTGGTTTGTGTGTTTTTGGTAATGTCTCCAAATAAATGCAAAGTTGAAAAAAATCCTCTAAGTGTTGCAAATGATGGCTGATCGTACTCCTAGATCGGACTCCCTGATCGTACTCAACTATCGTATCCTAGATCGGACTCCCTGATCGTACTCAGCTATCGTATCCTATCGATCGTACTCCCTATCGTATCCTAGATCGGACTCCTTGATCGTACTCAACTATCGTACCCTATCGATCGTACTCCCTATCGTATCCAACGATCGTACTCTGCTATCGTACTCAACGATCGTATCCAACGATCGTACTCCCAGATCGTATTGATGATCGTAGGCAATGATCGCAGTCTAGATCGTACCTGTGATCGTAGTGGTGATCGTGGTCACTGATCGTAACCTTGATCGTACTTGAGATCGCAGTTGTGATCGTAGTATGGGATCGTGACTATGGATCGCAAGTAGAAACCCCCAGGGTTTATGCAATCACAAAATCAGATCGTAACACAAAAAATAAGCCGAGACTTGGAAGCAACAAGAAAGAATGGACTTTTACCTTGGAATTCGTGATTCTAACCAAACAAATATCACCAAATCGTTACTAAAACTATTTAGAAGAGATATAGATCACTTGGAATCACAAAAACACGAAAAAATTTTGAAACTTTGGAAAAATCAATCAAAAACACATGAACACACTTAGAAAAGTATGAACAACACAAAACCAATCTTTATTTCATCCCATAGCTCTTGATACCAATTGTAGAATCGTGATAATCTTTGTATTTCAAGAGGGTTGATGTTTTTCTAGAGAGAGAAACTAGAGAGAGAAGTGAGAGAAAAGTATGTGTATTACTAGAGAAATAAAACAACCAACACCCCTTTCCATGGTGGAAAGGGGTTTATATACCCAAGTCCTTAAGTGGACTTGGGCCTCCGGCCCATGAACATGCTCATGGGTCGGGCTATTTATAAGCATTGCTTAAACAATACTACGAGCCTATAACTATATTGTTGGAGTGACCGAGACTTTCTTTATACGAAAAACGTATTTCCAACACTCTTTAGTACGCAATTTGCTCTTGTCAAACCGAGAAGGATAAGGGATGTTGGGTTTAAGTGGTGTAGGTGTAGCAGGTAAAGGTTGAGATGTTGAAGGTTTACATGTGGAAGGTGGGGTTGGTGAAGGGTGTTTCTTGGGAACTACTTCAGTAAGAGGTGGAGACGGTAATGGAGAACTAATACTAGGCGTGGGAGTAGGAGGGATAAATGGTGGTAGAGAAGGTGTAGATGGAGTAACTGGAGAAGGGATAGATGGTCCTACTAAGGTTGCCCCACCGCGTGTAGTAATAGCACTCACATTCGCTCTTGGGTTGGTGACGGTATTTGAGGGAAGAGAGCCTGAAGTAGAGGGTTGAGTACTTGGGAAGAAACTAGTCAGCATATTCTTCAAATCATTTGTTTGATTGCTAAAAGAGGTTTGCATATCATGTCGAAGCTCGGTTCTAATATCATTCCCTTGCTTAGTGATATCTCCTTTCAAGTTGATGATTTGGCTTTGCAGATTCTTAACTAGCTCTCCTTGGGTCCTCATGAAAGTTTCAACATCTTGATTAATGGGTGGTGCTTGTTGAGCGGGTGGGTGATAAGGATTAGAAGCTCGAGGTGGGTTTGGATTGCTTCTATTGTAGTTGTTGGGGTTGTGGTTTTGAGGAGAAAAACCGGGTGAAAGAAAGTTGTTAGAACGGTAACTTAGCAAGTTACGATTACCTTGAGGTCGGGCTTGATAGCTTTCCGTTGAATAGTTACCATGAGCCGCATACACGTTTTCCGAATTGTCATGAGTAGAAGTACAATCAGTGTATGAATGAGGACCGCCGCAGATCTTGCAAGAAAGTGCTACAAATTTAACTTGTTGTTGTTGATTTGTATCCAAGAGTTGGATACTTTTGTTCAGTTCGGCCATCATGCGGGTGAATTCGGTCATCTCGGTGTGTGATAAGGTAGAAGAAACATTGACTCTCGGGTTATTACTTGAAGATGCGGATGAATCCCAAATTTTGTGATGAGTAGGCATGTTCTCTATAAGCTCTCTACACTCCTCGGGTCTTCTTTTCATAAATGTGCCACCGTCGGCTGCATTAATCGTATCACGATCATGAAAAGTTAAACTGTTATAGAAATTATCAATTAAGGTGACGGGGAGCATGTTGTGGTTAGGACATCGATCGATCAAAACATTATATCGTTCCCAAGCATCAAAAAGTTATTCATCAGGTTCTTGTGTAAATCCACTGATTTGATTCCGAAGGCTCGTGACCATGGATGGTGGAAAGTAGCGCGACAAAAATCGTTGAGTCATCTCGTCCCAAGTATGAATTGAATTCTTCGGAAGACGATCAAACCATTTTTCGGCATGGTGGGATAAGGTGTGTGGAAATAGAAGAAGGCGAAGAAAATCCATAGTAACACCGGGCAACTTCATGCTTTGAGTAACGGTAATGAATTTGTCGAGGTGTTTGTTGGCATCATCATCCGGTAATCCACGAAATGGACAAGTATTTTGAACTTGTTGGATCATGTGATGCTTCAACGAAAACTCTGGAGCCGTGATTTGCATCGGCGCAATCGGTCCTCCCCGTCCATTCATTGTGGGTTGACAAAGCTCCTCCATTGTTCGAAGATCGGGTGGGGGAACATTGTTGTTGTTATTCATGTTGGGGTGAGGTGGATTATTATTGTTGTGCACACCAACCATATCTAAATCTTCACGAGTCTCGGGCTCAGAATAAGATGAAGATCTAGTACGCATACACCTGCAAAAGAAAAAGATACCAAAGAAATAGAGAATATATATGTACTTGTAAAAATAAAAAATAAAATCTTTTTGGTACAAAACTTTGAAAAAGAATTGCTTTTTATAAGTTTTTAATTGCTTTTATATTTTTGAAATTTTTTAGTTTTTATGGATTTTTAGAGATTTTTAATTTTTATGATTTGTTTTGAAAAATTTTGACACAAAAAATAACGTTCACGAGTGAACGAATCCTAAAATTCAACGCGTCTCTCACAGAAAACCGTTAATCTTTACGAAAAGAGCCGGCAACGACGCCATTTTAATAACTAATTTTTAATAAGAAAAATTATTCTTCGTTTCTATTCGAATTGATTATTGGTTATTAGTGTGACTCAGTCGTATTTTGCTGAAAAATAAATAGATTTGTCGTTGTTTAAAATAAAATTACAAAACTTTAAGGTAAATGGTAAGGTAAATAAAGCTAAAACTGATTAAAAGGTAAATGGCGAGAAATTAAGACTTTAGAAGTAAAATAATTAAATGACGTAAAATTAGATCTTGACGAAAAGTAAATTTGAAAATTTTAAATAAAAATGCAAACTTGAAAATTAAAATAACGTAAAACTATTAAAATAACACTTTAAGAAAAATGACGGGAAAGAAATAAACTCGAAAAGAAAAAAACTAAGTAAAATAAACAAAGGATTGCGATGGAGGCTATCGCAATATCAAAAGCTATCGCAATATCAAAAGCTATTGCAATGTCAAAAGCTATCGCAATGTCAAGCTATCGCAATGCTCCTCCCATCGCAATGTGGCAAACGAAATCTGGGCAGCGTTCCGTCGCAATAAACCTTAAATTCCGTTGCAATCCACGATCGCAATGAGCGATCGCAATCCACGATCGGAATAAGGGGCTATCGCAATCTCGATCGCAATGTAGAAACCCTAAGGGTTTTTGCGATCGCAATAAAGCTGTCGGAATGTGAAACCCTTGCCAGTTACGATGGAAACAAAAGAAACAAATAAGCAAAGACCAAATAAGCACTTTGACAATAAGCAATTACCAAAAACTTAATTAAAACAATAATAAGTAGAACTAAATAAGCACAATTTTAAAAACTTTCAAGACACAAAATAAGCAAACTTTATAAAACAAACTAAAAGAGAAAGATTAAACTTTAAAAAGATGAAACTTTTAAAAACACTTAAACGAAAATAAGCTAGACACAAAATAAGCAAAAAGCACAAAAAAGATAAGACCTTGAATCGAATGAAATTGATAATAACAAAAAGATAAGAACTTTTATCAAAATAAGCATAAAGATGAAAACTTTAAGATTAATCAAACAAAACAAGATATTTAAAAACAAGAAGAGAAGAATGAGAATGATTATGAAAAAATTGATTAAAAATAAAGATTCAACAACACAAAATTAAACTTACTTGGAATTAAAGGCAAGAATTTAAATGACAATTGAGTAAATGACAATATGAAAGTGCATGTAATTAAAATGGAAGAACTATGTGTCAAATAGCCAACACCTCCTGATGTGACATTAGGAGGGTATTTATAGGGAGGTTAGCATGTGTTGTTCCTTTCTTCTTCTTCACGTCTTTTCGTCTTTTAAATTCTTCGACTTTTTCGACTTTGTCTCGGGATAAATTGAACTCGTCTTATAATTTCTTCATTTATTAGACTTGAGTTCTTTGACTTCATTAAACTTCCGTCTTTAGACCTTTTCTTCGATAAATCTTCAGAATAGGCCTTGGACTTCCGTTCTTTTTGCACTCTTGATCTTTGACTTCGTCTTTTGTCGTTTTCTTCGATAAAAGCCCGTGAAAGCCCGTGTTTTCTTCCCTTTTCACATTTTGATCCTAAATCACAACAAAAACACAAACCACGCATAATTTTGACATTTACGACATAAAATACACGTTTTGGCTTGGTTATTATTATAATTAAGTGGTAAAAGGATAAGTGTTTTCACACTTATTAATCAAGCAACACAACTGTTAATGCAAAGTAATACCTAAAAATATTATTAGTGTTAATTAATCTTTTTTTGTTTTGATCACGACAAATTAAAAAGACATTTATCAATAAATACAATCATAAGACGAATTATCTAACAAACACTATCATCAAAGTAATAATCATTTAAGTATTGCACTAACATATCTTAATCATGATTAGTGATCATAAAATTGATTAGTCCTAAACATACATTTTGTCAAATGTGACAAAAGATTTTTTAATAAACTTTCTTTTTAAGAATTTTTTTTATTAAAATGGAAAATATAAATTTGAATATGGCATATTCCAAATGCCATAGGAATATCTTTTGAAGGTAAAAACTTACCTCAGATATTACTCCCACACTAAAAGACAAAAAGGAGCGGAGTCTATGAAAACGGATCCTTAAATGCCTATGCGGTCCCCTAGTGATAAGGAACCGTAGGAACAATTAAGGAACCGCGCTCAGAGAGCTGTTGGCTTTTGTCTCCTATAAATAGTGGATCAAATCTGCATTTTCCACAACCTTTTTTGGACACTCTATCTGTCATCTTTCTCCTTTATAATTCCTAATCATTTGTGAATGATCACTTAATGTGTTAAGTATGTTTACTTATGATTATCTTCTTGATCTCATTCTTTACCTTGTCCAAAGAGAAGATCACTCACACTCTTGTGATGTGACTAAAGATGAAGCCTTGATGAAGATCATCCTCTCCTAAAGATCTAATCATGTTCATCAATTGTTTTATTTGATCTTGTGTAGATCCAATGTATTTGTGAATACTTGGATTAAGTCTTGTGTAAATCCATTGTGTATGTGTATACTTGGATTTGTGTTGTGTAAATCCAAGTTATATGTGTATACTTAGATATGTGTTTTATTAAGTTGTAATAGTTGTGACTTGTAAGTTCTCACTAAATTATAAAGTGATGTGGTTGTATTGTGAGACCCCCAGAATCTGACATGGAACAACTAGGCAACGAGGGGGTAACACGTCATAGTACAAGAAACAATGAATTACAGTTGACACAAATCTGACGTAATAAAAACATGTACATTACATCATAAAATATCAGA
Source organism: Glebionis coronaria (assembly GCA_025667525.1). Classification (NCBI taxonomy): domain Eukaryota; kingdom Viridiplantae; phylum Streptophyta; class Magnoliopsida; order Asterales; family Asteraceae; genus Glebionis; species Glebionis coronaria. The sequence goes on from CM046879.1 coordinate 164,714,529, forward strand.
GTTTTACTACAAAGGTCCCAAAGTTTTATAAGCGGATAAATATATTATTTCATCATGATTTATAACATAAAGTTGCCCAAAAGATATAATTAACTTCTGACAGTTTATACTAAAACCAATCTTTTAAAAAAAACTTCACAGAAATCTCCAAGCTGCGATAATATCCTACGGGCTCCCGTCCAAGCAAAGCTAAGTAATAATACTTGAGATTAAACATGTAAAATCGTCAACACAAAGCTGAGTGATATTCATAGGTTTAGCAGTAAAGGTGTGGAACACAAGGGTTTATTTGTAAAACAAGTAGTATGGAGTATGGTTATATACGTCAACCATAGTCCAAAACGGTTATTATTGTTGTTTAGTTCATGAACCGAAGCTTAACTTACCTAAGTATTCAGCCTAAATACTCATGTATAAACAAATATTAGTGTGTCATGGTTAAACAACCGCAACATGGGACGGGGATAGTCAATCCCGATGGATCCACCCACAACATTCGCGCTTCGCGCAATGCACACAGGACAATTAACGTTTCATGATCGGAGAGATGAAACTCAAGGCTAGGCTAAAAAACAATAATAATACGGAAAACATATGGAAATCATACACGTTCTGGATAGTATACAAGTTCTGGATAGCATACAGTTTTTAAATGGTTGTGTTCCACCATGTATAATCTCACCCCGTGTTTAGAAACCATGTATAAGTAAAAAGGGGCTATGAACTCACCTTAGCCACGAGGTAAGTCAATCACGGTACTCAGTAACCGAGTAAAACAATGGTAGTTAGACGATCACCGACGATATGGATGCCCGGAAAACACGAAAACCGCAACCTATCACAATAAGGCGCGCGTTAAGACTCGAACTCAAAAATCGATATACACCAAATATAATATGACTCAAATGTTTTCAAAGTAGTCATGTTTCAAAACTATTGACACGAACCAAATGAATTCATACTAACCCATTTATCCAACACTGCACGATTAAACACTTATGCACTTGAAATTGACCCGTCATACGACGCCAAGTCAATGCAAGTCAAACTATTCCTTTTACCTTAGTCGGACCAGTAGCTAAGTCATTTATATAATGACTAAGAAATTGAGTAAGTCGCCATGTCCGATGGTGAATACTCAAACTCACGCAACACAAGCATTGAACTATGTGTCCAAAATAAAATCAGCAAGTACACCCCGATTGTACACACCGATCTACCATATCTAGACTTGTCCGTTTTAGATGAAAATTGGTGTCAAGGTCACTTATAACCTGTATAAGACCTCACCAAAGTTTAAGCCAAAATTCACACTTTAAAACCCGTCAGCTCGACACTATACTCGACCCTGAAATTTAGGACAGAATTGTACACTTGTTTTATAAAACCGTTTAGACCACTTTAAAAGTACTAACTCGACAATCCATCTTTTGAAACCACTTCTAGACTCATCAAATTAAGTATATAAACTTTGAAAATCAGTAGTATCCATTATCTAACCAAGCCTAAAGTCCCCGAGAGTTGACCCAAAATCAGCCACAATTTCGGATTGTGCCGACTTGCGTCTCCCGGTACACGAATACTAAAACTAGCATAACTTTTGACTCGTAAAGAGTTAGAAGCTCTATCTTATATCAAAACGAGCGTCTCGGATAACTTTACAACAAATTCAAATAATCTCAGCCTATATCAAAACTTAAACCCAAGAAAAAATCTGTTCTATGCTGCTGTCCCAAAATACCCTTTTAGAAATCATGTCAAATAAATTTTCCAACCAAAACCACTCATTCCTATACCTATAGTATCACTCTACCATCATTCCTATCAACCAAACACTCCTAAAAACACTTGTATGATAAATTTAACAAAAATCAAAGACCAAACATAAACCTTTTTATCATTAAAACATGAAGATCATTGCATAAACCACACATGCAAAGATGATCAAAACACTTCCAAACAACCAAATCATAAAATCATGAAAACTTGATGCATGTTTATGATTTTGGTACCAAAAGATGCACAAAAGAATTTTAAGGATGGGACTTGAATTAGTTTTAGGAGATTCAAGCTAGTTTTTGTTGATGATGGGTGTTTTTGGGTTGAAGTGTGACGGCAAAAAGGAATGGGGTGGGAGAGTTTTGGTGAAGTTTTTGTATAAAAATGTTATGTGTGTGATTTGTTAAAAAGAATTGTATTTATATGGTAGGTGGGTAGAGGGACCAATCTTGTCAATTTTGAAACTTTTGGACTTAAAAACAATTTAGTAGTTTAAAGGTTAGAAAATGGCTATTAGTAAATCTTGAAAATATTTACGGGGTTCGGGTTTCGTAAAATAATTTTCAAAACTTATGATGCATCATAAATATGATTATATGATTTCCTGACACGACTAAGTAAGTATTTAAAATGAAATCGTAGAAAATATTAATTATCGAAACAATCGATAATAAAATGTAGAATTTTGGGCATCCGTCGGTATCGCGATCACTAGGAATTTTTGTTATACATTGATTTTGAATAAACTCGTTGTAAAACGCACGCAGGTGATTTTAAATCAAAAAATTTGATTTAAATAAAGATGGAAAAATAAAATAAGAATTTTATAATTCCAGATTAAGTATTTATCAATGATCAGAAAATACTTGAAAAGTATAATTTCTTAAAATTATCATGATCTCAGGATTCACATATAAGAATACAAGAAAACGTAATACGTTGGAAAATTTTAAGAAACATGAATAAAAGAATAAAATAATGTTGGGAAAGTATGGGTTCTTACAGTCTTCCCCCCTAAAGGAACTTTGGTCCCTCAGAGTTCTCTTAGAAACAGTAGAAGATGCAACAAGAGGAGGTACAAAGTGTAGAACAAAATCGTTGCTTCCCAGGTAATTTATGCACCATGACGTACCTTCACGATTGGAATTCACTATGCTTCAGTTTCTTAACTCCTTTTCGAATAAATTTTCAAACTCGTATTAGAATAATGACCTTTCAGTATAGGGAAAATCAGGAGATATAATGAACATAAGAAACGCTTAAACGGACATAGTGTGCTAAAATGAATCAAGATTGTTAATCAACAAGGAATCACAAATCGTGCAACTGTAAAGCATCATAATCTTAGAACGTAACAATCCAGTTACAAGAGAAATAGAAGGAAAAATGATTTACATATGTTCATTTTACAATACAAGTTGTCACAATCAGTTGTCTAGGATTTTGGTATTACTTTAAAAACTCAGTTTAAATATTTTTTTGATTAAAAGAAAATTTTACAAGTTGTAGTGATTTAAAATCAAACTATCTACATTTAGTAAGTAGGATGTTGCTATATCTTTTTCTTGATCAGGATTACAAAGTAAAAAGTAGAACAATTCAAAATAGGTATCTTGATTGGCTAAAGAACTTTTGGATGACTATATGAAATTATCGTTAAAACTCAGGTTTATCATTATCATTAGAGAAAATCAGATTTTCTATGTTATTTAAAATCATTGCTAGAAATTATAAATTAATTTAATAATTTCATTATATTAAAAGTAAGGTATGATAAAATCAATTACTTTAAAAGATACAGCTTGACATATTTTGATTTTTTTTAAACAGGTGACAAGACAGCAATGAATATGAGACATATAAAGTCAACAATTTGTATGCGAGCAATAACGCAAGGGAATAAAACGAAAGTCGTATCAACTCTTAACGAACATGATAAAATAAATGCATCGATAATAAGGACAATAAGAAACAAAGATTTATCAAGATTAATTCACGGGTGTAGTTGGCGTTACCAACCACGGCTTATTAAGTTCTCACTGGTCGATACATATCGAAAGAGAAAAGCCATACAACGAATTTTCGAATCAAAGAAAATTCTTAAGAAATCACTTGAGAGTAATGAACAACATTAACAATTGAAATGCGAAATCAACACATAATTCACACGAATGAATTTCAAGACGATAAAGTCTAATATACATCATGGCAAATACACGTAATCATTGGTCACTTCCAGTCATAACTCACTATTCGCGTCCAGAGATGTTTCGAAGGTCTACCAAAAGAGATAGAGAAGGTCGGTCGATGTAGAAGCATAACAACGTTTGAAACTTTCGAGACTAGTATCAATGGTAAGAATTCAGGCAAATGGTAACGAAAATTGTATCATGAGGATGGTGAGGTAACAAGTAAAGCAAAGATCGCTGAGTAAGGAAATCTGTGCTTGAAGCATGTTCTTTGTTCAAGAAAAGATAAGGGTTTCTATGTGTAAGTCGCGAACTGTTGATACTCGCATAAAATGCAAAAGTTTTCAAAATTTTCATTTTATTTAACTTTTTAAGGAACATAATTAAAAAGTTGATTCTTGGTTAAGTATTTAAGGTGACTACTATTTGGCCTTTCATGGCTCCTTCTAAATTAGGCATAGGTGATCAGGCCATGCATAATTTAGGACTAGCAATGCGATGCCCAGCTTCGTCAAACCAGTATTACATATCATATGATTTAAAATATGTATATAATGTCATTTGTAAAAACAAGGATCAAATAACTTATGAAACTTTTCGCCAGTAAGTTATTGGCTAGATATTTAAACAACCATTTTATTGTTACAAGAATTCTTTACAAGACCAATCGTTGAACAATTTGTGAAAATGCATTGTAAAATTAATATAAGTTAATTTTATAAGATAGTATTCAAGTATTTAAGGAAGCCCACGTGAAACATTTTGTAAATTGATTCGTAAACAATACCAGTTTGGGTTTATATGGTAACTTATAAAATAGCGAGTGGGTTACATGATGATAATAAAGAGTAGTTCAAGACAGTCAATGAAATGGTTACAAGGTGATAAGGTTTCAAAAGGTTTAGCCGGAATCGTCATGAGACACGTGTCAAAATGATAATGAACGATATTAAAGCAAGATCTTCAACCTCGGCCCGGATCAGTGGTACGATAGAAGCAAAGAAAGGCGATGTAGAATGACAAATAAGTCATAAATAAAAGAAAGGAATAAGGAATCCGTATGCGTTCACATCGTAATTCATTTGACAAAATACACTTTAAGAAAGTAGAACATCAGTTTATCAACTCACTTGGTTCCTAATAGTTCAAGATTTATGTATGACCGAGTTCAAGGTTATTATTTTTAAACGTTTTAAAATGTAATCAATATTTTTAGTTTGCAAAATATCATTAGTTAAAGTTTTACGAGCTCAAACGAACTAAAAAACGCTTCAATCTATATTTTCAAATTTTATCAGTTTTGACCCTTCTCAGTCAACTTTGACTTTTGGGTTTAACCCGACCAATTGACTCGCTAAATATTACTCGAAGTCTAATGCAATTCGGTGTAAAACGATGTTTTGAACAACTTTTTAGTTTTACTCGAGACTTGAAACGGATCAGAAATGGATGAAAATGCTCTTGCATTAAATCTGTCAACAACATGATATTTTTAGAATTATTCGGAAAATAACTTCTTAGATTTTACAATTTCAAATGAGCGTAACTTGCTCGATTTTAATGTTTTCTGGTCAAATTTATGTCCTAAACGGACGTCTCAACAAGTTGAAATATATATTTTTATGTCTAAGTTATAAAAATATTTTCTCGACACTGTTAAATTTCCTATAAAGTTTCTGTACAAAGTATATTTTTCGACACAGCTTGAAATTAAATCTAAATTTCATAATAATGCATAATTAATGTACACACAAAACTTGTGGATTCCATAAAGACGAAAGAGAATAAACTGTATAATTAAGCATGTAAAGAAAAAACAATATAGAAATGGTTCAAGAATAACAACGAAAATCTAAGAAATAAAAAACAACGCATAATATTCATGTCTTCGATTTCAAGATGCAATGCCGGAAGGTCTCTTGGCGGTGTGATTTTTCCAAAATCACAAGACATACCGAGAAAGAAATGGAACATTAACGGGTCGCACTCCTGGAGCGAGGAGATTTAATGAAAAAGGGAGGATACGAGTTTATAGAAGTACAATCGTGTTCCAAACAATCGCCACATAATAGAGAATGAATTACAAGTTGACGATGATGTTTTCAAGGTACAACGAACGTTGTAATTCGAAGTTGAAACATAGATTGGTCAATAAAAAAAATGTAGTCCATGTACAATTGTCGTGTAAAACGGTGACGTAAAGGTCAATCAAGGTTATGAAAACTCAGGATATTGTTCAACACAGAATCAAGGAATGCTTCGAGATGTGTGACTCACACGATGTCTTTTAGTCTTTTTTCGGAGACACATTGAGCTACACAATGGTCTATAGGCTAGACATTCAATTACGAATGGTCGGAAAGAAAATCTGCATATCTAAATAGATATTTTAAAGAGGTTTAATAATGAAAGCAACACGCACGGTAGTAAAATGAAAATCAAAAGTTTCATAGAAAACAACACTTATTCAATCCTGAACAATGGTATCACGAGAGTACGACAACATGTAACAGTGAGTCGAGATAAACAGATGGGTCAAAACGAACGAATATATGATGTCAGTCGTATCACGCATAAACAAGATAGCAGTAGTACTCAGAAAAGTGAGTATGAAAAGTCGGCAGCATACGCGCTCTGAATACAATTATGTAACTTCATAACAATATAAAATCATCTTAACAAGATCAATTCACAAGAATTCAAGAAATACAGTATAGGCAGATGTAATCACAGTAATATCGAATGATAATCCATGAAGCACAAGGCTTTGAAAAGACATAGTAATTGTCGTCACTAGGGTAATGTAATATTTCAACATGTAATAAGGAGAAGAAATACTACAATGATAATTAAAAGTAAATAATAAGGATTAGAGAGTTACCCGCATTGATATCGAACAACAATGGCAGATTCTGTGTTTGACACTTAGAAACAAGGAAATATTTGAACTTTCGGTTATAGACTAAGTTTTTGAAAACAACCCAGTTTTCTATAACCATCGCTCTGATACCAATCTGTGAGACCCCCAGAATCTGACATGGAACAACTAAGCAACGAGGGGGTAACACGTCATAGTACAAGAAACAATGAATTACAGTTGACACAAAGCTGACGTAATAAAAACATGTACATTACATCATAAAAGATCAGAGTTTTACTACAAAGGTCCTAGAGTTTTATAAGCGGATAAATATATCATTTCATCATGATTTATAACATAAAGTTGCCCAAAAGATATAATAAACTTCTGAAAGTTTATACTAAAACCAATCTTTTAAAAAAAACTTCACATAAATATCCAAGCTGGGTAATATCCTGCGGGCTCCCATCCAAGAAAAGCTAAGTAATAATACCTGAGATTAAACATGAGAAAACGTCAACGCAAACTTGAGTGATATTCATAGGTTTAGCAGTAAAGGTGTGGAACACTAGCATTCATTTGTTAAACAAGTGGTATGGAGTATGGTTATATACGTCAACCATAGTCCGAAACGGTTATTATTGTTGTTTATTTCGTGAACCGAAGCTTAACTTACGTAAGTATTCAGCCTAAATACTCAGGTATAAACAAATATTAGTGTGTCATGGTTAAACAACCGCAACATGGGACGGGAATAATCAATCCCGATGGATCCACCCACAACATTCGCGCTTCACGCAATGCTCACAGGACAATTAACGGTTCATGATCGGAGAGATGAAACTCAAGGCAGGGGGCTAAAAAGCAATAATAATAAGGAAAACATCTGGAAAGCCTACACGTTCTGGATAGCATACAAGTTCTGGATAGCATACAGTTTTTAAATGGTTGTGTTCCACCATATATAATCTCACCCCGTGTTTAGAAACCATGTATAAGTAGAAAGGGGCTATGAACTCACCTTAGCCACGAGGTAAGTCAATCACGGTACTCAGCAACTGAGTAGAAACAATGGTAGTGAGACGATCACCGACGATATGGATGCCCGGAAAACCCGAAAACCGCAACCTATCACAATAAGGCGCGCGTTAAGACTCGAACTCAAATATCGATATACACAAAATATAATATGACTCAAATGTTTTCAAAGTACTCATGTTTCAAACTATTGACACGAACCAAATGAATTCATACTAACCCATTTATCCAACACTACACGATTAAACACTTGTGCACTTGAAATTGACCCGGCATACGACGCCAAGTCAACGCAAGTCAAACTATTCCTTTTACCTTACTCGGACCAGTAGCTAATTCATTTATATAATCACTAAGCAATTGAGTAAGTCACCATGTCCGATGGTGAATACTCAAACTCACGCAACACAAGCATTGAACTATGTGTCCAAAATAAAATCAACAAGTACACCCTGATTGTACACACCTATCTACCCTATCTAGACTTGTCCGTTTTAGATGAAAATTGGTGTCAAGGTCACTTATAACCTGTATAAGACCTCACCAAAGTTTAAGCCAAAGTTCACACTTAAAATCTGTCAGCTCGACACTATACTTGACCCTAAAATTTAGGACAGAATTGTACACTTGTTTTATAAAACCGTTTAGGCTACTTTAAAAGTACTAACTCGACAATCCATCTTTTATAACCACTACTAGAATCATCAAATTAAGTTTATAAACTTTGAAAATCAGTAGTATCCATTATCTAACTAAGCCTAAAGTCCCCGAGAGTCGACCCCGAATCAGCCACAATTTCGGATTGTGCCGACTTGCGTCTCCTGGTACACGAATACTAAAACTAGCATAACTTTTGACTCGTAAAGAGTTAGAAGCTCTATCTTATATCAAAGCGAGCGTCTCGGATAACTCTACAACAAATCCAAATAATCTCAGCCTATATCAAAACTTAAACCCACGAAAAAATCTGTTCTAAGTTGCTGTCCCAAAATACCCTTTTAGAAATCATGTCAAATAAATTTTCTAACCAAAACCACTCGTTCCTATACCTATAGTATCACTCTACCATTATTCCCATCAACCAAACACTCCTAAAAACACTTGTATGATAAATTTAACAAAAATCAAAGATCAAACATAAACCTTTTTATCATGAAAACATGAAGATCATTGCATAAACCACACATGCAAGATGATCAAAACACTTCCAAACCACCAAATCATAAAATCATGAAAACTTGATGCATGTTTATAATTTTGGTACCAAAAGATGCACAAAAAGATTTTAAGGATGGGACTTGAATTAGTTTTAAGAGATTCAAGCTAGTTTTGTTGATGATGGGTGTTTTTGGGTTGAAGTGTGACGTCAAAAAGGAAAGGGGTAGGAGAGTTTTGGTGAAATTTATGTATAAAAGTGTTATGTGTGTGTGATTTGTTAAAAAGAATTGTATTTATATGGTAGGTGGGTAGAGGGACCAATCTTGTCAATTTTGAAACTTTTGGACTTAAAAACAGTTTAATAGTTTAAAGGATAGAAAACGGTTATTAGTAAATCTTGAAAATATTTACGGGGCTCGGGTTTCGTAAAAATACTTTTCAAAAGTTATGATGCATCATAAATATGATTATATGATTTCCTGACACGACTTAGTACGTAATTAAAACAAAATCGTAGAAAATATTAATTATCGAAACAATAAATAATAAAATGAAGTTTTTGGGCATCCGTCGGTATCACGATCACTAGGAATTCTAGTTGTACATTGATATTGAATAAACTCGTTGTAAAACGCACGCGAGTGATTTTAAATCAAAAACTTTGATTTAAATAAATATGGAAAATAAAATAAGAATTTTATAATTCCAGATTAAGTATTTATCAATGATCAAAAATACTTGAAAAGTATAAATTCTTAAAATTATCATGATCTCAGGATTTAAATATAAGAATACAAGAAAACGTAATACGTTGGAAAAATTTAAGAAACATGAATAAAAGAATAAAATAATGTTGGGAAAGTATGGGTTCTTAAATGTATCTTGTGAGTTCTCACTAAACTATAAAGTGATGTGGCTGTGTCTTGTTGGTTCTCACTAAACTATAAAGTGACTTGTGGTTGTGTCTTGTGAGTTCTCACTTAGCTTCAAAGTGAAGAGTCGTGCAGATTAGTTATAGCTTTTGATTAGAACTCGACATCTAGCCTTGTGTCGTAAAATGGTGAAGTAGGCAACGTTGTGAAGATTGGTTCTACCTTTCAATTAGAACTCGACATCTAGCCTTGTGTCGTAAAATGGTGAAGTATGCAACGTTGTGAAGATTAGTTCTATCTTTCGATTAGAACTCGCCATCTAGCCTTGTGTCGTAAAATAGTGAAGTGGGCGATGTTGTGTAGATCGGTCCTAGCTAAGATTAGGTCTCGACATTTAGCTTAGTATCGGAAAATAATGTAAGCGACGTTGTAAGGTTTTCTCCGCCAAGAAGGGAGCTTGTGGATTTAATGGAAATCTCGAAGGGTAAAGGTGTACTCGAGGAGTGGAGTAGGAACGAAGATAGAGCTGTTGCCGAACCACTATAAATCTTGGTGTCTTCGTATTAGGTTGTTTCTTTCCTTACTCTTTACTTACAAACGCGGGTACAAGCAACAAGAAAAAAAAGGATTCGGCACGGTTTATTTACTAAAACTGAATGTTTTATTTAAACATTGGTCCCGATAAATGACCTCACGCATTAAATTTTTTAAAAGACTCGCTATCAACTCATTTTCGATAAAATACGAAATATGTCGAAAATAACAATTATGGGAATAAAGATAAACTATGGCTAAAATGCGGCGTTTGTTGACTTCTCGATCGATAAAACGAATAAATTAATATTTAAAACTTCGCGAGGGATCTAAATCAATATCCTTGACTTAAATAAATATGGAAAAATATAGTAAATTTCCTTGAAATCTCAGGATTTACAACTGTTAAAGTAACAGAAAAGGTAAAATATTATTAAAATAGAAAAGTACGAATAAAAAGAGAATAAATTAATTACCGGAAAGTACGAGTTCTCACATTCGACCCCCCTAAAAGAACACTGGTCCTTCAGAGTTCAACTGGAGACAGAAGAAGACACAAACTGGGCTTAAATACGAGAAGGTAATTAGGGGTAAAATAAACACGATGAACGCTTAAACAGACAAGATGCGCTAAAACGGATTAAGATTGATAGTCGACGAGGAATCGTAAATTGCGCAAACCGTAAAACACAATAATCCACTTTACTAGGAAAAGGTGGCAAAGAAATGAATTACACGTAGACAATGAAAATACGGGTTGCCACAAGTATTTGTCTATGATTTGGTATTACTTTAAAATTCAGCTTAGGTACTTTCTTGATAAAAAGAAATACAAGGTTTGTTCGTTTATGGCTTAAAAATAAAACGACACTTTCAAAATGGTGTCAGTATGGTCATAGTTGTTTATCATGGTGTTTGGTAATTTGAAATCAAAACTATAGTGAGTAAACAGTCACTAAGTCTTTTTCTTGATAAAGATTTCAAAGTAAAAGTAAAACAGTTCAAAATAATTATTTGATAGGCTTAAGATCTTTTAGATGACTGTATGGAATTATTGTCAAAACTCGGGTTTATTGTTGCGATTAGAGAAAATTAATTTCCAAATTATTTAGAATTATTGATAGAAATGTAATTAAATCGTTATGATAAATTCAAATAGTTTAAAAGATAAGGAAAGCGGTTCTTTTAAACACTAATTATGAATCTACCAAAGAGGATGTATAGATCCGACATTTAACTTGAAACGGTTATTTTGGTAATTTAAACACTTGATAAAATGTGTAAAACGTTCTTAATTATAATAATTTTTAGAAATCCATGAAGGTGTTTAAAGAATCAAATGGTAAACATCGGATATATTCGGGTTTTCAAAAGGTGACAAGATAGCAAACGAATATGAAACGAATAATAGTCAATAATTAGTATGCAAGCAATGACAGGAGGGAATAAAACAAAATTCGTACGAATTTCTTAACGAGCATGATAGAATAGAGGCATCGATGATAAGGACAATAAGAAACAAAGGATTTAGCAAGGATTAAATCACGAGAGCGGTTGGTGTCACCAACAACGGTTTATTAAGTTCTCGGTGGTCGATACACGATCGAAAGAGAAAAGCCACACAATAAATTTTCGAATCAAAGGAAATTCTTATGAAGTCACTTGAGAGTAATTCTAGTAAAATGAACAACATTAGCAATGAAAGGGCAAAATCAACACTTGGTTCACACGAATGAATTTTAAGACGATAAAGTCTAACACACATCATGACAAAAACACGAAATTATCGTTCACGTCCAGTCATAAATCATTTTCCGCGTTCAGAGACGTTTCGAAGGTCTACCAAAATAGATGGAGAAGGTCGGTCGATGTAGAAGCATAACAACGTTGAAACTTTCAAGTCGGGTATCAATGGTCAGTAATTAGACGAGTGGTAATAAGTAGAACATATATCGTTGAGTAAAGAAACATGTACTTGCAGGCACATAATTCGTTCAAGAAAGAGGTACGGAAACATGTGCATACGTTACGAATAGGTGCTACTGGCATAATATGTAAAACTTTTCAAAATTTTAATTTATCTAACTATTTCAGAAACACAAGTAAAAAGTTGGTTCTTGGCCAAATATTTAAGGTGACTACTATTCGTCCTTGCATGGCTCCTTTTAAATTACGCATAGGTGATCAGGCCATGCATAATTTAGGACTAGCAATGCGATGCTCAGCTTCGTCAAACCAGTATTACATGTCATATGATTTAAAATATGTATATAATGTCATTTGTAAAACAGGATTTAAAATGATTTATGAAACTTTTCACAAGTAAGTAATTGACTAAATATTTAAATCAACATTTTTAATGTTACAAGAATTCTTTATAAGACCAACGCTGAACAATTTGTTAAAATACATCGTAAAAGAATGACCAATGTAGAACATTTTGTAAAACTTTTCGCAAACAACACCAGTTTAAATTTATATGGTGATATTATGATATCTTATAAAATAGCGAGTGGGTTACACGAGAGTAGTAAAGAGTAGTTCATAAGACAATCAATGAAATGATTACAAGATGATAAGGTTTCAAAAGGTTTAGCTCGAATCGTCATGAGACACGTGTCAAAATGATAACGAAAGATATGAAAATAAGAACTTCAAGTTTTGACCCAAATCAGTGGTACATTGGAAGAAAAGAAGGATAATATATAATGACAATTAAGTCATGTATAAAATAACAGATAAAGGAAATCCATATGCGTTCACATCATAAACTATTTGACATAAATATACTTTTAAGAAAGTAGAACATCAGTTCTCGAATAATACAACTAATCCGAAAAGTTTTTATGTTTGGAATCTTTCTATATTAGGAAAGTTTTCGAATCTCAAAAGTTTAGGAATTTAACACGTTAATAGTGACGCATAAAAATGCACAACTTTTTCGATAAAATTAGTTTATTAAATGTGTTATCCAAACACTCTATATCAAAGTTCACGACATATATATATATATATATGTATAACCCGCACTTAAAGTTACCATTTTTAAACGTTTTCAAACGCGATCAATGTTTGGTAGTTATAAAATCTCATTCATTAAAGTTTTATGGCTCGAACGAATAAAAACCTACTTTCAATCAAAACTTCCATCCCAAACCCACATCGAACCTAATCGAAGAACCATAACCCTAAACCAAGCAAATTGAACAATGAAGCATACTTACTTCATTTTGTGGTTGATTCAATCATTCTGAAGATAACTGTTTAGGGTTACTCCTTCAATGGCCTAAAGGTATGCTTATGATTTTGTTTAAAAATAATATAGGGCTTTTGATTTTGTTGTCAAAATTTGCATCAATTAAAAATTAGACTATGACACAAGGAATGGTTATACTTTTAATTGATGCAATTTTTTGCAACAATTAATATAGGGCTTTTAGTTATACTTTTAATTGTCAAAATTTGCATTAATTAATATAGGGATTTTAGTTATTCTTTTATAAGGGCTCTAATTTATCTTATATCACCAAGTTCATGTGGTTATATGAATGATAATTGTTTAACACTGTATGATACATGGAACGGAGGAACACAAACTTGCTTCAACCTGGCATGATCTTAAGTTCTCATGTCTCTGCCTCACAACAGAGCCTAATTTCACATGTATGTTTGTGTTCTTTTAGTTTTTAAAAATCAGTCTTATGTTTGTTTGATGATAATCAGGTGTATAAAGTACCTCTTAAGTAAATATAAGTATGACTGAGTGCTTTTAGTCTTGAAAATAAATCATTGATTCATATTACTTTTCATGTAGGACTTTTGAAAATCACATCAAAAAGTGTTTAGTATGATCAAATACATCAAATGATTATGAAATTATAACAATCATGTGAAGTATATCATGTTAAAGCTATGAATCTTTAATTTTATTTGTTAAGTTTACAAATGATGAGACAAGAGTTAGAAATTCAGAGTAAGTTTAATGTTAAAAGGTAACAATAATATTTTTATACTTCCGGAAAGAAGTTGCCTAAACATTGTATTGTTATGCCAAAAGGGTATATTTTTTGATCAAATATCAAATAATATATTTTTTCTACATAGCTTACATCATCGTAATCCTGACATTTTCTTTTTCCCACCCTTGTGTAATACTAAATGACAAGTTCATAATTGTGTAGGTGACACTAGAGATAATGTGACATTACTGGGTAGGGAGCATATATAGTATTATTCTATATGTATTCAAAAAACTAATACCATGTGTGCACTAATATCTTTGAAACGTGTATTTGATTAATATACGTGGTACCAGAGAAAACAATTAGAAAGCTCAAAGAGTACAACATCTTTATGATCGATTTAGGCAAAGGTTGAGTTTTACATGTGACTTTGAATGTGGCCATAGGTTTGGACTTAATACAGTGTCAAGATCTTACCATGATTTGAATAAATTGGTTAAAATAGGTGGTAGAAAAGATGCGAAAGTCATGAGTCCAGTAAAGAAGCGGAAGACATATAAGGTTGTGGAAAGATTGAATCAGTTGTAAGGGTCAGGGATTTAAACGATTTTTTACACAATTCGTGCCAACCTTGCTTGGTTACAATGCACTAGGTGCTTCCAAGTTTTGGTTTTACGATATCTTTAGCAACGCCTCCTTTGACATTCTCAGTAAATAGAATACAACCAAATATAAGACATTGAATTATCTTGCTGGTTCTGCATTAGCTGAACTTATTGCTGGTACCATGCTCTCCCTTTCAAAGATGTTAAGATCCTTATACAAACGAATGTTAGATTTGCTACGGTTATATTAGATGGGTTCAAATGTTTATTAATGCTGCAGGCATCGATTGGTAAGATTTAGGGAAACGTTCGGAAAGGGTTTGTTCCTTAAAAAGAAACACTCTAAAGCCTAAAGTGAAACCAACTTTAAGAATTATTTAAACTCAGTACATAGCCTAGATTTTTTATTCCAACAAATTCATCATCACAAAATTACCTTAGACAAAGGTAAATCCCCTTTACTTTAAGTCTATAGCAATTATTCAAAAAAATCCCCTTACTATAAGTCTATAGCAATTATTCAAAAAATTAGTGTATAAATTTTCCTTAAAATAACTGCAAGTGTTAAGGTTTTGAGATCTGCAACTTTACTACAACTACAACTTTTAAGGTTTGCAAGTTGCGATGGTTCTGCAAGTTTTAAGGGCTGCAATAGCGTTAAAATAGTGGGTATATGTTTAGAAAGTTTTTAAGGTTCTGGTGTGCAGGAATGCAAATTAAGGTTGCTATGATATGGCCGTTTTCATGTTAGTGTGGTACTCGTGCTGCATTTACTTCAGGATTCGCCTTTTTCTTATGGATTATGTATGTCGGTAGGATAAGATAGTTGTTGAGTTTTTGGCAATTCGACTTTGGCTTGCTCTTTGATAGTGTCTTTTGCCTTTGTCACATAAAGCAACTAGCATAGTCTCCTTAGTTTAAGATCATACTCCTTTGATTCTTATTGTTTTTACTTTTTATACAACTGCTTGCAATTATCTCATTAGGATCGAACATATTATAATATTTTTTCTCACAATAATCTCATTAAAAATTGGATTCCATAGCTTGGTAGAAATGTATGGTGCGTTTGAATTGAGATAGGTGGTTTTATGGATGTTTGTGATTTGCAAGCTTATTAAAATCTGGCAACTAGGAATTTTAGAAGATTGGGGTATAGTTCTTTCCTTTTCTTCATTGTTAATAATTTATCCAACATTTACACGGGTCTTTATTATTCTTTCTGTTGGGAATTATTTGTTAAGTGTCAAGTACCGTTAGTGTTATTCAAGTATTGTTAGTTATCTTTCAAGTATCGTTAGTGTTAACGCGGTACATAGTAAGTACTACTACTTATAAAGTAAGTACTGCTATATTGATTAGGATGAATATATCTTTGTATAAGACATGTCATAGTTATAGTTAGAGTATATCTTATGTGATATACTTAAATAGTTAGAATATTGATAATATATCGCCTGTGATATAGTTATCTTTATAGAATATTATAAGGTTTCTAGGGTTCCTTACTCTATAAAAGGAACATAGATACAATGTCATTCATGTACCTCATTCGAGTCGATTAATAAGAGAATCGAATAGTTAAAAGTAATTCTGTTCTTCTATGCTTTATAAGTTAGATTCCGCATAACTTATTTAGTTTGAGTAAGAGTTCTTAAAGTGTTTTAGTTTGATTACAAACTACTATACTAGTTCTTAACAGAATATAGATCTAATCAAAGGGATCAACAAGTGGTATCAGAGCTAGTTGAGAAACTCTGAAAAAGAAGAACACAACCCCATACACTCCACTCATACAAAAAACTCAATGTCTCAATATGGTGATGACGCTCACTTGGATGATGTTCAAAATCATGATCCAATACCATAGGGACAACCACAAGTTGTGCATCCTGCACCAGCACAAGGTGTTCAAGCCGTGAATGCTGTAGCTACCTCTACAACTACAACACCTTCTCATACTCTTTCTGCTGTCAAACTCCCAGTGCTCAAAGGTGACAATTATGAGACATGGGGATGGAACATTACTTGAATCACACAGATCACATTGTGTGGTAAGTTATCAAGAATGGGAATACACCTAAGAAGCTACACTGGTTTCCTGATGGTACATGCTATGCTCTACCTACTGTGACTTCTGAGGAGGTACAAGCAGAGATCAGAGAGAGAAAAGCCAGAAATGCTTTGGCTATGGCTCTTTCAGAAGACATCTTACCCATCTTTCATCATTATAAGGATGCCAAGGCTATGTGGGATGCCATAAAACTTAGATTTGGAGGTAATGACAAATCTAAGAAGATGAAGAAGATTGTTCTTAAGAAAGAATTTGATAACTTCTCAATTTCCAGTATAGAGGGAATACATGGTGGCTATGGAAGATTCAGTAAGCTGCTTATTCAATTGGCAGTTTATGACAAGTAATTCCTAATGAAGAAGCTAATATAAAATTCTTAAGGAGTGTTTCACAAGAGTGGAAAGCAATGGCTATGCACTTCATCACAAGAGATGATCTAGAAATAATTCCTTTTGATCATCTCTACAACAATATTAGAGCATACGATATGGATGTGAAAGGCATTGAGGTGACCAAGGAAATAACTACAACAAAGTCTAACTTGGCTTTTGTGTCAGAAGGAAACAACGGTACTTATTTTCATAATATCTCTAGTGGATCAAGCAGCGGTACATACTTCACAAATACCGCTGGGGGACTTACAAGCAGTACTTACCCACAAAGTACTGAAGGCAACCCCGTAGTTTTTCAAAATCCACATGGAAGATCTTCACCATTGTTTAGTGACAATGATACCTTTTCATTCTTTGTTGGACAAGACAACATTCCAAGATTAACACTCAATGACTTGTTTCAAATGGATGATGTTGATGTTGAAGAGATGGATCTTAAATGGCAAGCTGCTATGGTGTTAGTCAGATCTAACAGGTTCTTCAAGAAGACTAGAAGAGAGATGATTGTCGATCCTAATGAGCCATTAGGATATGACAAGTCTAAAGTTGAATGCTATAATTGTGGAAGGAATGGACACTTTGCAAGAGAATGCACTAGAGACAAAGCTGAGAGTAGTAGTCAAAAGTCCAAGAACAGCTATAGAACCAGTCCAAGAATAACTGAAAGTTTTCCAAAAGGAAACAGCAGGAGTCCTAAAGGAACCAAAACATTGCTGACTGTAGATGGAGTGGTGAACTGGGCTGAAGATGAAGAAGAAGAAGAGCTTGGTTTAATGGCTCTCTCACATGAAGATACTGAGGTACATCCTTGTTCTAAAGACTGTGTTCTTAAATTTAATAGCATAAAAGAAGAACTAGAGGAACAGTATCAAAAAGTCAACACATGCATTGTAGAACTAAATGCTTTTAAATAGGGTGTTGCTAAGTTAGAAGAAAATATAGTTTTGTATAAAAAGGGTCAACAAAACTATGAAGAGAAAATAAGAATTTTAACTCTTCAAATGAGGGAAAAAGATGTGGAAATTAAAGCCTTTGAAAGACAACTTTTGAAAGTGTCAATAGAAAATGAAGCTTTAAAAGCCAGTCTTTATAATGAAAGGGAAGTGATTAATCATTGGCAAAAGTCCTCTAAAGGATTGGGAAAACTGATTAATTCACAAATGGGGTATTATGATAAGTCAGGCCTAGGATATATTGAGGACCAACCTGGGATAACTTTAACTAACAAGGACTTATCAAAGGGGATTTTTGATATTTCTAGTGAGTCAAATAGTACACCTGAGAATGATAGATATGCTGAAGGAATGAAGGCAGTTCATCCACTATTATCAGGAATTTTCATGCCCCTAGTAATGATACAAGTATAGAGTTAGAAGAACCAAAGGTTAAAAATACCTCAAACTATTGTACTTTGTCCCAAGATAAGACTGTTGTGACCAAGAACATTGTTTATCCACCTTTAATGAACAATTTTGTTTCTAAATAATCTAAGACTAGTTCTGCTCCCAAGCAGGTAAAAACTCCTAGCAAGATATTGGAAAATGATGTAAAACATAATAAAGCCAAGAGGGGTAGGTTAGGCTTTGAGAAAGTTAAGTCAAAACAAACTTTTGGGTCTTCTTTGAGAAGATAAGGATGTTATGTTTGTGGTAATCTAAGTCATTTTATCAAAGACTGTACTTTGCATGAAGATAAAATTGTGAAACAAAAGGCTGCACAAAAGGTCATGAAAAACAGTAATGGGAAAAATGCACATGTTAATAGGAATCAGAAACTTAAGAATGACAAACCTAAGTTTGATCACTCAAAAAAGGTAGCTAAAGAGGTTAAAATAATTCTACCAAAAGTTTTGTTCCTAGAGCAGTACTTATGAAACAAGGTCTAGTACCTTTAAAGTCAGGTAAACCATGTACCGGCAAGCCTAGACCTGCAAGTACTGCTAGACCAAACTTAAGTATTATTGGTTCAAAGTTTGTCAAACCAAAGTTCTCTAAGACTTCTAAGAATGTTGTTGAAAAAGCCAAAACATCTAGAAGTAAGTTTAATAACAAACAAGTGCAAATGTGGGTTCCTAAAAGAGAAAAATCATGTGTTAAAGCAAGTACTGCTAAAGCAGTACTTAAGGCAAAGAAGTCTGAGCACATAGAGTCACCCTATGTCTTTGACTACATAACTGAAACCATGAAGTATAAGAGTAAAAGCATCATTACTGGGAATGTTTCTGAACAGACTCTTAAGTGCGTAGGTCCCATAAGATCCGAGCCAAATGTGGCTTGGGTCCCTGTTAAAAACTAATAAGTTTTGTTTATGTGCAGGGGCATCTAATTGATGAATTGAAAGACAAAGTGTAGAAACTAGAAGGGGGGTTGAATAGTTTCTCTTCGATTGGTGACCAAATTAAAATTACTTTCAATTTGGTTTGTATCAAAACTATCTTTTACTTGAGGCTAAGTTGCATAATGATTAGGTTCAATTCAAATGCACTAGCAAAGATAATAGGTAAGTGTAATAATAATGAAATAAGTAAAAAGTAAGGAAGGAGACAACCTAGTGGGAAGACACCAAGATTTATAGTGGTTCGACAACGAGGCTCTATCCTCGTTTCTACTCCACTCCTCGAGTACACCTACTCGAGATTTCCACTATATCCACAAGCTCCCTTCTCGGCGGAGAAAACCTTACATCGTTGCTTACATTATTTTCCGACACTAAGCTAAATGTCGAGACCTAATCTTTAGCTAGGACCAATCTACACAACGTTGCCTACTTCACAATTTAACGACACAAGGCTAGATGTCGGGTTCTAATCTTAAGGTAGAACCAATCTTCACGACGTTGCCTACTTCACCATTTTACGACACAAGGCTAGATGTTGAGTTCTAATCGAAAGCTAGAACCAATCTTCACGACTCTTCACTTTGAAGCTAAGTGAGAACTTCACACAACACAACTACTAATCACTTTTAAGTTTAGTGAGAACTCACAAGACACAACCACATCACTTTATAGTTTAGTGAGAACTCCTAATCAAATCTATTACAACTCAACTAGACTTATCCAAGTACACACATGTAGCTTGGATTTACACAACACAAATCCAAGCAAACACATATGCAATGGATGTACACAACAAATCCAAGTATCCACAAATAACTTGGATGAACACAACTAGTCCAAGTATTCATAAATACATTGGATTGACCTAAAACAAAAAGGGTATCATGATGAATATGACTAGCTCATAGATTCATCTTTATCACAACACTAGTGAGTGAGTGATCTTCTCACTGGACAAGGTAAAGGAGGGATCAAGAGGATAATCATATGTAAACATCCTTAACAATTTAAGTGATCATTTACTAATGATTATGCTATAGAAAATAGAAAGAGGGCTGAGAAAAACGTCCAAGAGGCTTACTGGAAAATGAGATTTGACCCACTATTTAAAGGAGACAAAGTATAACGGATCTATAACGGCTAGCTGTGCGCGGTACCTTATCTCACCCCGCGGTACCTTATCGCTAAGGAACCGCGTAGGTACTTAAGGTACCGTCACTAGACTCCACTCCGTTTTTTGTCTTTTAGTGGGGTGGGAATATCTGAGGTATTTGAAACCTTCAAAGGATATTCTAACAACATTTGGAATATGCTATTTTCAAATTTTCATTTTCCATTTTAATAAAACATTTTCTAAAAAAGAAAGTTTTTTAAAAAGTCTTTTGTCATATTAACAAAAGTGAGTTTTAAGGATAATCATTTTGATGATCACTAAGTATGATTAAGAAAGGTTAGTGATATGATTATTACCTTGATGATAATGTTAGTTAAATAATTCATTTTGTGTTTTACACTAAATGTGTTGTATTGTTTGTTGTGATCAAAAATAAGAAAGATTAGTTAACACTAATAATGTTTTTAGGCATCAATTGCATTAACAATCTCCCCCTTTTTGATTACGACAAACGATAAACTCATTTACGTAGAAACACAAAATATGGAATTATTAACTAGTTTATC
This sequence comes from Glebionis coronaria, assembly GCA_025667525.1. Taxonomy (NCBI): domain Eukaryota; kingdom Viridiplantae; phylum Streptophyta; class Magnoliopsida; order Asterales; family Asteraceae; genus Glebionis; species Glebionis coronaria. The sequence goes on from CM046879.1 coordinate 164,736,009, forward strand.
ACTATCATTTCTCCCCCTTTGTCGTAGCAAAAAGGTTAGCACAAGTCTTTGAAGAACATCGAACTTTGCTAGTAGCTCCCCCTTGGTGGTTGCTCCCCCTTGCTTGGGACACCAAGTTTGTGAGCTAAGGTGACATGCTACACAAAGGTTAGTAGAAAGGAAAGAAACACCAATGTATATATGATCACTACCTACTAAGTAACTTGAGAGGGAGAAAGAGAAGAAATCTCAAATTAGAAGCAAGTATTTTGCTAAGTATGTCCAAAGAGGTAATTGACAAAATCAAACTTCAATCCAATGAAAATGATAAGCTTGTCAATGGGTTAAAGTTTAGAATTGATGGAATCACCCAAAAGCAATTGTAAAAATTAACCATGATCAACTCAAAATAGAACTAATGAAATAGCACACAAACAACACAAAGGTTACATAAAAGAGAAAAAATGCACAACAAAGAAGATAGTCATGCACACAATATGAGTATCTAAAAGCAATAAATATGGAAAATAAACCACTAAGCATAAGCTAGTCTAATAGTGATATTTTCTAAGATTGCTTAAAAAAATAAAAGACTAAAAAGACGACGATGCATCATTCGAAGTTTTGTCCACCGGAACGAAAACTTGAATAGGAGGTCGAGTGAGGAGGAATTCAAGAAAATTTAACTTCTCATACAAATGGGCAAGTTCAATTTGTTGAAATCGACAACAAGCACACGAGGATCCATGATGCAACACAAAATCGTTTGATGGGGGTATGGCATCAAACTTAGGGTTTGGTGGTGGTGGGGTAATGGGTTTGGGAATGTTTTCACAATGCCTTGTGAGGTTTGGGAAGGTTGAAAGGTCATTGAGTTGAGGGGTTTTGAAGGATTGTGGTGGTGGGGGAACATTTTCTTTTGCTCCGGTGATGGGGTTTATGGTATAAGTCTCATTCCAATACTTGATTGGAGAGAAGGTAGGGTTTTTGGGTGGTTTGGACGAAGACGGTTCATTCTTCTTAACCCAAATAGGTCGAACCGAGATTTTCGGTTTCTTTGAAAGCTTGGGTGAGGAAGCTTTGGGTGAGTGGGGTTGTGACAAAGAAATGTCAAGGTTGGGAATGTAGGAGTTAGGCTTTGTGAGAGTGTGAGAGTGTGAGAGTGAAATCTCAAGGTTATGTGAGAATGAATTCTCAAGGTTGGGAAGGTGTGAGAATGAAATCTCAAGGTTGGGAAGGTGTGAGAATGAAATCTCAAGGTTGGGGTATAAGTAAAATGTAATCAAGGTAAGAGTTTGAATACAAAATGTGTAGTGTCAAGGAATGTTTAGTCAATTTGAGTAAACAGGGAATCTTGACAAGGTATAGGGTTTTAAAAGTTTTGACCAAAAATTCTTCAAAAGCCACTTACTGTCCGCGGTACCTTATAGGAACCGACGGTTCCATATCGCTAGGGAACCGCGGGACTTTAAGGAACCGCGTCCAGTGGACTTGAAACCATGTTTTTCCTGGGTTTTGGGAAAAACTAAGACTTTTTCAAAAAGTTGCAAATCTTGGAATTTTACCTCTATTAGCACAAAAATATACTAGGGTTGCATAAAGCAACACATTCACAAAGAATGTCTTGACAAAGGGTGACAAAATAATTTAGATATCATTTTGAACCAATTTTAGTCAAGTTTAGAGGTTATGATAGATTTAGGTTCAATTTTAATTTCAAATTAAAGTTGATTAGTGTGCCCAAAAGGATAGAAACACACAAAGCTAAATCTATAGATCAACAACATGAAACATTCATTAAGGAAGCAAGTACAAAGATAAATAAAACTAACTAATACATAGCTAGCTTAACATTAAATCTAGATAAGTAGTTTTCTTTGGCTTGGTTTTGTTGAAAACTCTTATTAAGAAAACTCCACCATTCATCTCCTAGGAGGAGGCATGGAGAACAAGGCAAGCAAGAACTCTTGCAACCTCCTATGTAGTCCATACATATCCATCCTAAGGTTATTGATGATGTAGTGGTTGTAAAGACAACATGGACAACTAGGACCATGAGTTTGTTGAAACCCATAGTATGGATCACCCAAAAGGAGGGAAAGTGGAACACCCAAAATTGGAATGTTTGAGTTTGGTGGAGGTGGAGGAGGCATGTTCTCCAAGGGTGATGTGGGTGAGAGTGTAGGCATGTTCCCTAAAGGGGAAATGGGTGAGTGTGGAGGTAAATTCTCCAAGGTTGGTGAAATGGGTGAGTTGTGAGGGGTAAATGGTGAAGTCACCAAAGTGTCATCAAAGTCATTCACAAAAAGAATGCTTTGGATTGGTTGGGGTTGTGTGGTCACATCCAAGGGTGCACTTGGATTGAAGGGTGAAGAGAGCTCATTCATTCTTGAGTTGAATGAAGAGGAGGTAGAACCAATGGAGTGGTTAGTACCATGGGTGGATGATGTCTTGCATGGTGCAAGAGGTGAGGAAGGTGATGAAGAAATGAGGATAGGAGCCATCTCATTCTTAGGTGTGTGGAAAGGTGAGGAGTTAGGCTTGGCTACCTTAATCCTTATTTTGAGTGTTTTCCTTGGGGTGGAGGTCTTGGAAGTGTTTGAGGTTTTGGTACACACCATGGTTGGTTAGGGTGGTTTAAGGTTTAGGGAAGTATGTTTGATGTGTGAAGAACATGGCAAACAAGGTGGGTTTAAATGGGTGAGGGGATGATCCAAACTAGTAATGGGTTAAAATCATTTTAGGTGAATAATGAATTTAGGTAAGCTAGTTTAGGAAATGTGCAGTTTTATTACTGAAAATCATGCAAGGTTTACACAGATTTAAGAAAACAGTGTAAAGCAAAGATGTTTTCGTGCACAGTGACCGGAGGTTCCTTATCTAGGACCGGCGGTACCTTATCGATAAGGAACCGCGGGTCGATATGGAACCGTGACCAGAGGGCTTTCAAAAATTTCTCATCCCAAATTTTGATAAACCCAGATTTTTCCCAAAAGATTCACAAGCCAAAGTTAACTACAGATCATAATCTAATAAGCTAACTATCATAAGGCATGCACAAAGCTATGTAAATCACAAACATCATTGTATGAGCAACATTTAGGATCAAAATAAATAATAATCCAAACAAGTAACATAAGTTAATAAACAACTAAACCAAAGTGTTAATAAGCAAATGTTTAATCTGCAAATGATAACCAAACTTTGACACAACTCAAAGTCTTCACCTCCTTTTCTTTCCTAAACCTTTGATCATCTTTCCCAAATACTTGAATCCTTTTCTTGTCTCCACTCGGTGTTCATGTAATTCTCCCCGAGTTCTAAGATTTTCACGATAAAGATGCTCCATATTGAGATCTTCCGGAGCATCACTAGAAGGGTGAGGAGGAGGAGCTAAGTCTTCAAAATCATCCTCGAATTGATTTGAGGATGGATGGGAGTTACTCGAAGAGTCAAAATGAGAACTAGGACCGATGCCATCACCATCACTTGGTGGCATATCGGTGTCCTCATCATCCGGCTCTTGATGGTCGGATTTTCTCGAACCACGGTCACTTCTTGGCTTTCGTTCATACGCCTCTTGAATAGGCATCATAACCCGTTGAACCGGGTGAAAGCGAGAAAGATCGAGTTGAGGGAAATCTTGACCAACCCTTCTAAAGAGGCGAGTAAGAAGCATAGCGTAAGGGAGGTTTGTTTTGGGTTTAGAAAGAGCATAATTTATACGTCGAGCGATGTAATATGCAAGATTGTACTTGGTGGAAGTAAACAGGCAAAACAACATATGCCCCATGCAAGTCGGGATATGATCTCGATTCCCACCAAGACAAAACACATTTTCCCTAAGGATGTTTGCCCATTGGAGCATGTAATCCTTAAGGTCGCTTGAGAGCACTTCACACCTATTCACATTTCGCGCATTTGTATGAAGGCTTCTCACAACGTTTCCACTACGCTCTTTTGTGATGATTTCAATGATGAAATTTAGATCAACTTCGGTGGTGTCATTTGGAGGTTTATCGTTAGACTCCAAGAGAGCATCTAGTCTCCACTTATCCGTAAAACGACAAGTGCCTTCAAATGGCACACCAAGAATATCACCAAAGTCATCGAGGGAATATTGAATGATTTGACCATTCAACAAGAAACGAATAAAGATTTGGTCGTTGATTTCAAGCATGGAGTAAGTACTAAAGAACTCAAGAAGAAACAAGGAATAAATTACCTCGTCTATGTAGAGCAAACAATCAAACCCAATAAGCTCGAACATAGAGTTGATATAATTATCTCCCGCTATTCTTGAATCTACAATCCTACCCTCATGGAAATTACGAGTGGAAAGGGATGGGTAAGAGTTTTGGAGTTGAGGGGAAACAAAGGTTTGGGAAATGTCCGGCATATAGTTTCTAGTGAATTGATGATCTTTTTGATATTGAGAAGGCATGATTAAGTACCTAAATACAAACAAAAATATTTCCAATCACTCATATGAAAATTAAAAAAGAAAACGAAAAATGAAAATGTGTTATATTAATTTCTTGACAAACATAGGATTGAATCCATATCATTTTCATGTTCACAATGTGTCTATTCCATCATTAACCAAGAACACATGATCTATGTTAGATCAACAATGGATTAGAACATTGGTTTTTCAAAACAAGGTTTTTAGGTAAGCATTAACAATGTCATTACCTACTTGTTCATGGGTTCATCTCAAATCCATCTTTTAATCAAAGATAATTAATCAAAATTCGGATTTGTTCTACAAGTGGGTTTTAGTGAAATCTTAATGAATGTCAACCTAAGGAATCATAGTAAAATAACCATGTCAACCCACATTCCTATTAAGGTTTTAATTCAATTTCAATTTTAAAAATCCCCAATTATGAAAGGATGAACCCTAGAACAAAATAGATGAAATTGAAAGAAAATACTTACAATTAATTGATGTTAGATGAAGGATGAGGGAAACCCACAACTTGGAATCAATTAATTTGAGTGATTGAAGGTTTTGGAAGCTTCAACAATGGTGGAAAAAGGGTAAACCGTCGGCTTTATGCTTTTGGGAGAGAGAGGGTTTGATTTGAAAAAGAATAAAATAATCAAACTGGCGCTCTGACAAAACTTACTGCCCGCGGTACCTTATCGATAAGGTACCGCGCCTTTGAGCCGCCTAGATAAGGAACCGCCTACAGAGGCAGGTTTTTATCTATGAAAAACGCCAAATTTTGAAAACCAAGTTTTTCTAAAATACTTAAGATTAAATCATGAGCCTTTTAGAATATCATTGGATCATCATAACACTAAGCAATATGCCTTAACGAAGGATTACGAGTTAAATCAAGATCGAAAAGAGCCGAAACGGACAAACGACTACTCGTAGCAAAACGACTAAGTGGAGAGAAGACAAGGGAAGTGAATCAAGACTAGGAAAGATGCTCAAGGGAATAATGACAACTTTCAAATAGTGGTAACGAAGAGCTTGTGTCATATATAGTGGTTTAAGACGTGCCTTTCCGGCGAAACGTTAAACGGCTTTGGTGATGAATAAGCACAAAGAAATTATTCAAGTATAGACTAAGATCACTTTCAATAATAGTCTTAGTCTAAACCAAAATATGAGCAAGGTATTAATTCACTTTCTCTCCCACAAAGGGCCTACTAACCGTATGGCTGCAAACCATGGAAATCATGCTTGATACTTTAAGCTTCTACTAACTCACTCTACATCACCATAGTGAGTCAAGTATCCAAGCAATGAAGGTTTGAGAGGATAAAGGAGAAGAAACACAAACCACAAATAAATGTCAAGGCAAGGATGCCGAGAACAAGCACATAGTCAAGTAATGATCAAAAAGAATGATCAAAGGGCGTGTGGAAGAACGAAAGCGTACCTTGGCCACAAAGAGCAATCCATGAAGGAATAAGTGCTATGCCTAATCAATGACTATGATGAGTACTAAGTCTTCAAGGACTAGTATCATTCACAATCATCTTGGTATCATCATTCAAAGATGTTAAAGATCAATGAAGATGATTCTTCTACAAGTGCAAGTAACTCAATCCACAACCAATTAAGTGATTGATCTTCATGAGCACCTACACAAAGCAAGATGCAAACTAGTAGATACATTTCAAGAGTATATCTAAAATGCATAAAGGCTACTATTCTTAAGTGGGATGCAATATTATCAATTAAAAGACCTATTTTCAAAGAAAACATAGTTTTGACCAAAGAGAAACTTTAGTACAAATAGACCTTCCAATTTGAGGAGACAATGGATCGATCCAAGTTTCAAAGTAAAATATACATTAAAGATCTTGAGTGACCATCACTCTGATACCAATTGTAGAAACTAGAAGGGGGGTTGAATAGTTTCTCTTCGATTGGTGACCAAATTAAAATTACTTTCAATTTGGTTTGTATCAAAACTATCTTTTACTTGAGGCTAAGTTGCATAATGATTAGGTTCAATTCAAATGCACTAGCAAAGATAATAGGTAAGTGTAATAATAATGAAATAAGTAAAAAGTAAGGAAGGAAACAACCTAGTGGGAAGACAACAAAATTTATAGTGGTTCGACAACGAGGCTCTATCCTCGTTTCTACTCCACTCCTCGAGTACACCTACTCGAGATTTCCACTATATCCACAAGCTCCCTTCTCGACGGAGAAAACCTTACATCGTTGCTTACATTATTTTCCGACACTAAGCTAAATGTCGAGACCTAATCTTTAGCTAGGACCAATCTACACAACGTTGCCTACTTCACAATTTAACGACACAAGGCTAGATGTCGGGTTCTAATCTTAAGGTAGAACCAATCTTCACGACGTTGCCTACTTTACCATTTTACGACACAAAGCTAGATGTCGAGTTCTAATCGAAATCTAGAACCAATCTTCACGACTCTTCACTTTGAAGCTAAGTGAGAACTTCACACAACACAACTACTAATCACTTTTAAGTTTAGTGAGAACTCACAAGACACAACCACATCACTTTATAGTTTAGTGAGAACTCCTAATCAAATCTATTACAACTCAACTAGACTTATCCAAGTACACACATGTAGCTTGGATTTACACAACACAAATCTAAGCAAACACATATGCAATGGATGTACACAACAAATCCAAGTATCCACAAATAACTTGGATGAACACAACTAGTCCAAGTATTCATAAATGCATTGGATTGACCTAAAACAAAAAGGGTATCATGATGAATATGACTAGCTCATAGATTCATCTTTATCACAACACTAGTGAGTGAGTGATCTTCTCATTGGAAAAGGTAAAGGAGGGGATCAAGAGGATAATCATATGTAAACATCCTTAACAATTTAAGTGATCATTTACTAATGATTATGCTATAGAAAATAGAAAGAGGGCTGAGAAAAACGTCCAAGAGGCTTACTGGAAAATGAGATTTGACCCACTATTTAAAGGAGACAAAGTATAACGGATCTATAATGGCTAGCTGTGCGCGGTACCTTATCTCACCCCGCGGTACCTTATCGCTAAGGAACCGCGTAGGTACTTAAGGTACCGTCACTAGACTCCGCTCCGTTTTTTGTCTTTTAGTGGGGTGGGAATACCTGAGGTATTTGAAACCTTCAAAGGATATTCTAACAGCATTTGGAATATGCTATTTTCAAATTTTCATTTTCCATTTTAATAAAACATTTTCTAAAAAAGAAAGTTTATTAAAAAGTCTTTTGTCATATTAACAAAAGTGAGTTTTAAGGATAATCATTTTGATGATCACTAAGTATGATTAAGAAAGGTTAGTGATATGATTATTACCTTGATGATAGTGTTAGTTAAATAATTCATTTTGTGTTTTACACTAAATGTGTTGTATTGTTTGTTGTGATCAAAACTAAGAAAGATTAGTTAACACTAATAATGTTTTTAGGCATCACTTGCATTAACACAAAGGTATAGTAGATAGTGGTTGCTCAAGACACATGACAGGGAAGAAAGATTTTCTTGTTGAATTTGAAGAATTCAGAGGAGGACCAGTAGCCTTTGGAGGTAGTAAAGGTAGAATTACTGGCAAAGGGAAAATCAATACAGGGAAATTGGAATTTGAAGATGTGTTCTTTGTGAAAGAATTGAATGAGTTCAATCTCTTTTCTGTATCACAAATGTGTGATAAGAAGAACAAGGTGTTGTTTACAGACAAAGACTGCTTAGTGCTGTCTAAAGACTTTGAGATGCCGAAAGAATCTCAAGTACTGCTTAAAGTACCCAGGCAAGAAAATATGTACACCTTTAATCTTCATACTATTACTCCAACAGGTGGTATTACATGTTTGCTAGCTAAGGCTTCTTATGATGAGTCTAATTTATGGCATAGAAGGTTAGGTCATGTGAATTTCAAGAATCTTAACAGATTAGTGAATAGGAATCTGGTTAGAGGGTTACCTAACAAATCTTTTCAAAATGATTTCACATGTGCTGCTTGTCAAAAAGGTAAACAACATAGAGCCTCTTGTAAGACCAAGACTGTCAATACTGTGACAAAGCCTTTGCAACTCTTGCATATGGATTTGTTTGGTCCAGTTTCTGTAAGAAGCATTAGTCATAAGACCTTTTGTCTAGTCATAACTGATGATTATAGCAATTCAGTTGGGTTTTCTTTTTAGCTCTTAAGAGTGAAACCAATGAACTACTTAAGGATTTTATCACTTTAGTTGAAAAGCAGTTCACTAAACTAGTTTTAATCATTAGGACAGATAATGGGACAGAATTCAAGAATGCTGAATTTGATGAATTCTGTAGGTCTAAAGGCATTAAGAGACAATTTAGTAATCCTAGGACTCCACAACAAAATGGAGTAGCTGAAAGAAAGAATAAGACACTAATTAAGGCTGCTAGAACTATGTTGGCTGATTCTCTTTTGGCAAATACCTTTTGGGCAGAAGCAATCAACACTGCATGTTATGTGTTAAATAGAGTCTTAGTGACCAATCCTCAAAACAAAACACCTTATGAACTTTTGACTAGTGTTAAGCCTACCATAAGTCATTTAAGACCTTTTGGGTGTCATGTGTCTATACTAAATACTCTTGATCATTTGGGAAAGTTTGATGGAAAGTCTGATCCAGGATATCTTGTAGGATATTCATTGTAAAGTAAAGCATATAGGGTTTATAATTTGGCATCTAAAAAGGTTGAAGAAAATGCCCATGTTAATTTCGTAGAAAATAAACCCAATGTCCCAGGAATAGGTTATGCTTGGATGTTTGATTTAGATTATCTAACTAATTTCATGGATTAATATTCCGTGGAAAAGGATTGTCAAACTAACAATGCAGGTGAGGAGTCTAGTGCAACTAATGCAGGTACTCAAGAAGAAGTTTCTTCATCAGATGATGATGTTCATATCTATGTACCCAATATGCCTACTGTTAATCCCATGTCTGCTACTCCCAAGAAGCAAACCATGCTATCAACTGAGGATCAAGCCTCCCAAGAGCTTCAGAGGCTTCAAGATCAAGAAAAGAATGCTACATCTACTAATAAGCATTCAGGAGAAGAATATTTTGAGTCACAACACTCAGCAGTACATACTACACCTAGCGGTACTTCATCTTCAAGTACTGCTAAGTCAAAATCTGCAAAGTCTGCTGATTCATTAGAAGATATTTTATAAGCTATGGACGATGAAGGGTGCAGTAACTGATTTCAACAATTTGGAAGCAGAAGTTCCAGTCAGTTCTATTCCCACTCATAGAGTCAACAACAACCATCCTACTACACAGATCATTAGAGATCCCAAGTCTGTTGTACAAACTAGAAGACAACTTCAAACCAATACTGAAACTCATGCACTTGTGAGTTATGTCAAACAACAGCAGAGAACTAATCATAAATATACTCAGCATTGTTTGTTTGCATGTTTCTTATCACAAGTAGAGCCTAAAAACATTTCTTAGGCTCTTGATGAAGAAAGTTGGGTAGATGCCATGCAAGAAGAATTAACACAATTTGAGCTACAAAAGGTTTGGATTCTTGTGGATCTTCCCTCAGGTAAGAGAGTAATTGGTACTAGATGGGTTTTCAGGAACAAGAAGGATGCCAGAAGAGTTGTTGTAAGGAACAAGGCAAGACTTGTTGCTCAAGGCTATAGACAGGAAGAAGGGATAGGCTATGATGAGGTTTTTGCACCAGTGGCAAGGATAGAAGCCATTAGGTTATTTTTGGCCTTTGCATCATATATGGGTTTTATAGTCTATCAAATGGATGTGAAAAGTGCCTTTCTTTATGGTATTATTTTAGAGGAGGTATATGTCTCACAACCTCCAGGTTTTGTAGATCCTAAATTCACCAATAGAGTCTACAAGGTTATCAAAGCACTTTATGGTCTGCATCAAGCTCCTAGGGCCTGGTATGCAACTTTATCTAGTTTTCTTTTAGAGCATGGATCCAGGAGAAGGACCATTGACAAAACTCTGTTCATCAAGAAGAATGCTAAGGATATTATTCTAGTTCAAGTCTATGTTGTTGACATCATTTTTGGTTCTACCAAGAAGTCATGGTGTGAAGAGTTTGAGGCTTTGATAAAAGGAAGATTTCAGATGAGTTCTATAGGAGAACTAACTTTCTTTTTGGAACTGCAAGTCAAACAAAAGAAAGATGGAATATTTATCATCCAAGATAAGTATGTTGCTGAAATCTTGAAGAAATTTTCATGTATGGATACTAGAAGTACAAGCACACCTTTTGAAGCTAAGAAGTCTTTATCAAAAGATGAACATGGAGAAAGTGTTGATATTCATCTATACAGATCAATGATTGGTTCATTGATGTATCTTACTGCTTCAAGGCCAGATATTATGTTTGTTGTGTGTGCCTGTGAAGAAGATTTTTAAGTATCTTAAAAGTCAACCCAATTTAGGATTATGGTATCCTAGAGATTCCACCTTTAAATTGGAAGCTTACTCAAACAGTGATTATGCTGGAGCTAATCATGATAAGAAATCCACAACAGGAGGTTTTCAATTCCTAGGCAGAAGGCTCATATCATGGCAGTGTAAGAAGCAAACCATTGTTGCTACTTCTACAACTAAAGCTGAATATGTAGCTGATGCTCATTGTTGTGGACAAGTACTTTGGATTCAAAATCAATTGTTAGATTATGGGTTAAACTTCATGAACACCAAGATATACATTGATAATGAAATTTGATGTAGTCTTTTTGCACACCTTTGCTTTAGGAAAAACAAAAGGGCAAAAGAGGGAAAGCATTAAGTGTCGGTTTAGGAAAACCAAGCACTAATGACCAATATGGTTCAAGTTCGTTTCCAAAGGAGGATAGTGTGTTGTGTAGAGAGATGATTAATTATGTGATTATATGATTATGAGAAAAGAAAATAGAAATGGGATAAGAAGAGAATGACGGTTACGATGACGAATTAAACTAAGACGAAAAGGTCGTACACGTAAAACTGTAAAAAGTACCAAAATTAAAAATTTACTCTAAAAATTCCTAGAAAATTGCAATGAATCCTAAATAATGTAATTAGAGTTTACAAAAAAATCAAAAATCACCCAAACCTTTTATTTAATTACATAATGATTTTTAATGCTAATTAAAGCCCTAAAAATCAATTTAATTAACAAAAAGCCCAAAATGAGATTTTTTAAATTGTAAACCTCTAAAATGGCATAACTTAATTTAAAACTATTTTTGAAAATTTTAAAATTAATAAAAACTATTTAAAAACAATTAAAAACTATTAAAACTTAAAATAATTATGAAAATTAATCTAATGACAATAAAAATATTCTAAAAGTTGTAAAATTCCTAACTTAATGTATTTAACCTAAGAAAAATGTAAAAACTTGAAAAATCTAAATTTTAATTTTTAATAATAAAATAATAATAAAATAATATTAAAAATCCAAAATTTATAAAAAATTCTAAAAACTTACAAACTAGCTTAATTTAACCTAATAAACACAGAAATGAAGATGAAATTACCTAAATACCCCTAATGGGCCTTCAAATGGGCCAAAGTCCAAAACAGACCCTTATTGGGCCAAAATAAGCCCAATAAGAAAAATGTTTATAAAAATGGCCCAAAAGCTCCTATCTGACTCAAAATTTGATTCTGAACACAATTTTTCAAAGGCCCAAAAGCTGAAAATGTGAAATAAGCTGGCTTATATCAAACAGCTTATTCTTAATGGGCTTTTTGGCCCATTAAGCTATAAGCTGATGCCATAACCTCAAATTAGACACACAAGCTTCTTTTGAGTTATTTAAGACTTCTGTAAAAAGAAATTTGAAAAAAGTCCAAGGAATAAGCCTGAAAATGCAATAAGCAATCTACACAAAATGACAAAATAGTCGTTTTCGAGTTCTAGGCCACCCTAAGAGCTGATTCAAGTTTCAAAAGTTTTTAAATGACTTAACTAAGCTTAATCAACAAAAAGTTTTCAAATAAGTTCACTCAATAAGCTGAAATAAGCAAATAAGCACTTCTTTAAAAGTCAACTTTAAGAGTTTTCTAGCAAAAAGTCAAAGTCAAAGTCTAATAAGCTCTAGTTTAAACAAATGGGCCAAATGATGAAGATTGATCACAAAAAATAAGTTGTTGCAGGTCTGGATAAGCCAATATAGCTTATTAATAAGCTAAATGCAAATTAACACTAGCAGGGGCTAGTTTTGGATGTTGAGCAGTGGAAACTTTTTCCACTGCTTGACTTGTTTGACTTTTTGTCTTTAGTGACTTTTTTGGAGATTCAAGTTACACAAAGGCACCCAAATGATCAGTGGATCAAGAGGAGTCAAATACAACAAAGAAATCACAATCACTAACAGCCAATTTGTACAGTTTAATCAAAACATCACTAGATATGCACCAGACATGAACAAATAAGCATTTATGGTTCAATAAGCACTTATAGCACAATTCAGCCAGTCAAACTTCACCAAATGCATACACAAGCAATAATAAACTTAAATGAACAAGTCTAAACAGGTTTCATGCACTGATTCAAAGTCTAAGTCAAGATTCAAGCACTAAAAGTTACTGATAAACTATGAACATGTAGTTATGAACACTTGCTGATGCAATTGACCACCAAGCCAAATTCAAACCTCTAAATCTTGCTAACAGGTTATAAGAACTATGTTTAAACACTTTTTAGCCCTAAGCATGCATACACTCTAGGTGTTCCCAAATTCTTAGGTCAAAAACAGTCAAAACAAGCAATTTATAGCACAATCTTTGATTTGGTGTTTCAATGTTGAAAACTTGCAGCAAATAGCACTCAAACAAGTATATAGCAGATACAAAGCAATAACACAAACTTCCAACAACACAATATCAACTTATGATCTCAAACAGGTAATCACAAACACCCTTTTAACTTTTCAAATCAAATTTTCAAATCAAAAGTGTTATCCAAGACCACCCAAGCCCAAATAAGCACAATAACAGATGTAATATGCAGATTAGAACAAGATTAAACCACAAAATCAGCAAGAACACAAGCAACTCACAAATTCACCAGAAATCAAGATTTTAACAGATTTTGGGTAAAATGGTGTGTACCTCATGGATGTACATCCACACCCACGAATTTTGAGCTTATGTGCTAGCAAGAACAAGCACAAGCTTCCACAATAAAGCCTGCTAAGATTCAAAAAAGTTAAGAGCAAATTATCAAAAACAGAAAAGTGAAAAATTCTTGATTAATGCAACCTTAGTTCCCCACACTTGATTATCCCCAAGTTATCGGCTTCACCACACCTTGATAACTCAATATCAGGATGCTATGATCAGCTTTATAGCCCAAGAATTCCAAGGTTTGAACTAGACTTAGCAAAATATCAAGAAAAGTGGAAAATGTGCAAACTTTTGCACACTCCTTTTGAAAACAGGTTTAGGATTCAAGATTAACAAACAAAGAACAATAACAAGCAGATAATATGAGTGGCACTTGAGTTTTCTTAAACAAATTCAAACACATTTCATTAATGAATATATGATTTACCGATTTGTGAACTAAGGAAAATTCAAGAGCAAAGTAAAAATAAAGCACCCTAAGGCCTTTATATAGGCATACAAATGAACTATGAAAGCTAAAAACCGTGAAACCCTAGCTAATGAAGTTCCAGATTTTCCCTTTGAGTAGTTTGAACTTTGAAGATCATGTGACTGATTCTTGGATTGTTGTGGAGCTGGCAAGATAAAAGTGAATCCAATGGCTTGTAATGAGCCTAGAAAGTAAGCTAGAATCACATACGTTGGATGACTGGCCAAGTTTTGGCAGTTTCTTCTTTTTTGCAGCAGGGGAATCTTATGTGGGACTGAGGGGTGATGTGGCAAGTATTTTCGAGGTTGGGATGTGATTAAGGGATGCTTAATCACTAATCTGGACAATCTTAGGGTTTAATTATAAGTAAATAGCAAAACCCCAAATTGTGTTCTTAGCGAATAGTTGGGTGTTTTAATCCATTTTTGGTTTGGATTAAGTTTAAAAACATGTTTAAGGCGCCAAGATTAAACAAGTATAAACCGGGTTTAGTGGATGGGTGAGGTGGAGTAATGGTGTGTTGTGATTGGTGGAGAGTGTGAGTGGGACAGGTGTCACCCACTCACTGGTCTAGGTTACAATCCTTGTCTGCCTAGATTTACCCCTCATATTTATTCTTCTTGTCACTTTGTAAATAAACAGCCCAAAACTCGTTTCCTTTGTTAATGAAGTTTCAAACTTCACACTTTTGCCCCAAAAAGTTTTGTAAAATGATTTCAGGGGTATTTCTTGCCAATTCTTGATTCTTGAAGGACTGATTTGGTATTTTCTTTAAGGATTATGGTCTTGACTTGTATGATTGACATTTTGGAGGACTGAATTTGCCAAGTCATGATTAATGAGGGACCATTATTTCCATTTCTTCAAAGTCAAGGGTCCTTTTGGTAATTTTGATATTTTTAAAGGACCAAACTTGTAATTTCTTATAACTTGAAGTTCTTCAAGGTGTGTTTGACTTTGAGGAGGATTAATATTGACATTTTAGTTTTGTTGAGGGACTAAAATTGCCAATTCTTCAAAGTAGAGGGCCCTTTTTGCAATGTTGACAAACTTTAGGAACCAATCTTGTAATTATAAAGATACAAGGGTATAAAGTGTCAATTCTTCTATATTGGAGGACCCTTCTTCATAAATCTTCAAATCTTCAAGGGTTTTCTTGGAAAATTCTTCATTAGGGCTTGGTTCAATGTGCGGCTTCGTTTCCCGTGTTCGTTTTTGTATGATTCTTGTGATCTTTTGTCATTTTCTCAATATCCGTACCTAAAATACACAAGCAACAAACACAAGCATATATTGGGGTATTTTCATGATATTTTATGCATTTAAAGCCCTTTTTGGACGATGAGACTATGTATAAAAGCAGTCTCATCACTCCCCCATACTAAACCATTGTCGTGCCCTCACGCAATGCTAGAATAAAGTATCGTAGCACCTCCAAAGTTCATTTTTGTTCACTTTTATTGAATGATAAACTGGCTACACTACTACTATTGCTACTACTTGCTTTTAGACATAATGTATGATTTTCATCGCAAATGGGACGTTTAGGTTCATAGAATAAGAACACGTGAATGCCTCGTTAGAAATAATTTCATCGTCCTCGATTTTCACCCCAATACCAAGCCAAGCGTGCAACGAGATCATTGTCAATATAATTTAGTAATGCTAACACTACTCATATGCCCTAATCACGGACTTATCCTCCCATTTTCCTAAGTTGTATCTCTTATATTTTATTATATCTTGAATGTTTCACGAGGATACATTGTTTGACTTATGCGATAATAGAGATTTAGGTCTAAAAATAGAGTCCTAACGGTGTAACCAAGACCATCAAATCAATAACCCCTCCTAATAGACAACGATGTCAAAAAATTAAGTCAACAAGAAGGATCGATAAACACGGTTTTATAACGGCTTTGAACATGAGACTTATTACCAAGACTTTTATACGCCCCCTAACGGAAGGGCCTTATTATCTTTGGTTTACCTCCATCTTTTATTCAACTTCGCCATGAAGCTTTTATTATGACTTCGGTCTTGCCTTTCCTTTTATTATCCACCTCATCGGTGGTTTTATTAGCCAAAGACGTATATCCTCACGCTAAGGCGAATTTTGAATCTTTAAAGCTTCAAAGATTAAGGCTTGGTTCACTTTCAATTTTGCATAGATTTTTCGGCCTTGTGGGCTTCAAATTGTTTGCTTGATTTAGGTGAGCACTTGAAATCTTATTATTGGGTGAAGCTTTTGATTATTCGGGTGCCACACGGAAGCTACTAGAAAAGACTAGCAACCCAACAATCAAGACTAAACCGCTAAGTCAATATTTATTAAGCAAAAAATATTTACAAGCGAAGGGAGAATAAGCAAACAACGAGAACACATGAGTTTTTGAAAGAATACGAGTACTCTATGTTTAGCATAGTAACTTATAATTAACTCTATCATTTCTCGTCTTCATTTAAGAGACTTAGCCTAATGTGAAGTTAAGGAATCGAAGCAAAGTGCTCAACACGCACGGTCGAGTCAAAAATTACTCTTATTCTCACCATCGGAAAATCTACATTCGTGTCTTCAAACACTTATAAAATGTGAGAAAAAATTTAAAATTTGGCTATTTTTAGCCTTATTTTGCAACAAAACGATAAACAAAAAGATAAACTTTGGAAAGCGTGAAGGTTTGGCAAGGCAAGTATCTATTCACCCCCATACTAAAGTTAAACATTGTCCTCAATGTTTCGAGTCTAGGGGTGCAAACACCCCCATACTAGAGACGTAGTCGAATGCCTAATTTAGCATGGAAAGAGTGTAACCGTTAAATTTAAAGCCGTTTATGAAGTGTGCTATAAACCTAAGGTTAGAACATCAAAGGATATATCATGGATATTGAGAAAGTATTCAAAGCAAACGATCGAGTGCTCCCATAAAACGAACACGAGAGGCTCCAATCGTGAAGATAATGATCATCTAAAGTCCACAATTCACAAACAACCACGGAACAAAGGTAGGAAGGGCACAAATCCCCACACGTTACTACATTAGAAAGCGATAATATGTACATAGGATAAGCATGGGACTCCTTTCACGAGGCACCTCGTTTTTGATTATCGAGTCATGAGCTCGACTCGATCCCCTCAATACTAATTATCATTGGGGAAGGTGATTTGGTCGAGGTAGTTCAAGGATGGAACTTCCCCGCCAAAGTAGTGCTCCAACCTATGTCTATTCACCTTGAAATTGGGGCCATCATTTTGAGCTAGCTCGATAGTCCCATATGGAAAAACTTGAGTCACGGGGAATGGACTGGACCAACGGGATTTCAACTTACCGGAAAAGATTTTCAAACGAGAATTAAAAAGCAAAACTTGATCCCCAATGTTAAAAACCCGGTTTTTAATTTTTGAATCATGCAACTTTTTAGTCTTTTCTTTATAAATTAATGAATTTTCATAAGCAATATCCCTTAATTCATCCAATTCATTTAATTGCATTTTCCGGTGTTTTCCCGCGGTCTCAATGTCATCATTACAATGCTTTAGGGCCCAATAAGCCTTGTGTTCCAATTCCATTGGAAAATGACAATTTTTCCCATACACAAGCTTATAGGGAGTGCACCCAATGGGCGTCTTATGAGCGGTCCTAAAGGCCCATAAAGCATCGTCCAACTTATCCGACCAAGATTATCGGTTTTCCCCAACGGATCTCTCCAAGATCCTCTTCAACGCTCGGTTTGAAACCTCGACTTGCCCACTCGTTTGTGGGTGATAAGCCATAGAAAGCCGATGTGTAACCGCATATTTCCTTAGGACTCTTTCGAATTGGTCGTTACAAAAATGGGTTCCACGATCGCTTATGATCGCACGAGGGGTTCCAAACCGAGAAAACAAGCTTTTCAAAAACTTGACTACCACACGAGCATCATTGGTGGGCAAAGCCTTAGCTTCCACCCACTTAGATAGGTAGTCAACCGCGAAAAGGATGTACTTATTACCACGAGATGATGGGAACGGCCCCATAAATTCGATGCCCCAAACGTCAAAGATCTCACACACTTGGATGATATTTTGTGGCATTTCATCTTTTTGTGAGGCTTTTCCTTGTCGTTGGCATGAGTCACACGACTTCACAAGCTCATGTGCATCTCGGTAAATAGTAGGCCAAAAGAAACCGGCATCAAACACCTTTTTAGCCGTGATATTAGCACCATGGTGACCACCCGTGGGTCCCTCGTGACAAGCTCTAAGGATATTAGAAGCTTCGATACCAAAGACACAACATCAGATAATTTGATCCGCACAAGTTCGAAACAAGTAAGGGTCGTTCCAAAAGTAGAATTTGACGTCACGAAAGAATTTTCGTTTTTCTTGAGTCGTCATACCCTTGATGATGAAGTTTCCCGCATGGTAATTTGCAAAGTCCGCAAACCATGGGGTGGAAGAATCAAGCTTAGAATTCACTACACCAAGTGTCTCGAGCGGAAATGTTTCGGTGATTTCCTTGGGCTCGTAAACACTTTGGTGAAGATCTTCCAAACGAGAAAGATGATCGGCCGCTAGATTCTCGGCTCCTTTTTTGTCAACAATTTTGTGATCAAATTCTTGAAGGAGGAGAATCCAACAAAGTAATCTCGGCTTTGCATCTTGTTTAGCCATAAGATACTTGATAGCCGAATGATCCGTATACACTATGCATTTCGTCAAGACGAGATAAGGTCGAAATTTCTCAAATGCATACACCACGGCAAGGAATTCCTTCTCCGTTGTAGTGTATTTTAGTTGAGCCTCGGTCATCGTCTTGCTAGCATAGTGGATAGGCAAGAAGTGCTTTTCATGACGTTGCCCCAATACGGCCCCAATAGCGTAATCACTAGCATCACACATGAGCTCAAAGGGGAGGTTCCAATTGGGAGCAACAAGAATGGGAGCTTCGGTAAGTTTACTCTTAGAATTTCAAAGGCTTGTACACAATCTTCGTCAAATACAAAACGTGCCTGGTCGAGAGATCTTTGAAAAATCCTTGATGAATCGACGATAAAAGCCCGCGTGGCCTAGGAAAATCCTAACTCCCTTAACGGTTTTGGGATGAGGTAATTTGGCGATGACGTCTACCTTAGCTTGATCTACCTCAATCCTCGCTTTCGTAACCTTTTGCCCTAAGACGATTCCACTTTTAACCATAAAATGACATTTTTCCCAATTAAGCACAAGGTTGGTTTCCTCACAACGTTTCAACATTCTCTCAAGATTCGACAAACACGAAGTGAACGAACAACCAAACACGGAAAAGTCATCCATGAAGACTTCCATCCTCTTCTCGATCATATCATGAAAAATAGCCATCATGCACCTTTGAAAGGTTCCCGGTGCATTGCAAAGTCTGAATGGCATTCTACAATAGGCAAACGTTCCATATGGACACGTAAACGTAGTTTTTTCTTGATCACGAGGATCGATGGGGATTTGGAAGTAACCAGAAAAACCATCTAAAAAGCAATAGAAATCGTTTCCCGCAAGACGCTCCAACATTTGGTCCATGAAGGGCAAGGGAAAATGGTCTTTTCGAGTGGCGTCATTCAACTTACGATAGTCAATGCACACTCTCCATTCGGTCACGAGTCTAGTGGGAATTAACTCGTTGGCATCGTTTGGCACAACGGTCATTCCTCCCTTTTTAGGGACACAATGAATATGACTCACCCAAGGGCTATCGGAAATAGGGTAAATCATTCCCGCGTCAAGGAGTTTTAGGACTTCTTTTTTGATGACGTCGTGAATTTTGAGGTTCACCCTCCTTTGACATTGAATTGCGGGCTTGTAATCCTCCTCCATTAAGATTTTGTGGGTACAAAATTTGGGATCGATCCCCTTAATGTCGGATAACTTCCACGCAATTGCCCCTTTGTGATCCTTTAGAACATCGACAAGTGCGGTTTTTTCATCATCCGAAAGTTCTTTCGCAATAATAACCGGCAACTTGTCACCCTCCTCCAAATAGACATATTCGAGATGAGGAGGTAAATCTTTCAACTCGAGGATAGGCGGTTCCTCAATTGAAGATTTGGGCTCGATACTCATAACCTCCTCGGGAGGAGGAAATGGGAAATCGTTAAGAAAATCCTTGATAATCGAGAAGTCCTCATCATTGTCGAGGTCTTCGGTACAAGTACGTGTAACATCGAATTCTTCCAACGTAAAACCACCACCTTCAAATGGAGTGAAGGTTGGTGTCAAATTATCAAGAATGGGATCTAACATAGTGGGATTGTCACTATTTTCATCATCACCAAAACCTAGAACTTCTTGTGAGAATTCCTCGCAAACAACGCCAATCATATCAATGAGGTTTATGGTTGCAACGCAATAAACATGAGAAATTTGAGAGTTTTGAGTTGCGTTTATAACAAGTTCCTCGTCGTTGAAACGTAAGATGATCTTTCTAGCATGAACATCGATCAAAGCCATAGACGTATCTAAAAACGAACGACCTAAAATGAGAGGAACTTGAGGATCCGTGGGAATATCGACGACGATAAAGTATACCGGATAGTAGAACTTTCCCACTTTCACAAAAACCTCTTCCGCCAATCCACATGCGGGAATCGTGGAATGGTCGGCCAACTCGATAGACATTAGTGAAGGAGTAAGATTAGGAAGATTGAGCGACTTGAAGATTTCAAGTGGCATCAAGTTAATCCTAGCACCAAGATCGGCCAAGGCATAGCATTCTTCCATATCTTGGATTGCACAAGGGATCAAGAATTTACCGGGATCACCGACTTTTAGATGTATGCGATTAAGATAAACCGATGAACAACTAGACAATTGATGCAATTTCTCCTTGTTGTTCAACATACTCTTAAAGTTAGCGGCAAATCGAGGCATCATGACCAAAGCATCGGCAAAACTCACATTAAAGTGCAAATCACGAAACATTTTCATAAAAAGCTCAAATTGGTAATTGTCGCGCTCTTGACGTTTCTCCTTCCTAAGCCTCGATGGATAGGTCAAAGGTGGTGTGGGTTAAGGCATAGGCATAGCCTTTGGAATCTCGGGTTCCAATATTGGTAATGGGTCAACCGTAGGTGTAGTATGAGCGGTACTTCGTGGGATTGGGACATGCTCCTTTTCGACCACCACCTCGGGTTCTTCCTCAATTGCATCCTCCGTAGGAGCAATTGGTTGAGGAGTCGGTTCCTTAAGTGTCTTATCACTACGTGTGGTAATCACTTTCATCTCTCCCTTAGGGTTCGATATGGTGTTACTAGGAAGACTACTCGAAGACGATTTGCACATAATTGCCTCAAACATAGATGAAATTTTATCCTCAAACATGGATTGCCTCTTCTCGGCTTTAATCATTTCTTGCTTAATTTCATGTTGCCCTTGTTCCATTTTTTGTTGGTTTTGTTGTAACCTAGTTACATTTCCTTCCATTTTGTTTGTATGGATTTTAAGCTCATTGCTAACTTATTTTTCAACTCTTTCTTCAAGTCGTTCTTAAACTCGGATCTTAGGCTAATGATTTCTCTTTGAATGTTGTCAAACCTAGCATCGTTCCCATTAGCGTATTCAACAAATTCATTTGGAAGATCTTTTAACGTTTGCAAACTTTTGTTGTTGTTTTGAAAATCACTTTGATTTTTGTTTGAAACTTGATTATTAGCCCCTTTATTCCCAAAGTTTCCTTTGTTGTAATTGTTTTTAAAACTAACTTGATTGTTTCGATAGTTGTTGTTAGCATTTTGATTTGAACCAAAACCCAGTAGAGTCAATTGATTAGAGCGGGTAACTTGACCGTTTTGGTTGTAAGTTCCCGTGGCCGCATAGGCACTCGAAGTGTTACCACCGTTGGTAATGCACTCGGAGAAATCATGACCTCCACCACAATACATACATGAATCCTCAACCGCTTTAACCGTAGCGGGGGCACTTTGTTCTCCAACTTTGAATTCAATTAAAAGTCCTTTAAGCTTATCAAAGATTTTGTTTTCCAAGTTCGCCTCAATTTGGCAAGCATCGATGGTATTAGACAAAGAAGGTGAAGCCGAAGACGAAGGCTTACGAACACTCGACGTGCTACGAGGACTATACACCTTAGATCTATTCTCAGTTATCACCAAAGCTTCCTTAACCGTTTTACACAAAAAATTACCACCCGCGGCGGCATTTAGATAATCCCTTTTATGATCATTAAGTCGATTGTAAAACGTGTCAATTTGATGCAATTCGGAAAAACCGTGATGAGGACACTCATGTAACATTTCCTTAAACCTATTCCAAACCGTTGAAAAACTCTCATTAAATTCTTGTGAAATTTTTGAAATCTCGTTTTTCAAATGCGTAGTCTTAGAGGGCGGAAAAAATTAGTTCACAAACTTTGAAACGAGATCCTTCCACGTCAATATAGAATTGGGTGGCTCTTTGTCTAACCAAATTTTAGCGGGCCCCGCTAAGGAATACGGAAAAAGCATCATCTTAATCGAGTCATTAGCAACATCCTTAAATTTGCAAGTGGCGGTAAGACGATTGAATTGGCGGATATGGTTGTGACAACCATGGTTTCTGGGGTTCGTCACTTATACTATAGTTTAAGGTGTTTTGTGCAAATATGTGCTTTTATGTGCTTATGTGTTTATTTTGTGTGTTTGGAGTGAGGTTTGGGTATCGTTTATGGGTATATGGTACTCATAAGTAAATAAAGGAACGGTTATTTCATGTTCATGAGCCCACATGGTAGTGACTATGAAATGAGATGGTGTTATTTAGTGGTTTTACGTATACGTATATGTATTATAGAAAATCGTATTTTTACGGTTTAGGGTTTTGCATTTAGGGGTCTCGGAAGAGGTATTTAGTCACGGGATTATTTTTTTGGGATGGTTTTAAGTCATTTAGGACTTAGTTATATAGTTTATTTCATATTCTAAGAGTTTTTATAAAACTGTATATTTTTACGTCTTTTACGGTATACGCGTAAAAACTGACTAGTTTTACGGTTTTGAGGCTTCGGAGGCTTTAGGGGCTGAAATAAATTAAGGTAAATTAAGGTATTATTAATAATATATTAATAAGTAATAAAAAGAAAAAAAATATAAAAATATATATAATAGTCGGTTTTGGGACGCAAGAAAGAAAAAGAAAAGGGAAAAAAAGGAAAAAAAATGGGCTTTTGTAATGGGCTAAGGACTTGTTAGGAAATTATATAAAAACTTTTTATTAATCAAAAACATTCATAAAATCCCTGTAGATCAAGCTTAAGTCGAAATCCATGGAGTCTATTTAGGGTTTTTATATTTTTCTTTTCTTCCATTAAATCGAAGGTAAAATCTTCAAACCCTTTTTAATTAAATTGTTCTTAATTCTTTCTTAATCATTATATGATGGATATAGGTTAGTGTTTATAAGAAAATGTGTAATTTAATGTTATCACAATGATATAGACATGATTATAATAATTAGGGTTAATGATTAAACATGATGAGGGTAATTAATTTGGTTAATTATGTTAAATTCGTTTTTAAAAACTGGGCAGAATTTTTGGGTCATTGTTTTGATCATATCTAGAGTTTTACAAAGTTTTGATTTTCTAATCTTATGTTCCTGGAAAGGTAATTGAGTTGGCTTTCAAATGCAAGAAACGAGAACTAAATTGGAGGTCTGGAAGTTGGTCAAAAACAGGTTACATCAGTCGGGTGTCAAAACAGTTTTTGGATCAGCCTGTTTTCTTTTTATGTTTTGAATTGTTTGGGGTACTTAGGGTTATATTGGAACCTTCAAACGAACATGAGACTTAGATTATATATTAAATAAAAGATCTGGAGGAGGTCTAAACAAATGGGTTAGGGTAAGACCCTCTGATCATAACAAACTTTTCATATGTTCAAAATTAGTAAATTTTGGATAGGTAAAAGTATATATATATATATATATATATATATATATATATATATATATATATATATATATATATATATATATATATATATATATATATATATATATATATATATATATATATATATATATATATATATATATGGAGGCCTTAACAGTGTCTTCAAGGCTGCGGCCAAAGGGTAGAGTTAGCTAACACATGTAAGGGAATAGGGTTTATTTTACAGAGGAAGTTTATTTGGTTAAGTGGGTGTTCGACCCATAGTTTTAGGTATGAAAAACGGGACTGTTTTGGGTTATAACGGGGCGAGTTATGAACTAAAATAAGTTAAGGGCTTTATAGAGGGGTGTCATGAGATGCATATGGCATATAAATGGGGTTAAGTTGTAGGACAAGGTTAGATATCCATCATAGATTGATGAGCTATTTTGGTATGTGGTTCATGTCTTGATTGTGTATGTTTGTGTGTTTAGATTTTGCTAGAGTGTGGATACTTGAAGAAGCGTGTTCAGGTGAATTTCATAGTCCCATATCTTTTGATGTACTGATTTCCAGATGGGATGGAAGAGACATTGTATGGTTTTGTAACTAATTTTGTGAATGTTTTAATGGTTTGTGATGGACTTGTGTGTACACTTATGTGATTAACTGCTATGTGGTTCTTGATTTTTATTGTGGTTTGACTTGGTACCAAGGGGATGTTGACAAGGTGGGGCCTTGGGATTGGTTCATAGGTGTATGGGCGCCTATGGGATCATGGTTATTGGTAAGGCTGGGAGCCTTGGAAATTGTGGTTATTGGTAAGGCTTGGAGCCTTGGAATTGTGATTGTATGGTAATCTTGAATGGTAGTTGTTAATGCATAACTGTAACACATTGTCCATATGTTCTTTGGTTTATGGTTATTATTCACATCTTATAACTATTTTGGGGTTGGAGTCTAAACCTATGACTCTCACCAACTTTATGTTGATGTGTTTTAGTGTCTCTTTCAGGTGATAATGTGGTTAAGCGTGAGAATAGGAGTGGCTAGCTGGGAGGCTTAGGATTGCATTGGAGGAACCCCCTTTCCTCTTAGTCTTTACTTATGTTTGAATAAGTGATACTTTGTAGACACCTATATGTTTGTTATTTGTTAATTGTATGTCTTTGGTAAGAGGTAAACCTGTTACCTACTTACCTAGACGTCTGCATTGTTTGTGATATCTTCATGACATTATGTCACCATTTATGATATTTCCATTTCATTTAGTTATCTCTATAGACACGCTATTGTTGTGATGATATCCATACGTCGCGCCCCATATTCTGCCATGGTGGGGTGTGACAGAATGGTATCAGAGCCAATGGTTATAGAGAATTAGGTTGCCTAGTCTAGTAGCCTAGTTTATAGCTTAAGGGTCCATGCATGTAGGTGTCATAGGGTATGTGTGCATTATAGTATATGGAGTGCTTAAATGTTAATTTGTTTTGGATATTTATTTTCTTTCATACTTACTTATTGAGATAAAATATATGTAAGTACATTCATTTATTTTCTATTGATGTGACGTATGAACCGGAAGTGTAGGAACCTTCTTAGTGTTACCCATGTCGCGTAGAAGAAGAGGTGCGCTAGGTAATAATAGGATAGTACCGATGTTGAGTCTGCGACTAGTAGTAGATTCGAATTTCCGCTTAAATGGTTATGATCATTTTTTTTAATGTTGGATATTTTGTTTATTGATTTGTTTTGGTGTTTGAGCCTCGAGTTATGAATGAAGTTAGGGTTGACGTATGAGATGTTCTTATTTTACCTATACGGTATATATATATATTGTATTTTATGTGGTATACATGCGGTAGACTTATGTGTTCCGTGTAGTACTAATTTCTTATAAGTGTCGTCACAGGAGGGAGTACATGGGTGAAAGGGGACATCTATAATTATGGAGGCCTACGTAATTATATATGTGCCAAAAAACTGATGGACTTCCAAGTATGGTTGCATGAAAAAGGGGTTAGTACATGCTTGTATATGATGAGATATGTATTTTGGGTATTTGTAAACAATAGGGGTTTATGTAATGGTTGCCTATGATATGGCTATGGTTTTTTTGTGTTATATGTTTTGGGTTATAGTCGTGTTGTGTGATTATGGGGTCACACGATATGGTTTGGTTTTGGTGATGGGTTTTATGCCTTGTTGTGGCATGGTGAGATGGTGATTACTCGTATGGAAAAACGAGTGTATGACGCGATCGATTGACTTGACATGTATGATAACGAGTATGTTTTGGGAGATTTAATAGGTATATATATATATATATATGTATATATATATGCGGAGGTATATATACTAGTAGATGTTATGTTATGATATATGGTCGTTTAATAGTTATTAAAACTTGAACGTACCTAGTGTTCTCTCGTGTTTAAACAGTTTATTAGTGCTGGAGTTTGATGGAGTTCCAACGACGTTTTAAGTCTTATTGATGTGTGTCTACATTCGGGTATGTATTTTAATTAATGAGAACTACTAAATTTTCTTGCAAATAAGTCTGGCTAATTATAGGAAAACAATTTTAAAAATAATTTGTAAGTGTATGGTAAGATATCGTGACTTACATATCTTTTTTTTAAGTTTGTGGTAGTAAGTTAAAAAAATATATTGACAATGAATGGATTAATTTTTTTAGGTAACATGTGATAGTACATATAAAGGGTAAAGAAATTTTACGATAATTTTCTTAAAAGTGGAGTTAAAATTTTAGAAGTATTTAAATAGACAGAAATAGTAAAAAGGAAGATTTTATTATAATAATGATAATAATAACACCACACCTTGTAAACGTGTAATAGTTAGTTATAACAAGCCTAAATGGATTATATAAAATAATTATAATATAGAATAAAATGAATAAAAACACCATATTTTATAAACACGTATTGGTTTCATAATAACAAGTGAAATGAGTTTAATGTGAGTAAACAAGATAATGGTTAGAATAACATTATACTATAATAACTAGTGAATACCTTTGATAAAATAATGAAGATAAAAGATGAGTTTATTGTTAAATGAGATGATAGATAAGGTGAGTTTTAGTATACTAACTGAGTTGTGACCTTTGATAGTAACGGAGATGGTAAAATATGACTATGATTTCATTTATTGGCGTTAAAATATGGTCCTAATGTGAAGTAACTAATTGAGATGAAAATTTAAAATTTTCCAAGATATTGAAATTTGGTAATACAAATCGTCATGAGTCTATCTTTGTTGTTGGCACACTCCATTGATCTTTCGGATTACATTGTTTTGTTTTCAGTTGTTTTGGCTAGGGTTCGTTTTACCCTATATTTATTTTGGGACACGATTGTTTGGAATTCTTTTGGTACACGTCATGGTTGATTTAGTTATGCGGTTGTGGAAACGTTAGGATGAGAGGATAGAGTTGGGTAGTACTACTTATGGTTAGATATTAGAATGGACAAATGTATTTTGGTTTAAAGGTTGTGTTGAAGGAATGATTAAGATTTGTGGAGTTTTGAAACTTAGATTGGTTACGGGAATAAGGAGTAAGTAAAGTGAGTTGACTAGTCATAGGAACGAGATGTCATGCTATGAGAAGTTGGTTGAAGTACCATTAGGAGATTGATGAAAGTACTAGCAGATGTGAGGGTAGAGTAGAAAGTTTCTACTAATGGAAATATGGGGCAAATAACACGCAAGGGAACTGGTATAGTTATAGAGGTAAGGTAGTAGTAGACACGTGAAGGAAAACATGGATGTGAAAGAATGATTGGTAGGAGGCTGATTAATGGTGAAGTACAACAAGTAAGGAAGAGTGAGCCATTGAGGGGTTGAAGTACCTTTAGATATATTGTGGTAGATGAGTTGAAGTTAGAAGCTACTGGGTAGTGTGAAGTTCCTAGGTAACATCATAGAGACGAGAAGGAGTGCGTGAAGAGCTACATCGTGAAGCAAGGAGCTGAAAGGAATACGTGTCGGCTGCAAGAAGAATGCAAGAGATTTCGAAGGAGTCACAGAAGTTGCAAGGAATGGAAAGGTGACAAGCACTATGATGGGAATCTTCGTATGGTTCGTGACGAAGAAGGACAGATCGAGTACCGGAGTGGAGCTACAAAGAGTTGAACCAGTGGATCGTGATGAAGTGAATACATAACATTGGATATTAAGAACTCGTTGAAGTAACAAGTAGAGTCGAGTGACTACACAAAGATTGAATTTCATGGCAATCAATATCAAGGGATGAGTAGTGAAGCTGAGCGGAATAAGTTCGTGGAGAAGTGATTATAGGGTCAGTTTAGTGAAGGTGTTTATGAAGGTTCTTTGGAAGAGACAGTTATGAATTATCCAATGAAATAACGATTTCCATAGAGTTGATGAATTGAGTGAGAAATTTTGGTTGGACATAATAGTGTAGGAATTAGGGAGAACCATGGAAGGAGAGAACCAAGTATTCTTAGAAGATGATGATTGAAAGTACCTAATGTTAGGTGCAAGGTCATAATAGAAGTATGAGACTTGAGTAAGAATTTAGAATATGTCTTAGTTTAGACATATGGAAACTAATATGGGTATAACTTATAAGATGAGAGTGTGATCCGCATGTAATCACATGAAACTCTAGTTTGTCCCTATTAGGAGGGAGTAGGATAACTGGTCGTGAGGAAAACAAGTGAAGCTATATGGAAAATTTTGACGTATAGATGATTTGAAAGACGTGAAGCATAACCTCATGATGTATGCCATTAGCTGCGGAAGAAGAAGGAGGTGTGGATAGATGCGAATCATGAATGAAATAGGTCGAGATAGGAACCGAAGGTAAAACTTTGGTATATCCTAATGAGTAGAAATAAAGCACAAGGCAGGCTAATATTGTTGTAGTGTGGAAAAGGGAACGGACCTGGCCTATACTGCTTCATTGGAAGGCTTAGTATCGATAATCGAAGGGATGAGGAGTTATAGATGTGATGTGTCATGAGAGACGAAGGGTTTGGTCTAACTGAGACGAGACGAGGAGCAATATGACCTTGAAGGTAAGACATTGTGTAGGTATAAAGGAAGAAATGTAGCTAATTGTCTTAGAAAGACTTAAATATGTTCAAGGGTAAGTTGAGTATAAATGATCATTAAAAATCCTTCATTGAGAAAAGTGAGAAAAGAAGTGTATAGGTGCTACTAATGAGCTATCCAAAATTAATGAAAGTAGTTGTATCATGGGTTTGGATGGTAGTTGATAGACTAACTGAGATAACTGTCCTTTTGGTGATATGTATAGATCATAAGCTGATTTGGATTGGAAGAGCCTTGTTATGATGAACTAATGAATATGTGAAACACCGTCATAGGTCACATGTGTAAGGAAATTGGAATTTTTAAGTCGTTTGGTGGTATGGACTAAAGGGAGTTGATGAACATGATTGGATATGAGTATATCCAGCTACTTGGAAAAGGATGGACGAAGTGAGAAATTGCTACAAGTATAGGAGTCGTGTTGAGAACTTGGTGAATGATTTAGAGGGATGTGGGAAACTCGTTAGCGATGTCCGAGTTTTCATATAATGATAGTTATCATACTATAAGTCGATGAATGCCATTTGAGGCACTATATGGAAGGATAGGGTGAGTTTCCCTTATTATGGACTAGAATTAGTGAAAGAGGCTGCTAATATAATAATGGTGTTTGTGGAAAGGACGAGAGAAACAAGAGATAATATGTTAAAAAGGAGGAAACCACTACAGTTTAGTGACAAAGTTATGTAGGAAGTTTCACCTATTGTAACGGGCGCCATGTTTAGGAAAAAAAGGAAAAGTTGATGTCGAGTTTTGTAGGTCCATTTATGATCTTTTGAAAGATTGAACCAGTAGTTTATGGGTATAGAATTACCTGGGAAATTGAGTGGTGTACATGATATATTTCATGTATTGAGATGTGGGAAATGTGGTTTGAGAATGCATATTTGCATGTGCGGTTATTAGGGATTTGTGTTAAAAGTAGTCATTTGTGAGATTTATGGGCTGTGAGGTCAATATTTTGGGAATGAGTTTAAATAATGTTGGTTAATATATGTGGTAATTTGGGACTTGAACTAAAGTACACATGGAAATGAGAGGAGTTCATTTAGAACAAGTATCCTCATGTGATTTGTTGTTTGTGTGTTTGATCCTAAGGAGTAAATCTCGGGACGAGATTTTTATTAGGAGGGAGTGATGTGACAACCATGGTTTTTGGGGTTCGTCACTTATACTATAGTTTAAGGTGTTTTGTGCAAATATGTGCTTTTATGTGCTTATGTGTTTATTTTGTGTGTTTGGAGTGAGGTTTGGGTATCGTTTATGGGTATATGGTACTCATAAGTAAATAAAGGAACGGTTATTTCATGTTCATGAGCCCACATGGTAGTGACTATGAAATGAGATGGTGTTATTTAGTGGTTTTACGTATACGTATATGTATTATAGAAAATCGTATTTTTACGGTTTAGGGTTTTGCATTTAGGGGTCTCGGAAGAGGTATATAGTCACGGGATTATTTTTTGGGATGGTTTTAAGTCATTTAGGACTTAGTTATATAGTTTATTTCATATTCTAAGAGTTTTTATAAAACTATATATTTTTATGTCTTTTACGGTATACGCGTAAAAACTGACTAGTTTTACGGTTTTGAGGCTTCGGAGGCTTTAGGAGCTGAAATAAATTAAGGTAAATTAAGGTATTATTAATAATATATTAATAAGTAATAAAAAGAAAAAAAATATATAAAAATATATATAATAGTCGGTTTTGGGACGCAAGAAAGAAAAAGAAAAGGGGAAAAAAGGAAAAAGGAGAAACGGGCTTTTGTAATGGGCCAAGGACTTGTTAGGAAATTATATAAAAACTTTTTATTAATCAAAAACATTCATAAAATCTCTGGAGATCAAGATTAAGTCTAAATCCATGGAGTCTATTTAGGGTTTTCATATTTTTCTTTTCTTCCATTAAATCTAAGGTAAAATCTTCAAACCCTTTTTAATTAAATTGTTTTTAATTGTTTCTTAATCATTATATGATGGATATAGGTTAGTGTTTAAAAGAAAATCTGTAATTTAATGTTATCACAATGATATATACATGATTAGAATAATTAGGGTTAATGATTAAACATGATGAGGGTAATTAATTTGGTTAATTATGTTAAATTCGTTTTTAAAAACTGGGCAGAATTTTTGGAACATTGTTTTGATCATATCTAGAGTCTTACAAAGTTTTAATTTTCGAATCTTATGTCCCTGGAAAGGTAATTGAGTTGGATTTCAAATGCAAGAAACGAGAACTAAATTGGAGGTCTGGAAGTTGGTCAAAAACAGGTTACATCAGTCGGGTGTCAAAACAGTTTTTGGATCACCCTGTTTTCTTTTTATGTTTTGAATTGTTTGGGGTACTTAGGGTTATATTGGAACCTTCAAACGAACATGAGACTTAGATTATATACTAAATAAAAGATCTGGAGGAGGTATAAACAAATGGGTTAGAGTAAGACCCTCTGATCATAACAAACTTTTCATATGTTCAAAATCAGTAAATTCTGTATAGGTAAAAGTATATATATATATATATATATATATATATATATATATATATATATATATATATATATATATATATATATATATATATATATATATATATATATATATATATATATATATATATATATATATATATATATATATATATATATGGAGGCCTTAACAGTGTCTTCAAGGTTGCGCCAAAGGGTAGAGTTAGCTAACACATGTAAGGGAATAGGGTTTATTTTACAGAGGAAGTTTATTTGGTTAAGTGGGTGTTCGACCCATAGTTTTAGGTATGAAAAAGGGGACTGTTTTGGGTTAAATGTTAACGGGGCGAGTTATGAACTAAACTAAGTTAAGGGCTTTATAGAGGGGTGTCATGAGATGCATATGGCATATAAATGGGGTTAAGTTGTAGGACAAGGTTAGATATCATTCATAGATTGATGAGCCATTTTGGTATGTGGTTCATGTCTTGATTGTGTATGTTTGTGTGTTTAGATTTTGCTAGAGCGTGGATACTTGGAGAAGCTTGTTCAGGTGTGTTTCATAGTCCCATATCTTTTGATGTATTGATTTCCAGATGGGATGGAAGAGACATTGTATGGTTTTGTAACTAATGCTGTGAATGTTTTAATGGTTTGTGATGGACTTATGTGTACACTTATGTGATTAACTGCTATATGGTTCTTGATTGTTATTGTGGTTTGACTTGGTACCAAGGGGATGTTGACAAGGCGGGGCCTTGGGATTGGTTCATAGGTGTATGGGCGCCTATGGGACCATGGTTATTGGTAAGGATGGGAGCCTTGGAAATTGTGGTTATTGGTAAGGCTTGGAGCCTTGGAATTGTGATTGTATGGTTAATCTGGAATGGTAGTTGTTAATGCATAACTGTAACACATTGTCCATATGTTCTTTGGTTTATGGTTATTATTCACAGCTTATAACTATTTTAGGGTTGGATTCTAAACCTATGACTCTCACCAACTTTATGTTGACGTGTTTTAGTGTCTCTTTCAGGTGATAATGTGGTTAAGCGTGAGAATAGGAGTGGCTAGCTGGGAGGCTTAGGATTGCATTGGAGGAACCCCTTTTCCTCTTAGTCTTTACTTATGTTTGAATAAGTGATACTTTGTAGACACCTATATGTTTGTTATTTGTTAATTGTATGTCTTTGGTAAGAGGTAGACCTGTTACCTACTTACCTAGACGTCTGCATTGTTTGTGATATCTTCATGACATTATGTCACCATTTATGATATTTCCATTTCATTTAGTTATCTCTATAGACACGCTATTGTTGTGATGATATCCATACGCCGCGCCCCATATTCCGCCATGGTGGGGTGTGACAATGGTTGTGCGGGTTGTCCTTTTCATCACCACGGAATTTGTTGTTTTGGATCATCGAAAACAAACCCGTTTTCACTTCAAAATTCTCCGCAAGGATAGCGGGAATCACAATAGCCTCTCCATAACCCTCGGTGGGTGCTTGAAGTAACTCCATCATAGTTCGATTCTCCATGGTTGGTTCCTCTCTTACAATGGGTTCGTCAATAGGAGACTCCTCACTAGAAAGATTAGGAGTAGGTGTTGACTCGTTTCGGTTTCTTCGTTTACGTGTACGTCTTGCTTGATTACGAGTAAGCATAAACGTCATGTACAACGTGGGGTGAGCAAAGAAGATTCTTTTTGGTGTTTTGTATTTTCCCAATTTTTTTGTGGTTTTTGATTGTTTTTACTTTTTTTGGATTTTTGTGATTGTATTAAGTAGACCAAAATCTACAAATCTCCTCCTTAATCAAATCTCTTGATTGAAGAAGCCTCAAGGAATGAAAACGATCACGTGAAGTGAACGCCTTCGATGACTTTAGAACGTTGGTGGAACACCAAAACGTTCAAGAGGGTTTAATCAATGAAACCAAGAAAGTATATATGATACTTAATAATACTTTGTGCGGCAAAACCCTCGATTAGCTTTTAATCTCAAAATACTCACAAGCAAGCGGGGAAACGAGGCGGCGCGAAGCACTTAAGAGCCTTTTTCCTTAGGGTATATTTTATAATACCCGCCTTATACCCACCTTATAGTTTGTATTTTTCAAAATCGAGCTTCACGAAAGTATTTATCTATTTTTGCCTTTTCTTTCTTATTTGAGATTCGAATACAATGATTGGGTAATGACCTCCCAAGTCAAGGTTGTGTTTTCACACTTTTGGAGTACTTGTGAATTTATTGTTCTGCGTATACAATATAGTAATAGTATTCACACAAAAAAACGTAAAACGATAATACGTATTAGTAAAGTGCTACTAACACAAATACTATTATGGGTATATATAAAAACAACAATTGCCAAATCAAAACACAACACGCCTCCCCGGCAGCGGCGCCAAAATGATGTAGTCTTTTTGCACACCTTTGCTTTAGGAAAAACAAAAGGGCAAAATAGGGAAAGTATTAAGTGTCGGTTTAGGAAAACCAAGCACTAATGACCAATATGGTTCAAGTTCGTTTCCCAAGGAGGCTAGTGTGTTGTGTAGAGAGATGATTAATTATGTGATTATATGATTATGAGAAAAGAAAATAGAAATGGGATAAGAAGAGAATGACGGTTACGATGACGAATTAAACTAAGACGAAAAGGTCGTACACGTAAAACCGTAAAAAGTACCAAAATTAAAAATTTACTCTAAAAATTCCTAGAAAATTGCAATAAATCCTAAATAATGTAATTAGAGTTTACAAAAAAATCAAAAATCACCCAAACCTTTTATTTAATTAAATAATGATTTTTTAATGCTAATTAAAGCCCTAAAAATCAGTTTAATTAACAAAAAGCCCAAAATGAGATTTTTTCAATTGTAAACCTCTAAAATGACCTAACTTAATTTAAAACTATTTTTGAAATTTTTAAAATTAATAAAAACTATTTAAAAACAATTAAAAATTATTAAAAGTTAAAATAATTATAAAAATTAATCTAAGGACAATAAAAATATTCTAAAAGTTGTAGAATTCCTAACTTAATGTATTTAACCTAATAAAAATGTAAAAACTTGAAAAATCTAAATTTTAATTTTTAATAATAAAATAATACAAAAATAATATTAAAAATCCAAAATTTATAAAAAATTCTAAAAACTTGCAAACTAGCTTAATTTAACCTAATAAATACACAAATGAAGATGAAATTACCTAAATACCCCTAATGGGCCTTCAAATGGGCCAAAGTCCAAAACAGACCCTTATTGGACCAAAATAAGCCCAATAAGAAAAATGTTTATAAAAATGGCCAAAATGCTCCTATCTGACTCAAAATTTGATTCTGAACACAATTTTTCAAAGGCCCAAAAGCTGAAAATGTGAAATAAGCTGGCTTATATCAAACAGCTTATTCTTAATGGGCTTTTTGGCCCATTAAGCTATAAGCTGATGCCATAACCTCAAATTAGACACACAAGCTTCTTTTGAGTTACTTAAGACTTCTGTAAAAAGAAATTTGAAAAAAAATCCAAGGAATAAGCCTGAAAATGCAATAAGCAATCTACACAAAATGACAAAATAGTCGTTTTCGAGTTCTAGGCCACCCCAAGAGCTGATTCAAGTTTCAAAAGTTTTTAAATGACTTAAATAAGCTTAATCAACAAAAAGTTTTCAAATAAGTTCACTCAATAAGCTGAAATATGCAAATAAGCACTTCTTTAAAAGTCAACTTTAAGAGTTTTTTAGCAAAAAGTCAAAGTTAAAGTCTAATAAGCTCCAGTTCAAACAAATGGGTCAAATGATGAAGATTGATCACAAAAAATAAGTTGTTGCAGGTCTGGATAAGCCAATATGGCTTATTAATAAGCTGAATGCAAATTAAAACTAGCAGGGGCTAGTTCTGGATGTTGAGCAGTGGAAACTTTTTCCACTACTTGACTTGTTTGACTTTTTGTCTTTAGTGACTTTTTTGGAGATTCAAGTTACACAAAGGCACCCAAATGATCAGTAGATCGAGAGGAGTCAAATACAACAAAGAAATCACAATCACTAACAGCCAATTTGTACAGTTTAATCAAAACATCACCAGATATGCACCAGACATGAACAAATAAGCAGTTATGGTTCAATAAGCACTTATAGCACAATTCAGCCAGCCAAACTTCACCAAATGGATACACAAGCAATAATAAACTTAAATGAACAAGTGACTTAAATGAACAAGTCTAAACAGGTTTCATGCACTGATTCAAAGTCTAAGTCAAGATTCAAGCACTAAAAGTTACTGATGAACTATGAACATACAGTTATGAACACTTGCTGATGCAATTGACCACCAAGCCAAATTCAAACCTCCAAATCTTGTTAACAGGTTATAAGAACTATGTTTAAACACTTTTTAGCCCTAAGCATGCATACACTCTAGGTGTTCCTTAAGTCTTAGGTCAAAAATAGTCAAAACAAGCAATCTATAGCACAATCTTTGATTTGGTGTTTCAATGTTGAAAACTTGCAGCAAATAGCACTCAAACAAGTATATAGTAGATACAAAGCAATAACACAAACTTCCAACAACACAATATCAACTTATGATCTCAAACAGATAATCTCAAACACCCTTTTAACTTTTCAAAATCAAATTTTCAAATCAAAAGTGTTATCCAAGACCACCCAAGCCCAAATAAGCACAATAACAGATGTAATATGCAGATTAGAACAAGATTAAACCACAAAATCAGGAAGAACACAAGCAACTCACAAATTCACCAAAAATCAAGATTTTAACAGATTTTGGGTAAAATGGTTTGTACCTCATGGATGTACATCCACACCCACGAATTTTGAGCTTATGTGCTAGCAAGAACAAGCACAAGATTCCACAATAAAGCCTGCTAAGATTCAACAAAGTTAAGAGGAAATTATCAAAAACAGAAAAGTGAAAAATTCTTGATTAATGCAACCTTAGTTCCCCATACTTGATTATCCCCAAGTTATAGGCTTCACCACACCTTGATAACTCAATATCAGGATGCTATGATCAGCTTTATAACCCAAGAATTCCAAGATTTGAACTAGACTTAGCAAAATATCAAGAAAAGTGGAAAATGTGCAAACTTTTGCACACTCCTTTTGAAAACAGGTTTAGGATTCAAGATTAACAAACAAAGAACAATAACAAGCAGATAATATGAGTGGCACTTAAGTTTTCTTCACCAAATTC
The DNA here is from genome assembly GCA_025667525.1 of Glebionis coronaria. Taxonomy (NCBI): domain Eukaryota; kingdom Viridiplantae; phylum Streptophyta; class Magnoliopsida; order Asterales; family Asteraceae; genus Glebionis; species Glebionis coronaria. Next base: position 164,772,720 of record CM046879.1, read on the forward strand.
AAACATATTTCATTAATGAATATATGATTTACAGATTTGTGAACCAAGGAAAATTCAAGAGCAAAGTAAAAATGAAGCACCCTAAGGCCTTTATGTGACAACCGCGGTTTTGAGGTTCGTCACTTAGTTTTATGTTTGTGCATATTTCGTGAAATTACGTGTCTTTATGTGTTTATGTGCTAATTGGTGTGTATAGATTGTGGTTTGGATATCATTTCGGGTACGGTGTACCTTGTGAGTGAAACGATGTATGATGTTTTCATGTTCATGAGCTCACATGGTAGTGACTATGAAATGAGATGGTGTTATTTAGTGGTTTTACGTATACGTATATGTATTATAGAAAATCGTATTTTTACGGTTTCGGGTTTTGCATTTAGGGGTCTCGGAAGAGGTATTTAGTCACGGGAGTATTTTTGGGATGGTTTTAAGTCATTTAGGACTTAGTTAATTAGTTTATTTCATATTTCAAGAGTTTTTATAAAACTGTATATTTTTACATCTTTTACGGTATACGCGTAAATTTGACTAGTTTTACAGTTTTGAGGTTTTGGTGGCTTTAGAAGCTAAAACAAATTAAGGAAAATTAAGGTAATATTATTATTACAATTATTAATAATTTAAATAAAAAAACGAAATTTATGGGCTAGGGGTCGGTTGTATACAATTAAATCAAAAGAAAAGGGAAAAAAAGGAAAAAGGGGAATCGGGCTTTTGTATTGGGCCAAAGACTTGTTAGGAAAATATACAAAAACTTTTATTAACCAAAAACAATCATAAAATCCCTGGAGATCATGAGTGATTCGAAATCCATGGAGAAAATTAGGGTTCTTCATCAAAAATCTTGTTTTCCAAAAATCTAAGGTAAAATCTGCAAACCCTTTTTTATTAAATTGTTTTTAGTTCTTTCTTAATCATTATATGATGGATCTAGGTTAGTGTTTATTAGAAAATCTGTAATTTAATGTTATCACAATGATATAAACATTATTAGAATAATTAGGGTTAATGATTAAACATGATGAGGGTAAATAATTAAGTTAATTATGTTAAATTCGTTTTTTAAAAGTTGGGCAGAACTTTTGTGTCATTGTTTTGATCATATCTAGAGTTCTAGACACTTTTAAGATGCGATCAAGATACCCCTGGAAAGGTATTTGAGTTAGCTTTTCAATTCAAGAAACGAGAACTAAATTGGAGGTCGGGAAGTGGGTCAAAAACAGGTTACATCAGTCGGGTGTCAAAACAGTTTTTGGATCAGCCTGTTTTCTTTTTATGTTTTGAATTGTTTGGGGTACTTAGGGTTATATTTGAACCTTCAAACGAACATGGGGGTTGGTTTATATATTATAGGAAGTATCTGCATTGGGGCTAAGAATATGGAATAGGTTAAGACCCTCTGGAATAGGTTAAGACCCTCTGGTCATAACAAACTTTTCATATGTTCAAAATCAGTAAATTCTGGGTAGGTAAAAGTATATATATATATATATATATATATATATATATATATATATATATATATATATATATATATATATATGGATGCCTTAACAGTGGCTTCAAGGTTGCGGCCAAAGAAGATAGTTAGCTAACACATGTAAGGGCATAGGTTTTCTTTTACAGGGCATGTTATTTGGGTTAAAGGGGGTGTTCGACCCATAGTTTGAAGTATGTAAAACGAGACTGTTTTGGGTTAAATGCTAACGGGGCGAGTTATGAATTAAACTAAGTTAAGGTCTTTATAGAGGGGTGTAATGAGATGCTTAGAGCATATAAATGAGGTATATATATGGGAGAAGATTAGATGTCCATCATGGGTTGATGAGCCATCTTAGTGTTTGGTTCATGTTTTGATTGTGTGCTTTTGTTTGTTAGCTTTTTGCTAGTGCGTGAATTTTTGGAGAAGCTCAATCAGGTGATTTTCATAGTCCCATATCTTTTAATGATTTTCACTTCCAGATGGGATGGAAGAGACACTGTATGGTTTTGTAACTAATGTTGTGAATGTTTTTATGGTTTGTGATGGACTTGTGTGTGAACTTATGTGATTAACTGCTATGTGATTCTTGATTGTGTTTATGATTTAGATCGGGGGACACGTACCGTCTCAGTTATTGTGGTTTGACTTGGTACCAAGGGGATGTTGACAAGGCGGGGCCTTAGGGAGGTACATAGATGTGTGAGCATCTATGGGACCAATGGATAATGACAAGGCGGGGCCTTGGGATTGGTACATAGGTGTATGGGCGCCTATGGTACCATGGTGTTTGGTAAGGCTGGGAGCCTTGGATTTGGTTTGGAATGATTGATCTTGAATGTTAGTTGTTAATGCATACTTGTAGCACATTGTCCATATGTTTAGTGGTTTATGGTTGTTCACAGCTTATTATAATCTATTTTCGGTTGGAGTCTAAACCTATTACTCTCACCAACATTATGTTGACGTGTTTTAGTGTCTCTTTCAAGTGATAAAGTGGTTAAGCGTGAGAACATATGTGGCTAGGATTGGAGTGGCGTAGGAATGCATTTAGAAGGAGATCCCCGTTCCTTCTTAGTTTATTTTTCTGTTTGTTTCTATAAGTGATACTATGAACCTATATGTTGATTTGTTTGTGTTATTTGTTTGTCTTGGGTAAGAGGTAGGACTGTTACCTACTTACCTAGACTCCTGCATTGATGAGATATTGTCATGACATTTGTGTCACCTTTTATGACATTTCTAATTCATATAGTTCTCTCTATGGACATGCTATTGTTGTGATGATATCCATGCGTCGCGTCCCATATTCTGCCATGGTGGGGTGTGACAGAATGGTATCAGAGCCAATGGTTATAGAGAATTAGGTTGCCTAGTCTAGTAGCCTAGTCTATAGCTTAAGGATCCCTACATATAGGCGTCATAGGAATATGTGCGTATGGTTTTGATTGTATTTTTTGAGTATTGTTGATTCGTTTTCCATGAGTTTTGACTAGTATGGATTGAACTATAGTCGTCCATACTTAGTCACATGTTAATTTTTGTTTTGCTTTTGGTATATAAATTTCTTTCACCATAGTAAGTTATTTGGTGTACCTAATGTATAGTATTTTTCTTTTGATGTTTAAGTCATGTTCCCTAGGAAACATGTAGGAGTAGGTGGATAGGAAGGACTTTAAGTTGTTTCCACTCTTATGGGCGACATGACTTATAACTGATTTTGTTCTCGTTTTGGTTTTTGTTTATGATGTTTTAGCTATACAATGGATTTATGTAACCTAAGAATTTTACTATGTTATTTTAATAGATGGTGTTTTGGACCTTATTGGTTAGGTGGTTATGAGCTTATGTGAGTAGATGGATTTATGTGTTATATGTTGTATTGATTCTTATAAGTGTCATCATAGGAGGGAGTGCATTGGGGAAATGGTAATTGTATAAGTATGGTGGCCAACATAGTTATACAAGTACCACAACTTCAATGGGTTCTCAAGTATGATTGCATGAAAGAGGGTTAGTGTATGCTTGTATATGATGAGATGTGGATTTTGGGTATATTTATAATATATGGGTTTATGTAACAGCTGCCTACAATATGGCTATTTTTTAGTTTGTTATATGTTTTGGGTTATACTCATGTTGTGTGATTATGGGGTCACATGATATGGACTCGTTTTTAGTGATGGGTTTTATGCCTCGTGGTAAGATGGTGATTTCTCGTATGGAAAAACGAGTGTATGACGCGATTGATTGATATGACATGTATGGTAACGAGTATGTTTTGGGTGATTTAATGGGTATATATATGCGGACGTATATATACTAGTATGTGTTAAGTTATGATATATGGTCGTTCGGTAGTTATTAACTTATTATAACTTGAACGTACCTTGTGTTTGCTCGTGTTTTATGGTGCTGGAGTTTAATGGAGTTCCAACGACGTTTTGAGTCTTTTGATGTGTGTCTACATTCGGGTATGTATTTAATTAATGAGAACTACTAAATTTTCTTACAAATAAGTTTGGCTAATTATAGGAAAACGGTTTTGAAAATAATTTATAAGTGTATGGTATGATATCGTGACTTACATATCTTTTTTTTGTAGTTTGTGGTAGTAAGCAATAAAAAAAATTCTTGAAAATAATTGGATTAGTTTTCTATGTAACATGTGATAATACATTTTAAAGGGGTAAAGAAATTTTACAATAATTTTCTTAAGTGGAGTTAAAATTTTAGAAGTATTTAACTAAGACGGAAAGAGTAAAAAGGGAGATTTTATTATAGTAATGATAATAATAACACCACACCTTGTAAACGTGTAGTAGTTTAGTTATAACCAGCCTAAATGGATTATATAAGATAATAATAATAATATAGAATAAAAAACACTGTATTTTATAAACATGTATTGGTTTCATAATAACAAGTGAAATAAGTTTAATATGGGCAAACAAGATAATGGTTAGAATAAGATTGTAGTATACTAACTAGTTGATATCTTGATAAAATGATGAAGATAAAGGATGAGTTTATGGTTAAAAATGAGTATGATTGATTTTAGTAGTATGGGAGTTTGGTTCTTATGAGAAGTAACTAATTGGGATGAAAGTTTAAAATTTTCTAAGGTATCGAAATTTAGGAATACTAATCGTGACGAGTCTAATTTTTCGTTGTTGGCACACTCCATTGAATCTTTCAGATTACATTGTTTCGTTTTTCAGTTGTTTTGGCTAGGGTTCATTATGGTTGATCTTTCGGTTTACCCTATATTTATTATGGGACGCGGTCGTTTGGAATTCTTTTGGTACGCGTCATGGTTGATTTAGTTATGCGGTTGTGGAAACGTTAGGATGAGAGGATAGAGTTGGGTAGTATTACTTATGGTTAGATATTAGAATGGAGAGATGTGTTTTGGATTAAAGGTTGTGTTGAAGGAATGATTAAGATTTGTGGAGTTTTGAAACTTAGATTGGTTACGAGAATAAGGGAGTAAGTAAAGTTAGTTAACTTGTCGTGGGAACGAGATATCATGCTACGAGAAGTTGGTTGAATTACCATTAGGAGATTGATGAAAGTACCAGCGGATGTGTGGGTAGAGTCGAAATTTTCTACTAATGGAAAGATTGGGCAAATAACACGCAAGGTAATTGGTATATTTATGGAGGCAAAGTAGTATTAGACACGTGAAGGAAAGCATGGACGTGAAAGAATGATTGGTAGGAGGTCGATTAAGTGTGATTCCAACAAGTAAGGAAGAGTGAGACATTGAGGGGTTGAAGTACCTTTAGAAATATTGTGGTAGATGAGTTGAAGTTAGAAGCTACTGGGTAGTGTGAAGTTCCTAGGTAACATCATAGAGACGAGAAGGAGTGCGTGAAGAGCTACATCATGAAGGAGCTGAAAGAACTACGTGTCAGCTGCTAGAAGGAAGCAAGAGATTTCGAAGGAGTCACAGAAATTGCAAGGACTGGAAAGGTGACAAGCACTATGATGGGAATCTCCGTATGGTTCATGACGAAGGAGGACAGATCGAGTACCGGAGAGGAGCTACAAAGAGCTGAACCAGTGTATCATGATGAATTGAATACATAACATGGGAGATTAAGAACTCGTGGAAGTAACAAGGGGAGTCGAGTGACTACGCAGATAGAATTTTGTGGCAATCAATATCGAGAGTAGTGAAGCTGAGCTGAATAAGTTCGTGGAGAAGTGATTAGAGATTCGGTTTTGTGAAGGTGTTATGAAAGATATTTGGAAGAGACATTTATGCATTATCCAATGCAATAACGATTTCCATAGAGTCGATAAATTGAGTGAGAAATTTTGGTTGGACATGATAGTGAAGGAATTAGGGAGAACCATGGAAGGAGAGAACCAAGTATTCCTAGAAGATGATGATTGAAAGTACCTTATGTTAGGTGCAAAGTCATAATAGAAGTATGAGACTTGAGTAATAATTTAGAATATGGCTTAGTTTAGACATATGGGAACTAATATGGGTATAATATGATAGTGTGATCAGCATGTAATCACAGGAAACTCTAGTCTGTCCCTATTAGGATGGAGTAGGAGAACTAGTCGTGAGGAAAAAAAGTGAACCTACATGGAAAATTTTGAGGTATAGATGACTTGAAAGACGGGAAGCATAACATCGTGATGTATGCCATGAGCTGAGGAAGAAGAAGGAAGTGTGGATAGATGTGAATCATGAATGAAATAGGTCGAGATAGGAACCGAAGGTAAAACTTTGGTATAGCCTAATGGGTGGAATAAGGAACTAAGCATGCTAATATTGTTGTAGTGTGGAAAGTAAATGGTACTAACCTATACTGTTTGATTGGAAGGCTTAGTATCGATAATCGAATGGTGGAGGAGTTATAGATGTGATGTGTCATGAGAGGCGAAGGGCTTGGTCTAACTGAGACAAGATGAGGAGCACTATGACCTTGAAGGTAAGACATCGTGTAGGTATAAAGGAAGTGTTGAGTATCAGGAAAAAAAATCTTTCATGGAGAAAAGCGAGAAAGAAGTGTATAGGTGCTACTAATGATCTATCCAAATTTTATGGAAGTAGTTGTAGCATGGGTTTGGATGGCATTTGATAGACTAACTGAGATAACAGTCCTCTTGGTGATGTGTGTAGATCATAAGTTGATTTGGATTGGAAGAGCCTCGTTGTGATAAACTAATCAATATGTGAAATATTGTCATAAGTCACTTTAGTAAGGAAATTATAATTTTTAAGTTGTTTGGGTTAAGGACTAAATGGATTGGATAAACATGTATGGATATGAGTATATAAGGCTAATTGGAGATGGATGGACGAAGTGAGCAATTGCTACAAGTGTAGGAGTCGTGTTGAGAGTTTGGGTGACTGATTTAGAAGGATGTGGGAAACTCGTTAGCGATGTCTGAGTTTTCATAGAATGATAGTTATCATACTAGAAGTCGATGAATGCCATTTGAGGCACTATATGGAAGGATAGGGTGAGTTGTCCTTATGGTGGACTAAAAGTCGTGAAAGAGACTACTAATGTGAAAATGGTGTTTGTGGGAAAGGATGAGAGCAACAAGATATGCTATTTTGAAAAGGATGAAACCACTAGAGATTAGTGACAAAGTTATGTAGGAAGTTTCACCCATAGTAACGGGTGGTATGTTTTGGTAAAATAGAAAAGTTGATGTAGAGTTTTGTAGGTCTATTTATGATCTTTGGAAAGATCGGACCAGTAGCTTATGAGTATATAATTACCTGGGGGAATTGAGTGGTATACATGATATATTTCATGTATTAAGATTGATAAATGTTGTTTCAGAATGCATATTATCATGTTCGCTTATTCGGGATTTGTGTTAATAAGAGTCTTTGGTTTTTTTCAAAGAGTCATTTGTGATATTTATTGGCTGTGAGGTCAAGAGTTTCGGAATGAATTTAAATATTGTTGGTTAGTATATGTGGTAATTTGAGACTTGAACTAAAGTACACATGGAAATGAGAGGAGTTCATTTAGAACAAGTATCCACATGTGATTTGTGGTTTGTGTGTTTGATCCTAAGGAGTAAATCTCGGGACGAGATTTCTATTAGGAGGGAGTGATGTGACAACCGCGGTTTTGAGGTTCGTCACTTAGTTTTATGATTGTGCATATTTCATGAAATTACGTGTCTTTATGTGTTTATGTGCTAATTGGTGTGTATAGATTGTTGTTTGGATATCGTTTCGGGTACGGTGTACCTTGTGAGTGAAACGATGTATGATGTTTTCATGTTCATGAGCTCACATGGTAGTGACTATGAAATGAGATGGTGTTATTTAGTGGTTTTACGTATACGTATATGTATTACAGAAAATCGTATTTTTACGGTTTAGGGTTTTGCATTTAGGGGTCTCGGAAGAGGTATTTAGTCACGGGAGTATTTTTCGGGTTGGTTTTAAGTCATTTAGGACTTAGTTAATTAGTTTATTTCATATTTCAAGAGTTTTTATAAAACTGTATATTTTTACGTCTTTTACGGTATACGCGTAAATTTGACTAGTTTTACGGTTTTGAGGTTTTGGTGGCTTTAGAAGCTGAAATAAATTAAGGAAAATTAAGGTAATATTATTAATACAATTATTAATAAATTAAATAAAAAACAAAATTTATGGGCTAGGGGTCGGTTGTATACAATTAAAACAAAAGAAAAGGGAAAAAAGGAAAAAGGGGAACCGGGCTTTTGTATTGGGCCAAGGACTTGTTAGGAAAATATACAAAAACTTTTTATTAACCAAAAACAATCATAAAATCCCTGGAGATCATGAGTGATTCGAAATCCATGGAGAAAATTAGGGTTCTTCATCAAAAATCTTGTTTTCCAAAAATCTAAGGTAAAATCTTCAAACCCTTATTAATTAAATTGTTTTTAGTTCTTTCTTAATCATTATATGATGGATCTAGGTTAGTGTTTATTAGAAAATCTGTAATTTAATGTTCTCACGATGACATAGACATGTTTAGAATAATTAGGGTTAATGATTAAACATGATGAGGGTAATTAATTTAGTTAATTATGTTAAATTCGTTTTTTAAAAATTGGGCAGAATTTTTGTGTCATTGTTTTGATCATATCTAGAGTTCTAGATACTTTTAAGATGCGATCAAGATACCCCTGGAAAGGTATTTGAGTTAGCTTTTGAATGCAAGAAACGAGAACTCAATTGGAGGTCGGGAAGTGGGTCAAAAACAGGTAACATCAGTCGGGTGTCAAAACAGTTTTTGGATCAGCCTGTTTTCTCTTTATGTTTTGAATTGTTTGGGGTACTTAGGGTTATATTTGAACCTTCAAGTGAACATGGGGGTTGGTTTATATATAATAGGAAGTATCTGCATTGGGGCCAAGAATATGGAATAGGTTAAGACCCTCTGTAATAGGTTAAGACCCTCTGGTCATAACAAACTTTTCATATGTTCAAAATCAGTAAATTCTGGGTAGGTAAAAGTATATATATATATATATATATATATATATATATATATATATATATATATATATATATATATATATATATATATATATATATATATATATATATATATATATATATATATATATGGATGCCTTAACAGTGGCTTCAAGGTTGCGGCCAAAGAAGATAGTTAGCTAACACATGTAAGGGCATAGGTTTTTCTTTTACAGGGCATGTTATTTGGGTTAAAGGGGGTGTTCGACCCATAGTTTGAAGTATGCAAAACGAGACTGTTTTGGGTTAAATGCTAACGGGGCGAGTTATGAAGTAAACTAAGTTAAGGGCTTTATAGAGGGGTGTAATTAGATGCTTAGAGCATATAAATGAGGTATATATATGGGAGAAGGTTAGATGTCCATCATGGGTTGATGAGTCATCTTAGTGTTTGGTTCATGTTTTGATTGTGTGCTTTTGTTTGTTAGCTTTTTGCTAGTGCGTGGATTTTTGGAGAAGCTCAATCAGGTGATTTTCATAGTCCCATATCTTTTAATGATTTTCACTTCCAGATGGGATGGAAGAGACACTGTATGGTTTTGTAACTAATGTTGTGAATGTTTTTATGGTTTGTGATGGACTTGTGTGTGCACTTATGTGATTAACTGCTATGTGATTCTTGATTGTGTTTATGATTTGGATTGGGGGACACGTACCGTCTCAGTTATTGTGGTTTGACTTGGTACCAAGGGGATGTTGACAAGGCGGGGCCTTGGGGAAGTACATAGATGTGTGAGCATCTATGGGACCAATGGATAATGACAAGGCGGGGCCTTGGGATTGGTACATAGGTGTATGGGCGCCTATGGTACCATGGTGTTTGGTAAGGATGGGAGCCTTGGATTTGGTTTGGAATGATTGATCTTGAATGTTAGTTGTTAATGCATACTTGTAGCACATTGTCCATATGTTTAGTGGTTTATGGTTGTTCACAGCTTATTATAATCTATTTTCGGTTGGAGTCTAAACCTATGACTCTCACCAACATTATGTTGACGTGTTTTAGTGTCTCTTTCAGGTGATAAAGTGGTTAAGCGTGAGAACATATGTGGCTAGGATTGGAGTCGCGTAGGAATGCATTTAGAAGGAGATCCCCGTTCCTTCGTAGTTTATTTTTCTGTTTGTTTCTATAAGTGATACTATGAACCTATATGTTGATTTGTTTGTGTTATTTGTTTGTCTTGTGTAAGAGGTAGGACTGTTACCTACTTACCTAGACTCCTGCATTGATGAGATATTGTCATGACATTTGTGTCACCTTTTATGACATTTCTAATTCATATAGTTCTCTCTGTGGACACGCTATTGTTGTGATGATATCCATGCGTCGCGTCCCATATTCCGCCATGGTGGGGTGTGACACTTTATATAGGCATACAAATGAACTATGAAAGCTAAAAAACGTGAAACCCTAGCTAATGAAGTTCCAGATTTGCCCTTTGAGTAGTTTGAACTTTGAAGATCATGTGACTGATTCTTGGATTGTTGTGGAGCTGGCAAGATAAAAGTGAATCCAATGGCTTGTAATGAGCTTAGAAAGTAAGCAAGAATCACATACGTTGGATGACTGGCCAAGTTTTGGCAGTTTCTTCTTTTTTGCAGCAGGGGAATCTTGTGTGGGACTGAGGGGTGATGTGGCAAGTATTTTCAAGGTTGGGATGTGATTAAGGGATGCTTAATCACTAATATGGACAATCTTAGGGTTTAATTATAAGTAAATAGCAAAACCCCAAATTGTGTTCTTGGTGAATAGTTGGGTGTTTTAATCCGTTTTTGGTTTGGATTAAGTTTAAAAACATGTTTAAGGCGCCAAGATTAAACAAGCATAAAACGGGTTTAGTGGATAGGTGAGGTGGAGTAATGGTGTGTTGTGATTGGTGGAGAGTGTGAGTGGGACAGGTGTCACCCACTCACTGGTCTAGGTTACAATCCTTGTCTGTCCAGATTTACCCCTCATCTTTCTTCTTCTTGTCACTTTGTAAATAAACAGCCCAAAACTCGTTTCCTTTGTTAATGAAGTTTCAAACTTCACATTTTTGCCCCCAAAAAGTTATGTAAAAGGATTTCAGGGGTATTTCTTGCCAATTCTTGATTCTTGAAGGACTGATTTGGTATTTTCTTCAAGGATTATGGTCTTGACTTGTATGATTGATGTGACAATCTAACATTTTCAGGTAGTGAAATATTTTCTCGTATAATATTTTGAAACTTATTTTTGTGTTGGTTGACGAACTCACAATTTACGGATTTAAATTTGGGCTTACGTGCATAATTTGGCATCTTTTACGACTAAACCGGAAACCTTAGGATTACGTATTTACGTTTTTGAACTCCGTTTTTGATGAGACAATTTTTATTGGATTCGTTTTGTGACGTTGATTCATAATTTATAAAAACGTTTTTCGTAAAACGACCCGAGGGCACGCAAATCGAGAAAACTAGAATCGAGAAATACCCGTAAACTAGTGAGATGGGACAAAATACATTGTCCCACCCCACTAGCTAGCTTGGACGGCACACACATGACACCACATCTTAGGATGTGGCATCATGTTAGCTAGTTTATTACAAGTGTAAGCATAGCTTACACCTTAAGCTTACAACTTTCCCACTAACACAAATCCACTAGCAACTTTCTGTCCACCATTTACCTACATGCAAATCAACACAAAACTCTCTCAAATACAACTCCCTTGCCGTCCACTTTCAAGCTACAAACACCCCTTTTGATCTTTTCTAGCCATGAAATACATGTTTACTAGCTCTATCATGGAGTTATCTTGAAGCCTTGATCATTTGGTGGCCATATTAACAACATTGGAGGTGATTTGCTTGTGTCCTAGGGCTGATTTCCCAACTTATGTTCTTGGTTTTTGATGATCTTGGAGTTACTTGTGGTGTTCATCAAGTTCTTGTCTTCCAAAAACAAGAAATATACTTGGTTGGTAAAGAAGATCATCCTCTCCATTTTTCTCTTGTTATTTTGTAAAGAAAAAATGTATTTTATTTCATTTTGTATATGTATATGATGTATATATGATGATAAAAATGTTGTGTGGGGATCAAGTGTTGATAGATATGCTTAAAAAGGTTAATAACTATAAGAAATGAGGCTAAAATCTTGATTATTTAGTTGGCTGTATAAAAACAGTATATAACTAAAACTTGAACTGATAAAATTGCATGGTATGATCCATTTACAGTAAGTACAAGATGTTATACACATGTGAGAGTTGGCCATGCAATGGAATCAATATAATGAGTGAGATATGATCAAAACAAGTTAGGTGTTCTAATCTGAATAAGCAGTTTTGTAGGGACTGTTAAGGCAAGATGAACTTAAAATGAGCAGTAGCTATAACTAATTTAAATGTAGCACATAATATTAAGAACATGTCACCCAAAAATGAGCTTCTAATTCATTATAGAACTCTAGATATGGTAAAAATGGTGAACATGAAGATAAAAATCAGATTTTAAGAATTAATGTTTATTATTATTATATAAGCACTCACATTTTATTGTATAAAATGTAAAATAAAAACCCACTAACTTATAAAACTTATTTATATAAATATATAAGAGGTTAATTAAATGGACAAATTATATAAATGGTAGTGGAATAATATTTATAAGTAATAAAAACTATAAACTTGATTTTTACGACTTTTTCGGCTATTACCGTAAAATTAACGTTTTACGCCAAATAAAACTTAGACGATCAAACCCGTCTAATGTAAAGTTTTTAAAAGTCATATACTGATATATAAGTAACTAATACAAGTAAAAACCTATAAAACCCGAACTATAAGAAATACGGACATTAACGAGCTAACTAAACATATTAGACTAATAATTGGACTAAATAAGATAAATACTTGTAAAAAGAACTTATTGGGCTTAACCCATTTGGGCCCAACATGGAAAGTATATATACTGATAGTATAGGTATAAAATGGATTAAAACAAGTTAAAGAACCTATAATAGGCTTATTGGACTTAAAACGTGTAAATAGTTAAAACTAGTAAACTAGTAAAAGCTACCAAAACGTAAACACTAAAATGAGTAAAAAAGGATATATAAACCCACTTGATCATCATCATATGTACAAAATCATCATATGTATATTGTTATTTTGATAAAAGTCATTGGATAAGAGTCTAAGACCAATTATTATTTATATAGGTTTCCGTGACCGAAGCACGCCCGTAGCCGATAATCCGCCTTTCATTATCAACGTGAGTTCATAGCCTCACACTCTTTTAAATGTTTTATAAAATGATTTGTAAACCCGCGAGGGAGATAACATGCTAGATTTTGATAAAAATAGAACACAAGTAGTCCCGATGGTATGCTTAAGGATATGGACCCGAATGATGCTATGACCCTATAAACGAGACTAAAAGGATTATTAGTAGTTAGGTTATGTCACTTAAAGTCCCATTAGCATGAATTGTGAACTACCGGGATTTGGTAGACGCTTATGCATTTGATAGTACTATTTGGGGACGATCACCCCAGTTCGCGCCTTGACGGTTGATCCCCGTCGTACCACATTGATTGGTAAGCGAATTTATGTATGAGAAGATTCCATAGCGTGATTTTTGTGACGACACGCTAACTTAGATGGGCAAATTGTTTGTCGGGTTCGCGGCCCGCTGTTTTCATAGTAAGGTAACAATGTCATGCGGCTAATAATAATCCTAAAACCTAAATACAAATCGATAACGACGCTAATAACGATGAATATATTACCTATTATGGTAATATTGAGGCTACAGTCTCATTGACGGTTTAAGATGTATGCTTGATTTATATATTTCCTGACTAGCAATATGAGGACTTACTTCCGATATTATACTTGTGTTCTGATTTTAAATGATTGTTTTATATAACGGTTTTTATTAAACTCTATGAATTCACTCGGCATTCGCTGATATGATTTTTGCATGTTTTTATCTCAGGTGCTTGAAGGTAATCTGGATGGAGATTGACTCTGATGGCCCACATAATATTAAAAAACGTTCATTCGATCTATGTTTTGTAAACTTAATGACCTGTATAATTTGGGACCTGTTGTACACTTTAAAACTTTTTATCGAATGAATGTATGTTGAACCTTGTACAACCATTTTTATGTGTTGTCTATGATTGGAGTTATTGTGCTATCCCGTAACACTCTAAAAGACCCTTCCGCTGTACCGATACGAAAAATGTTAGTGTTACAGTTTGGTACCAGAGCTCTCATTATAGAGAACAAAAGATTTTAAAAACCAAGGTTTTGAACAAAACTTTTCAAAATCTTTTGACAATGAACATTTGAGAAAATATTTGAAAAATCTTTTGACTATAACGGTGCCAGAGATCTCCGACGTTACCAACAAGCCCTATTGAGAAGATATATATTTTGATATATATAATTTAATTTATATATATGTATATATCATGATTTCATTATGTAATTGTTTAACTAGTATGTTATCCTAATACGAGATATATATATAAATGCAGATTGTCATGGCTGACCCTAATATTCCTGTAGAAAACCATGCTATTCCCGAACCTAATGTAGAAGATGATCCTTATTTAGACTTAGTAGATTATGATATGGATGATGAGGAGGAACCATTTGAGGATCCCGAGCCCGAGTTAGGACTAGGAGATCAGATTGCCCCTCAGGTTGACTTGGTAGAGAATGAGATTGAGAATGTTGATATTGAGAATGATGAGGAGATTGGGTTAGATAATTTAGATGATGAGATTGACGACGAGGATGTCGAGGAGGATATAGGTATAGACGATGAGGTTGATGACGATGAGGAAGCCGAGCTTATTTATCCTTATGATGTTCCAGAGGGCGAGCCTTTGCCCCCACCAGTTTATTTGTCTGATTCTGAGGTTGAGTTACCTAGGGATGACATGTCTGAATCATTTGAATCTGATTCTGAATCAGGGGAGGATGAGGATGACGATGCACCTGACGGTACTGATGGTATTTCTACTTGTAGACGTGAGATAGGAGAGTCGTCTAGTGCTCGAGAGGCTACTCATATTGATGGTCTTGCACCATGGGCCTTGAGACGTGATCTAAATGCTTCCCGTGTTAAGAGTTGTATGACAGAGGTTGGATTAGGTGTTGTTCAGACTCAGGTTGCTTATTTGGAGTCGAAGGCTAAGGTTGGCGAGAAAGAGCGGGAATTGCTTAGTTTGGATTTGACCGATGTGGAACGTGGTTTGAATGAGGCTTTTAGGAGGTTATCAGTGTTAGAAAGTGGTGAGTTTGCTGAAATGAAGAAAAAGGTGAATTCTATGGAGATTCAGTTGAGTGTAGCTCGTGCGATGCGTGAGAAAGCTGAGAAGGAGTTGAATATATCTGTGGGATGGAATAGTAGATTTTATGCTGACATGGTTGAAAGAGGAGTGATCCGTAAGCGCCCAGCTGAAGATGTGTCTAGTGATCGTCCGACAAAGATACAGAAGACGATGGATGATGGACCATCTGGAGGTTCTCAGTAGACCAGTCTGTATTTAGTAGTGACCTTTGTATCTTTTGTGCTTTTGTAGCTTTGACTGAACCGACTTGTTAGTAGTAGACTTGGCACGAATTTTGAGTGTATATAGTGCTAGAACTTTGATATGGGATGTAACTAAGACAATACTTTTGTTTCAAATCGAATGAAATATGTATCTTGTCTTAAATTCCATATTGTGCTTTATTTGTATCTTGATTATGAATTCAATCCATATTATATGAATCCTTTATTGGATGAATGCTTAATACTTTGGAATTGTGAAATTATAGAACTATGCCGCCCAAGAAGGCTGTGACTGAGGATGATGTACGTAGGATTATTACGGAGCAAGTTACCGCATCTATGACTGAATTTATGGCAAATGATAGAAATGAAGCTGGCGGTAGTGGAGCTGGCGGTAGTGGAGCTGGCGGTAGTGGAGCTGGCGGTAGTGGAGCTGCCGGTAGTGGAGCTGGCGGTAGTGGAGCTGGCGGTAGTGGAGCTGGCGGTAGTGGAATTGGCGGTACTAATGTGAATGTGAATGCTAATAATGTGAATGCTAATGCTGGAGGAAATGTAGGAGGACTTGGAGCTAATGCACCTGAAGTTGGTGGTTGTACTTATGTGACGTTCATGAAGTGTGAACCTCTACCTTTTAATGGAACTGAAGGTGTTGTGGGATTAAGCCAGTGGATTGAGAAGATTGAGTCGGTGTTTCGGATTAGTAAGTGTAAGGAGGAAGATAAGGTGACTTTTGCTATGGCTACTCTTAAAGGTCGTGCGTTGACTTGGTGGAACGGGAGAATTGCTTTCATGGGTCTTGATGCTGCTAATGCTACTCCATGGGCTGAAATTAAGAAGTGGATGACTTTGGAGTTTTGTCCTCGTAGTGTGATTATTAGGTTAGAACAAGAGTTGATTCATTTGAGAATGAAAGGTGTGGACATTGATAGTTACACAAACCGATTCCATGAGTTGGCCTTGTTATGTCCTCGATTGGTTAAACCCGAAGAGATCCGAATTGAGCAATATGTTAAAGGGTTGACCAGGAATATCCGGGGGGACGTGACATCATCTAAACCACTGACCATTGATGATGCTGTTCGAATGGCTTACCAACTCATTGGACAGATAATTCAGGATAGGGAAGATGAAGCCCGTGTAGGTGAGAAAAGAAAGGGTGACGGTGATCGTGTAGATAGAGGTGATAATAGGAAGAATTTTAATCGCCGTCAAAACCAGAGAAAGGGGAATGCAAATGCTCTTACCAACAACACACCGCGCAACGATGATAGATGTCCTAAGTGTGGCAACAAGAGGCATGCTGGCGACTGCTGGAAGTGCCGAAATTGCGGAAAGCTTGGACACAAGGTTGAAAGGTGTAAGAAGGGAACCATTTGCTTCAACTGTAATGAAGAAGGTCATAGGAAATCGGAATGCCCCAAGTTGAAAGCGGTTGTACCTGGAAGAAACCCCCAGGGTGGTATCTATCAACTTGGAACAATTGAGGTGAAGAAAGAGGATCCGAATGTCGTTACCGGTACGTTTTTACTCAACAATCATTATGTTGTTGCTTTATTTGATTCGGGTGCTGATAGGAGCTTTGTATCCACTAAATTTAGTGCCCTTATTGACATTGAACCTGTTGAGATAAGTACCAGTTACGAGGTGGAATTGGCTGATGGTAAATTAGTGAAAACTAATAAGCTATTAGAAGGATGCTCTCTAAATCTCTTGAACCATTCCTTTCCGATTGATTTGATGTTGATAGAATTAGTTAGTTTTGATATTATTATTGGTATGGATTGGTTGTCGTTGAATAATGCAACTATTTTATGTGGATAGAAGAAAGTTAAGATTCCTCTTAGGAATAGGACGTTAGTAATTGATGGTAGTCGAGGTAAATCCCGTTTGAAAATCGTTTCATGTATTAAAGTCCAAAAGTACATCAGGAACGGTTGTGAGTTATTCTTAGCTCAAGTGACCGGGAATGAGTCTGGGGAGAAACGATTGGAAGATGTACCTATTATTTGTGAATTTCCTGAGGTATTTCCTAAAGATTTACCCGGACTTCCACCGATAAGGCAAGTAGAGTTTCGAATCGATTTAATTCCTGGTGCTGCACCGGTGGCACGTGCGCCTTACCGATTAGCCCCTTCTGAATTAAAGGAGTTATCTGAGCAACTTAAGGAGTTGTCTGATAAAGGTTTTATTCGACCGAGCTCGTCGCCTTGGGGAGCTCCAGTCTTGTTCGTTAAGAAGAAGGATGGATCTTTCCGTATGTGCATTGATTATAGGGAACTGAATAAGTTGACAATTAAAAATCGATATCCTTTACCTAGGATTGATGATTTGTTTGATCAACTGCAAGGATCTAGTGTGTATTCTAAGATAGATTTGCGGTCAGGATATCACCAACTTCGCGTCCGTGAAGAAGATATTCCTATAACTGTATTTAGAACTCGTTATGGACACTATGAATTTCAAAGTAATGCCATTTGGGTTAACTAACGCACCTGTGGTTTTCATGGATTTAATGAATCGAGTGTGCAAGCCCTACTTGGATAAATTTGTGATTGTGTTTATTGACGATATTCTAATCTATTCTAAGAATGAAGATGAGCATAGAGAACATTTGGGGATTGTTTTGAACTTGTTGAAGGATGAAAGGTTGCATGCTAAGTTTTCGAAATGTGATTTCTGGTTAGATTCTGTGCAATTTCTTGGTCATATGATTAACAAAGATGGAATTCATGTTGATCCTGCAAAGGTTGAAGCCATTAAGAATTGGTCTGCACCGACAACGCCAACGGAAGTGCGACAGTTCTTAGGATTGGCTGGCTATTATAGGCGATTCATTAAAGAATTTTCTTTGATAGCTAAGCCCTTGACTAAGCTTACCCAAAAGAATAAACCTTTCATTTGGGGAAGTGATGAAGATGGAGCATTTCAGATATTGAAGCAAAAATTATGTAGTGCGCCAATCTTATCATTACCCGACGGGAGT
This sequence comes from Glebionis coronaria, assembly GCA_025667525.1. Classification (NCBI taxonomy): domain Eukaryota; kingdom Viridiplantae; phylum Streptophyta; class Magnoliopsida; order Asterales; family Asteraceae; genus Glebionis; species Glebionis coronaria. The sequence goes on from CM046879.1 coordinate 164,791,221, forward strand.
GAAGATTTTGTAGTGTATTGTGATGCATCTCTTAGAGGCTATGGAGCTGTTTTGATGCAGCGAGAGAAAGTGATAGCTTATGCTTCTAGGCAATTAAGGAAGAATGAGGAGAATTATACTACTCATGATCTTGAGTTAGGAGCTGTATTCTTTGCTCTTAGGTTGTGGAGACATTATCTGTATGGCACCAAGTGTACGGTATTCACCGATCACAAAAGCCTGAAGTATATTCTCGACCAGAAGGAATTGAACATGAGGCAACGATGATGGATAGAGTTGTTAAGTGATTATGATTGTGATATAAAATATCACCCAGGAAAAGCCAATGTTGTTGCCAATGCGTTAAGTAGGAAAGATAGAGAGCCTATCAGGGTACGTTCTCTAGTCTTGACCGTGCACAATAATTTGCCTGAGCGAATTAGAAATGCGCAAATAGAAGCTTGTAAGAAGGAGAATTTTGTTAATGAAGGGTTCCGAGGAGAAGGAGATCCTTTAGAGGTTAGAGCTGATGGAGTGAAATGCTTAAGAGGTCGTATGTGGATACCTAAGTTTGGAGGCTTAAGAGATTTGATTATGTTAGAATCCCATAAATCTAAGTATTCCATTACTCCGGGATCTGATAAGATGTACCATGATTTGAAGAAGTTGTACTGGTGGCCGAATATGAAAGCTGACATAGCTATGTATGTTCTTCAATGCTTGACTTGTGCTAGAGTTAAAGCGGAACATCAAAAGCCATCAGGACTACTTCAACAACCAAAGATTCCTGAATGGAAGTGGGAGCAAATTGCGATGGACTTTATCACCAAGCTTCCTAGAACATCATCTGGAAACAACTCGATTTGGGTTATTGTCGACAGACTGACTCGAATATACCTTGATAATGTTGTATGCAAGCATGGAGTGCCTGTATCGATCATGTCAGATCGAGATCCTAGATTCGCATCGAATTTTTGGAATGTAGAGATTTTTGCTAGGTTCAATTGTTGTTCTCGGTATCTTAACGAATTGATCTAGGTTCTCTATGTGACTCTATTGTTTTTGGTGAAACAAATATTTTTGGTTGTTTTTAAATAAAGGTGCAAAACAATTAAAGTAAATGACTTGAAAGAAAATCTAAGTCTAATTAAAATAAGGTGCAAGTTTTTAAGACGTGACTGAAATTAAAGGGCGCTAAAGTAAATGACGCAAATTTAAAACTAACTAAGGCAATCTTAAAACGCGACTAAAACTTAAACTAAGGCAAGGCTAAAATAAAGCTAAGACAAATAATCTTAAAGTGCAATTAAAATAAAAGGCGGGAAAAATAAAGCTTGAAAATAAAAGACAGAACTTAAAAAGAAAAACTAAAAAGAACCTTACAGAACCCTTGATTCGGAAGTTCAAAACTTCCGAATGAACTGGCTTGATCCGGAACTTAGACCTTGATTCGGAACTTTTAAGTTCCGAATGAACAAAAAGATGTTGATCCGGAACTTCTTCCGAATGAAACACTCTTGACTCGGAACTTATTGACCCGGAACTTGGTTCGGAAGATCTGGCTGATTCGGAACTTGTCCTTCGTCCGGAAATTTCGAGTTGATCCGGAACTTTTGAGTTCCGAATGAATCTTCTTGATCCGGAACTTTTTGAGTTCCGAATGAAGTCTATTGATCCGGAACTTTTTGAGTTCCGGATGAACAATGCTGACTCGGAAGTTTTTGCTGATCCGGAACTCTTCCGGATGAAGCCCTTGATCCGGAACTTTTGAGTTACGAATGAAAGCTTTCTCTTCTCTTGGTTCGGAAGTTTTCCTGGGAACAAAGAAACAAAAACAAACAACCCCGAAGAACAAGGGATAACAGTAACAACAGATCTAACACAGATTAATCAAAATCAACCAAACGATTTAACTAAACTAATAACGAAACAACAAACGATCATAAACAAGCAATCTATATCAATTAAACTAACAAATTTAACCACAATAATCAAAAACCACTTGATAAAAATAAGAACATGAACATGAACACAACATAAACATAAAAATCAAAGATTAAGAAAGGTAGATGAGAGATTAACAAGATAAAGTAAAGATTGTCAAGAATTAAATGAAAACTTACTTGAAATTAAAGGAATTTAAGGTGCAAGACAAGGTAATTAAATTGATAAGTATTTAAATGTGCAAGAAAATAAATGTGGAAGACTAATTGTCACACTTAGCCAACAAGAAAAATAATTATCATCATAATCTATATATAGGGGAGGATTAGGAAGCTTCCTCCCCTCCTTCATTTCTTCTTAATTGCGAGATTAAGTCCCTCCTTCTTTTAATCTTCATTAATTGCTTCATTAGTCCTTTATTCTTCTAATCTTCTTTGAACTTGGACTTAAATGACTTTTGGCTCGGGATTTCTTTGACTCGTCTTTAAATTCTTCAATAAATTAGACTTGAGTTCTTCGGCTTTTGATAAACTTCCGTCTTTTGACTTTTTTCTTCGATAAATCTTCAGAATTGGTCTTGGACTTCCGTTCTTTTTGCACTCTTGACTTCTCGACTTCGTCTTTCATCTTTTTCTTCAATAAAAGTCCATAAATGCCCGTGAATTCCCGTGTTTTCTCCATTTTTCACCTTTTGGTCCTAAATCACAACAAAAACACAAACCACGCATAATTCTGATATAAAAGAGATAAAATACACGTTTTGGTCCGGTTATTATTGTAATTAAGTGGTAGAAAAGATGTGTGTTTACACACATATCAAAATCTCTCCAAAGATCTTTGGGAACGAATCTCGACAGGAGCACTGCTTATCACCCACAGACTGATGGGCAGAGTGAAAGGACGATACAAACACTGGAAGATATGTTGAGAGCTTGTGTGTTAGACATTGGTAAGAATTGGGATAAACATTTGCCGTTAGCAGAGTTTTCGTATAACAATAGTTACCATTCTAGTATTAAGGTTGCACCGTTTGAAGCTTTGTATGGTAGAAAGTGTAGATCTCATGTATGTTGGAGTGAAGTTGGGGATACCCAGCTCACGGGACCGGAATTGATCCGGGAGACTACGGAGATGATAGTTAAGATTAAGAATAGGTTGTTGACTGCCCGTAGTAGACAGAAACGTTACGCGGATGTGCGGCGGAAGCCAATGGAGTTTGAAGTGGGTGACCGAGTAATGTTGAAAGTATCGCCATGGAAAGGCGTTATAAGATTTGGAAAACGAGGGAAATTGAATCCCCGTTATATTGGACCCTTTAAGATTTTATCTAGAGTAGGTCCGGTGGCTTATAAACTAGAGTTACCACCATAACTTCATGGTGTTCACAACACATTCCATGTATCTAATCTGAAGAAATGTCTAGCAGTGAGTGATGAGAAAATTCCGTTAGGTAAGGTTCGAATAGATGGGAAGTTGCATTTCATCGAAGAAACCGTAGAGGTTATGGATCGTGAGGTAAAGCAACTGAAACAAAGTCGGATACCTATTGTCAAGATCTGACGGAATTCAAAGCATGGACCGGAGTATACTTGGGAACGAGAGGATGAAATGTGGAAGAAATATCCGCACCTCTTCGATTTCAATAAGAAACGGACATCCAAATGAAATGGATCACGAGGACGTTGATCCCTTTTAGGAGGAAAAGCTATGACAATCTAACATTTTCAGGTAGTGAAATATTTTCTCGTATAATATTTTGAAACTTATTTTTATGTTGGTTGACGAACTCACAATTTACGGATTTAAATTTGGGCTTACGTGCATAATTTGGCATCTTTTACGACTAAACCGGAAACCTTAGGATTACGTATTTACGTTTTTGAACTCCGTTTTTGATGAGACAATTTTTATTGGATTCGTTTTGTGACGTTGATTCATAATTTATAAAAACGTTTTTCGTAAAACGACCCGAGGGCACGCAAATCGAGAAAACTAGAATCGAGAACTACTCGTAAACTAGTGAGATGGGAAAAACCCACCCCACTAGCTAGCTTGGACGGCACACACATGACACCACATCTTAGGATGTGGCATCATGTTAGCTAGTTTATTACAAGTGTAAGCATAGCTTACACCTTAAGCTTACAACTTTCCCACTAACACAAAACCACTAGCAACTTTCATTCCACCATTTACCTACATGCAAATCAACACAAAACTCTCTCAAATACTCCTCCCTTGCCGTCCACTTTCAAGATACAAACACCCCTTTTGATCTTTTCTAGCCATGAAATACATGTTTACTAGCTCTATCATGGAGTTATCTTGAAGCCTTGATCATTTGGTGGCCATATTAACAACATTGGAGGTGATTTTCTTGTGTCCTAGGGCTTATTTCCCAACTTATGTTCTTGGTGTTTGATGATCTTGGAGTTACTTGTGGTGTTCATCAAGTTCTTATCTTCCAAAAACAAGAAATATACTTGGTTGGTAAAGAAGATCATCCTCTCCATTTTTCTCTTGTTATTTTGTAAAGAACAAATGTATTTTCTTTCATTTTGTATATGTATATGATGTATATATGATGATAAAAATGTTGTGTGGGGATCAAGTGTTGATAGATATGCTTAAAAAGGTTAATAACTATAAGAAATGAGGCTAAAATCTTGATTATTTAGTTGGTTGTATAAAAACAGTATATAATTAAAACTTGAACTGATAAAATTGCATGGTATGATCCATTTACAGTAAGTACAAGATGTTATACACATGTGAGAGTTGGCCATGCAATGGAATCAATATAATGAGTGAGAGATATGATCAAAACAAGTTAGGTGTTCTAATCTGAATAAGCAGTTTTGAAGAACATGTCACCCAAAAATGAGCTTCTAATTCATTATAGAACTCTAGATATGGTAAAAATGGTGAACATGAAGATAAAAATCAGATTTTAAGAATTAATGTTTATTATTATTATATAAGCACTCATATTTTATTGTATAAAATGTAAAATAAAAACCCAGTAACTTATAAAACTTATTTATATAAATATATAAGAGGTTAATTAAATGGACAAATTATATAAATGGTAGTGGAATAATATTTATAAGTAATAAAAACTATAAACTTGATTTTTACGACTTTTTCGGCTATTACCGTAAAATTAACGTTTTTCGCCAAATAAAACTTAGACGATCAAAACCGTCTAATGTAAAGTTTTTAAAAGTCATATACTGATATATAAGTAACTAATACAAGTAAAAACCGATAAACCCCGAACTATAAGAAATACGGACATTAACGAGCTAACTAAACATATTAGACTAATAATTGGACTAAATAAGATAAATACTTGTAAAAAGAACTTATTGGGCTTAACCCATTTGGGCCCAACATGGAAAGTATATATACTAATAATATAGGTATAAAATGGATTAAAACAAGTTAAAGAACCTATAATAGGCTTATTGGACTTAAAACGTGTAAATAGTTAAAACTAGTAAACTAGTAAAAGTTACCAAAACGTAAACACTAAAATGAGTAAACAAGGATATATAAACCCACTTGATCATCATCATATGTACAAATTCATCATATGTATATTGTTATTTTGATAAAAGTCATTGGACCAGAGTCTAAGACCGATTATTATTTATATAGGTTTCCGTGACCGAAGCACGCCCGTAGCCGATAATCCGCCTTTCATTATCAACGTGAGTTCATAGCCTCGCACTCTTTTAAATGTTTTATAAAATGATTTGTAAACCCGCGAGGGAGATAACATGCTAGATTTTGTTAAAAATAGAACACAAGTAGTCCCGATGGTATGCTTAAGGATATGGACCCGAATGATGCTATGACCCTATAAGCGAGACTAAAAGGATTATTAGTAGTTAGGTTATGTCACTTAAAGTCCCATTAGCATGAATTGTGAACTACCGGGATTTGGTAGACGCTTATGCATTTGATAGTACTATTTGGGGATGATCACCCCAGTTCGCGCTTTGACGGTTGATCCCCGTCGTACCACATTGATTGGTAAGCGAATTTATGTATGAGAAGATTCCATAGCGTGATTTTTGTGACCACACGCTAACTTAGATGGGCAAATTGTTTGTCGGGTTCGCGGCTCGCTGTTTTCATAGTAAGGTAACAATGTCATGCGGCTAATAATAATCCTAAAACCTAAATACAAAACGATAACGACGCTAATAACGATGAATATATTACCTATTATGGTAATATTGAGGCTACGGTCTCATGGACGGTTTAAGATGTATGCTTGATTTATATATTGCCTGACTAGCAATATGAGGACTTACTTCCGATATTATACTTGTGTTCTGATTTTAAATGATTGTTTTATATAACGGTTTTTATTAAACTCTATGAATTCACTCGGCATTCGCTGATATGATTTTTGCATGTTTTTATCTCAGGTGCTTGAAGGTAATCCGGATGGAGATCGACTCTGATGGCCCACATAATATTAAAAAATGTTCATTCGATCTATGTTTTGTAAACTTAATGACCTGTATAATTTGGGACCTGTTGTACACTTTAAAACTTTTTATCGAATGAATGTATGTTGAACCTTGTACAACCATTTTTATGTGTTGTCTATGATTGGAGTTATTGTGCTATCCCGTAACACTCTAAAAGACCCTTCCGCTGTACCGATACGAAAAATGAGAGTGTTACAATTGAAATTTTGGAAGACTGAATTTGCCAAGTCATGATTAATGAGGGACTATTTTTACCATTTCTTCAAAGTCAAGGGTCCGTTTGGTAATTTTGATATTTTTAAAGGACCAAACTTGTAATTTCTTGTAACTTGAAGTTCTTAATAGTATGTTTGACATTGAGGTGGATTAATATTGACATTTTAGTTTTTTTGAGGGACTAAAATTGCCAATTCTTCAAAGTGGAGGGCCCTTTTTGCAATGTTGACAAACTTTAGGGACCAATCTTGTAATTATAAAGATACAAGGGTATAAAGTGTCAATTCTTCCATATTGGAGGACCCTTCTTCATAAATATTCAAATCTTCAAGGGTTTTCTTGGAAAATTCTTCATTAGGGCTTGGTTAAATGTGCGGCTTCATTTCCCGTGTTCGTTTTTGTATGATTCTTGTGATCTTTTGTCATTTTCTCAATATCCGTACCTAAAATACACAAGCAACAAACACAAGCATATATTGGGGTATTTTCATGATATTTTATGCATTTAAAGCCCTTTTTGGACGATGAGACTATGTATAAAAGCAGTCTCATCAAAAGTACTATATGCGTTGTCAAGAATCCAATATTTCACTCCAAGACCAAGCATTTTGAAATAAGACATCACTTTATAAGAGATGCCTATGACAAGAAGCTTATTCAAGTCTTGAAGATTCATACAAACAACAATGTAGTTGATTTGTTGACCAAGGCATTTGATGCAGAGAGATTTGAATTCTTGGTGACACATATTGGTATGCTCAACCAATAGATTGTTGCATATGTTGAGGGGAGGTAATAGCTGTACAGTCTTTATACTAATTTTTATTGTATAGTCTATGTTTTGTGTTTTTGATGTGATTGCAGGTTGATAGAGAAAGATAAAAGAGGATATAATAATAGTGGAATGCATGAACTGGTCAAAATTGTGAGGTACCGTTATAACTCCAATACCGCTAGCACAAGTTCAAGTACCGAGTATGTTCCATGTACCGCTACATGTCCGTTGTACCGATTAAGGGTCTCTTTTGTAAATTTGGCGGTTTCTTCGCGCTTAGGTTTATTATTTACTTAAATACTTACTCCAATTACACAATTGATTCACCTAATCTTTTATTCTTATCTCTTCATTCTATAGCCTTCTCTCTAATTTTTCGATCATCAAAAATACTAATGGTTGCTTTACAAGTGATCTCTAAGCATAATTTGGTTGCGAATCTTGCTGTGAATGATGACTCTCTTGGATTCCATGAGATTCTTGGTTTCTTATCTCGAAGTCATGTTCGTTTTGCACTCACTCTAAGTCCTATTGTCTATGTTTCCATTGTTGAAAAATTTTGGAACACTGTTGTGTTAGGTACTCGGTTTGATCAACCTTGCATTAGGGCTAGGGTGAATCATAGAAATATATATGTAACTGAGGTACTACTAAGGGCAAGTTTGAGACTAAATGATGAAAATGGACTTAGTATGCTTAATAACACAGAGATTCATGATGGCCTTGCAGCCATGGGCTATGAGGGTGGTAGGGAAAGTCTTACTTTCTTTAAAGCTTTATTTTCACCTCAATAGAAATTGCTTTTTTATGCTATTATTCATTGTTTAAGATCTAGAAGTACATCTTTTGATCAAATTCCTGCTGCATTGGCATCAGCTGGTATTTGTCTAGTAAATAACAGGGTTTTTAATTTTTCAAGATTAATTTTTGAAGGCATGACTAGGAATTTGGAAGGAACTAAAAAGTTTTTGATGTATCCTAGATTCATTCAGAATTTAGTTAGTGACCAAATACCTAACCTACCAGAGTTAATTGATACATGGGATGATCCTACATTCACAAAGAGAACTTTCTCTTTCTTGACCAAACAAGGCAATGCCTTTACAGGAATAGTTACACCATTGTTTGCTCATATGCTAGCCCAACCTGCCAACCAAAAAGGTGAGGAACCTAGCAATGCTAGTGCTTCTCAACAAACTCCTTCTCACCAGAGTTCTCATTACCTAGAAGATTCACAATCTTCTTCTCACAATGTTGGTGCTCCACCAAATACTGATGAGATGATCCATACACCTGTTGCTTCTATTGCTGTTAGTGGTTCACCACCAGCACAAGCTGTAACACCCCATTTTGGAAATGGAACTATCACAGCAATTATGGCGTGTCATCAAAGCATACAAGGTAAAATGTCTAAACATTACTTGACCATATGAAGGAAAATACCGGAATCAAACATCGGTAGTCCAAAAGTAAACTCATCACATACAAACATAGTATAGTAAAGGAATAAGAACGAAACAATGTCCAAAGCATAAGTATCATAAAGAAAAGAAATGCATAATGTAAAGAAGGCTAGACAGCTTCCAGTCCATATGCACGTACTCTTAGTGTCTACGAGCGTCCCTGAGTACCTGTCGTTTTGGGAACATAGAAAAGGAAAACGGCTGAGCAATACGCTCAGTGCACAGATGTACAATAAAGCATGAATAGGATAAGCATATAACATAATAACAGCGGAAGAAACTAAGTCCCGAGTAACCTGGTTAAGTCTTAATAAAACTAATTTTATAGTTTGAAAGTCTTATGTTTATCTTATAAAAACTGTTTGTCATATTTTACCATTTAGCCAATATAGGTCATGAATATCCACCGTGCATGAATAATTGGAGGGGTGACCTCATCATGCAAATTAGAGGGGTTGCCTCTAATTTAATATACTGGTTTTTATGGGTAGGAGGGATCAGCTCCTTGTGAAGGATGCAAGGCACACACCACATTCACCATGTAATCCTGAATAAAACGTGTAACTAGGATGCACCCATACGCCCCACATGATAAATATAAGTAAATGGCCAAAAGCTGAAGGGACGCCACGAGCAATCACTCCGCCGTGGTGAAGTCATAACATCAGTGCCTCTAATGTTATGGTTATGGTACCTCCATAACTAGGTGAAACTTGTCATGCATGTATATGGCTATAGGTAATCATATTTAAAACATAAGCAATCAAACTCATACTTATACTACGGGAAAACAGTTGGCTGCATACGGGGAAATCCTAATAAGGAAAGAATGTCCATACTGAAAGGACGGGAATCCGTACCTTATGTCCAGTGAACGAGAACGATGAACTGCAAGAATCCTACTTCCGAAACACTAGTGCTACATAAATACGTACATGAAATAAGTATATGCTCACTACATACATAGCTGGTTTTATATCATGTCTTAGCTTATTTTATGTGTTCTTAGTATTTACACTGTTTAAAGCCTTAAACTGTGTTAAATCCTATATTCTGTTCATTCTGATTAAGTATTTCTGCTATCTCATGTGTTATTATACTTACTGTGTAATAATAAGTAACTTTCCAAAAATAGCAAGTTTCCTTAAATAGAAAGTTTCCAAAAATAGAATGTTTCCAAAAATAGAAAGTTTCCAAAAATAGAAAGTTTCCAAAAATAGAAAGTTACCAAAAATAGAAAGTTTCCAAAAATAGAAAGTTTCCAAAAATAGATTTACTGCTTAAAATAGATAGCTTTCTAAAAATAGAAAGTTTCCATAAAAAGAATTGCTGCCTTAATTAAATAAGTTTCCATAAATAAAATAGCTGCCTTATTTAATTAAGTTTCTAAAAATAGAAAGTTTCCATAATTAGAAATAAGCTGGTTAAATAAGCTAAGTAAATAAGCCTAAGTATTTTCATGATTATTTCCTAAGTCATATGATATATTATATAGTTTAATAATTATTTCATGTAATTTAATTAAACTATAGGTTATAATATTTAATTAAAGTATGACATGTTTTAATTAAAAATAAAAAATACTTAGGTTAAAATATGTATTATTAAATACTAATAATATAACCTAAGTCATGTTTAATTAATTAATTATATCCATGGTTTTTAAAATAATTAATTAATTATAAGTCTTTATAATAAAAATACTTAGGTTAAAATAATTCATGTTTATTAATAATTAGTTAACCTAAGTCATGTTATTAAATTAATTACATCTTTATTAATATAATTCTTAACATAAGTTTATAACATAAACAACTAACATAATCCTGATCCGGATCAAAGCTTAAAAACATGCACCAGATATGAACAAACACCGTACCCCGAACCAAATCGGGGTACCCCTTGCTGCCGTGGGACCCACACGCACCAACCAAGACCAAAAAGGTCTTGGTGGTGGTCGGCTAAAAACAAACCGAGCCCCCCTTGGGGTCGGTTTTACCTGCGGCCCAAAACAAACACCCTTAGATCCACCCCTTTGATTAATTAATGACCATAACATGTTAGATCTAGGTTTAATTAATGTGTTTTTATGAAAAACATCACGTGTTCTTAATTAATAAAAGATTAATTAAAAAGAAAAACAAGTAAAAAGGTTTTACCGTATTCGTGGATCAAAAGGGTGAAGAACAAACACGAACAAACACTAAAATAACAAGATCCAAGATCAAACTCACCCCCTTATGGTGGTTTGTAGGTGGCGGCACACAAAGGAGAAGGAAAAGGGATTTTAGGTTTTCTTGAAATTCTTCTGTAAAAGTAATTTTGAGTAGTAAAAACTCTTAACCCTTTCTTTTAGTAAAATTGACAATGGGCTTGGCCCATTGTCCTATGTTGGCCGCGGGTAGGGACTCCCTTGTGGGGGTCCCGTACCTCGTTTCGTGTCTTGTAATTTCGTACTCGTTTACGTTTAATTATGTTCGTGTTTTAAAAGTTCTCGTTACGTAAATATCCTACACTTATATATTTAATTACGCTCGTATTAAATATATATACGTAATTAATAATATCTCGTGTTTTAATTATGCTCGTGATCTCGTGATCGTATGTTCGTGATTAATTATTGCTAAATAATTATTACGTGATCGTTCATATAAAATACTTATCGTGTTCTAACACGTACGTAATACATAAACTCCTAATACGTAAACGTAACCATGCTATATTAGGAAGGTTTTTAACTAGTACGAACGAACTTAAGGTACTATGCATGGTAAAAGCATGTGGGTTTTACAACTCTTCCCCCCTAAAAAGAATAATTCGTCCCTGAATTATAGATACAGTAAACTAGAAAAGAAGAACATACCCGAATTCAAAATATGAAATGAGGGTAAGAAGCCCGGATAGACTCCTCTGTTTCCCAAGTGGCTTCCCGCTCGGTATGATCCCTCCATAGAATCTTGACGAATGGAATCGTCTTCTTTCTCATGACTCGTTCTTGCCTGTCAAGAACTCGTTCGGGTTCTTCTATAAAGGTGAGATCTTCACGAATCTGTTCCAGTGGATACTGAACCATGTGAAGGGGATGATATTGGTACCCTCTGAGTAAGGACGCATGAAACACATTGTGCACATGCGAAAGCTGCGGAGGTAACGCCAATCGGTAAGATACTTCACCGACTCGTTCAATGATATCAAACGGTCCGATGAAACGAGGACTGAGCTTCCCTTTAATCCCGAAGCGTCTAACACCACGTGCCGGTGAAACCTTAAGGAAGACGTGATCTCCTACGTTAAAGTGTAAATCCCTACGATGCTTGTCGGCGTAACTCTTTTGACGTGACCGTGCCTCCTGAATCTTCTGCCTAGCTACTGCGATCTTCTCGTTTGTCCTCTCTATGATTTCTGGTCCTTCGAGTGTTCGCTCGCCAACATGATCCCAGCAGATTGGGGCGCGACACTTTCTGCCATACAACATCTCAAATGGAGCACACTTGATGCTCGCATGCCAGCTGTTGTTGTACGCAAACTCCACCAAACAGATGTATTCGTCCCAATCACCCGTCCATTCCAACGCACATGATCTCAACATATCCTCCAATGTTTGAATGGTTCGCTCCGACTGTCCGTCCGTTTGAGGATGAAAAGTCGTGCTAAGCTTAAGTTGTGTACCCCAAGCTTTCTGCAGACTTTTCCAAAAGCGCGAAGTGAATCGAGGATCTCTGTCTGAGACGATGCTGGATGGTGCACCGTGTAGTCTCATGATCTCTCGTCTGTACGTATCTGCGAGTTTACTTACCAGATCTTCCTTGCGGATCGGTAAGAAATGAGCTGATTTGGTAAGTCGATCAACGATAACCCAAATTGCATCGTGCTTCCTTTTGGTAGGCGGAAGACCGGTAACAAAATCCATGGTGATTTTATCCCACTTCCACTCTGGAATGTCTAACGGTTGAAGGAGACCGCCAGATCGCTGATGCTCGATCTTAACCTGCTGGCAGGTAAGACATTTGGAGACGTAAGTGGCTACATCCTGCTTCATACCACTCCACCAAAAGTACTGCTTGATGTCATGGTACATTTTAGTTGAACCAGGATGTATCGAGAATGGGGAGCTATGAGCTTCTGCTAGCAAAGCTTCCCGGAGTTCTTGGTCATCAGGAACACAAAGTCTGGTGCCCTGCCATACGATACCATCTGCATCTACTCTGAATTATGTCTGCTTCTCCAAATTCTGTATTATCGCCCATATTTCTCCGTCATCCTTTTGAGCTTCCTTGATCTTAGATAGTAACTCGGGTTCTACTCTAAGATTAGCCCAGTAACCGTGTTTTCCACGTACCATGATTTCGATGTCTAGTCGCTCCAAGTCTCTTATGATTTCCTCTTCGACTCTAATGTTGTTGATCATTCCGGACTTCCTGCTAAGGGCATATACTACTACATTTGCCTTTCCGGGATGATACTGAAGATTAATGTCATAATCCTTCAACAGCTCCAACCATCTTCTCTGCCTTATGTTCAATTCACGTTGAGTGAAGATATACTTCAAGCTCTTGTGGTCCGTGAAAATGTCACATGATTCTCCATATAAGTAGTGTCTCCATATCTTCAATGCAAACACGACTACAGCAAGTTCCAGATCGTGCGTGGGGTAATTCTCTTCATAAGGCTTAAGCTGCCGTGAAGCGTACGCGATTACTTTCCCATGTTGCATGAAAACACAGCCAAGTCCCTTCCCCGATGCATCACTGTAGATTTGAAATCCACCCGCACCAGATGGTAGAGTAAGAATAGGTGCAGATACCAACTTCTGCTTCAGGTCTTCAAAGCTCTTCTCTCGATCTTCAGTCCAGACGAATTTCTCCCCTTTCCGCATCAGTTTGGTCAATGGTAGTGCTAAGCGGGAAAAGTTCTCCACGAACCTACGGTAATAGCCAGCTAAGCCTAAGAAACTGCGGACTTCCGTCGCAGATGTCGGCCTTGGCCACTTAGTGATGGCCTCAACCTTCGCTGGATCCATAGTGATTCCTTCTGTTGATACAATGTGGCCTAAGAATGCCACCTTGTCTAACCAGAACTCACACTTGGAGAATTTAGCATACAGCTGCTTCTGGCGAAGAATTTGTAGTACTGTACGAAGATGGTCTTCGTGTTCCTCCTTGGACTTATAGAAAATCAGGATGTCATCGAAGAAAACAATGACGAATTTGTCCAGAAATTCATGGAAGATTCTGTTCATCAGATCCATGAACACTGCTGGAGCATTTTTCAGGCCAAATGGCATAACTACAAACTCGTAGTGGCCATAACGAGTACGAAAGGCAGTCTTAGCAATATCCTGCTCCTTGACTCGTAACTGATGATAGCCTGACCTAAGATCGATCTTGGAGAAGTGTTTGGCCCCTTGGAGTTGGTCAAACAGATCGTCAATGCGTGGCAGTGGATATCTATTCCGAATAGTAATCTTGTTGAGCTCGCGATAGTCTATGCAAAGACGCATACTGCCGTCCTTCTTCTTAACAAACAAAACCGGTGCGCCCCATGGAGATGTGCTCGGTCGAATGAAACCTCGTTCAAGAAGTTCTTGTAGTTGATCCTTCAGCTCCTTCAGTTCTATGGGAGCCATGCGATAAGGAGCCTTGGAGATTGGTTCAGCTCCTGGAACCAGCTCGATACTGAATTCCACTTCTCGTGCAGGTGGTATGCCCGGAAGTTCTGCTGGAAACACGTCTTGGAATTCCGACACTATTGGTTGATCCTGAATCGATGGAGATTCAGCATCCATGTCGTGAACCGTAGCTAGATAACCCTCGCAACCATGTGACAGTAGTGCACTCGCTTGCAGGGTGGATATGATTTGTACAGACCGTCCGGGTATGAACCCATTATGAATGTACTCTGGTGCATTGACATCACCGAAGATAACTCGATATGAATGGCAGTCTATAGTAGCATGATATTTGGATAGCCAATCCATGCCCAAAATCATGTCGAAGTCATTCATGTCCAGCGGAAGTGCGTCGACAGGTCGAACCTTATCATCAAATTCTAGGGGGAGACTCTTGTATACATGGGTGATTAACACAGAGTCCCTCAAAGGCGTGGAAATAGTAAGCCTATTCTCTAGTGGCAAGGGAGGCATCCTAATGTTCTTAGCATAAGCAATAGAAATAACCGAGTGAGTAGCACCCGTATCAAAAAGAACACATGCAGCGCGACCATACATATACAAGATTCCAGTGATGGTACCTGTAGACTTGTTGGCCTGGTCTCGAGATGTCGTGTAGACACGCCCGGCAGTAGGAGGCGGCTTGCTATCAGCATGTCCCGATGTACCCTCCATCTCGCCCTTACGACAATCCTTCATAATATGGCCAGGAAGACCACACTTGAAGCACGCATCAGTATTACGGCGACATGGTCCTGGGTGCCTACGGTGGCAAGTAGAGCAAAGAGGATGAGTGTATCCTCCAGCAGGTGCTCTGGCTGGCTGAGGACCTGATAAAACATTTTACATGAGACATAATAGTTGGGTACAAAGGACGAAGCGGATAATCGTAAGATTGAATACCAGTGATAGCTGGACGGCTAGGCTGCGAACCTCTCTGGTTCTGGTCCCTACCGTTTCCATGGTTCCTGGTAGAAGTTGCTAAAGTGTCAGAATATGAGTTATAACGTAAAACATAAGAAATTTCATAAGTATTAGGACCTGTTGTTGCTGGATTGCCCGGCGTTGTTACGGTAATTGTCATTACCGCCACGCCTATCCGTAGCAGATCGGTCATTAGTCTGACCATTTCCCTTAGGCTGATGAGGCTGCTGCTGAGTAGCCGGCTGAGACCGGTCCCTAGTTTTCTGCCTGGAAGATACATTTAAAGAGATGAATAATTGACATATGAAAGATATACGGATTGATCACCGCTTGAATATGAAGGTTTTACCTCTTGTCGGGTCTTTCAGCTTCCCCGAACTCATCCCTCTCCTTCAGCATCTCCAATTTTCGTGCTGCATCGGCCACTTGTGCTACAGTATTGAACGTAGCACACACCAGATTGTTTGCGACCGATGTGCGAAGAGCCCATCTGAAGTGATGTGCCTGCTCTTCTGGAGTACCTGCTGCCGCACCAAGGAAACCAGCCAAGCGAAGAAAGTGCTGCATAAACTCGTTGCTATTCTCCCCAGCTCTCTGACGGATCCCATGGTACTCTCTCTTGAGTTTGTCCTGCTCAGCCTTGGGAAAGAACTGCTCCATCACCCTGTCCTTGAACTGAGCCCAAGTCAAACCAACAACCCACTCATCACCACCTTCAGATTGCATTAAAGCTAACCACCAGTTGAGTACATCGCCTTCGAACCGATAGCATGCCAACCTCGCCTTGTATGCGGGGTCACAGCCCATAGCGTTGAAGATTTTCTCGATGTGAGCCAACCAGCTTTCAGCATCGCTGGGGCTATCTGTCTTCTCAAAAGCTCGAGGGCGGAGCTTGTTGAATCTCTCCAGCCATACTGCTAATGTCACTGGAGGAGGAGGAGGTGGCTGATTGTGTTGCTGCTGATTGTTGGCAGCTTGAACTTCAGCCCGGATGTCATTCCTCAATTGAGGAAGCAAGGCTTGCATGGCAGCCTGAATTGCGGCATTGAGCTGCTCCTGTTCGCGTGTGAGAACCATCTGACAGTATAACATAAAACATATGATTAATAGTTCAAAACATAAAATATAAAATATATACATGAAAAAATTTATACTAAGAAAATTTCACGAGAAAAATTTTATGCAAGAAAAATTTTGTATGAATGCATGATGCAGTTTTATGAAAACTTTGGATGCTCGAGAGTGAACGCCTCTGGTCAGTTCACTCAAAACAAAAGACATATCGAGGGGACGCCTATGGGTCGGTCCCAAATCTAAAAGTTTCGATAAAACACATGCGACTAAATAGGGCCAGTCCTGTACCAACCATTACTTAGTCAAAAACCCTGTAACAATGACATATATATGTATGCTTAAAAATGATGAATGCATGAAAACAACTGTCAGTTCTAGGAAGACCGTAGTGACTACCCACTAATCACAGGTCATATTTGAAAGCCTACAGGTCGAAGCCTTGGCTCTGATACCATAATTGTAACACCCCATTTTGGAAATGGAAATATCACAGCAATTATGGCATGTCATCGAAGCATACAAGGTAAAATGTCTAAACATTACTTGACCATATGAAGGAAAATACCGGAATCAAACATCGGTAGTCCAAAAGTAAACACATCACACACAAACATAGTATAGTAAAGGAATAAGAACGAAACAATGTCCAAAGCATAAGTATCATAAAGAAAAGAAATGCATAATGTAAAGAAGGCTAGACAGCTTCCAGTCCATATGCACGTACTCTCAGTGTCTACGAGCGTCCCTGAGTACCTGCCGTTTTGGGAACATAGAAAAGGAAAACGGCTGAGCAATACGCTCAGTGCACGGATGTACAATAAAGCATGAATAGGATAAGCATATAAAATAATAACAGCGGAAGAAACTATAACCTGGTTAAGTCTTAATAAAACTAATTTTATAGTTTGAAAGTCTTATGTTTATCTTATAAAAATTGTTTGTCATATTTTACCATTTAGCCAATATAGGTCATGAATATCCATCGTGCATGAATAATTGGAGGGGTGACCTCATCATGCAAATTAGAGGGGCTGCCTCTAATTTAATATACTGGTTTTTATGGGTAGGAGGGATCAGCTCCTTGTGAAGGATGCAAGGCACACACCACATTCACCATGTAATCCTGAATAAAACGTGTAACTAGGATGCACCCATACGCCCCACATGATAAATATAAGTAAATGGCCAAAAGCTGAAGGGACGCCACGAGCAATCACTCCGCCGTGGTGAAGTCATAACATCAGTGCCTCTAATGTTATGGTTATGGTACCTCCATAACTAGGTGAAACTGGTCATGCATGTATATGGCTATAGGTAATCATATTTAAAACATAAGCAATCAAACTCATACTTATACTACGGGAAAACAGTTGGCTGCATACGGGGAAATCCTAATAAGAAAAGAATGTCCATACTGAAAGGACGGGAATCCGTACCTTATGTCCAGTGAACGAGAACGATGAACTGCAAGAATCCTACTTCCGAAACACTAGTGCTACATAAATACGTACATGAAATAAGTATCTGCTCACTACATACATAGCTGGTTTTATATCATGTCTTAGCTTATTTTATGTGTTCTTAGTATTTACACTGTTTAAAGCCTAAAACTGTGTTAAATCCTATATTCTGTTCATTCTGATTAAGTATTTCTGCTATCTCCTGTGTTATTATACTTACTTTGTAATAATAAGTAACTTTCCAAAAATAGCAAGTTTCCTTAAATAGAAAGTTTCCGAAAATAGAAAGTTTCCAAAAATAGAAAGTTTCCAAAAATAGAAAGTTTCCTAAAATAGAAAGTTTCCAAAAATAGAAAGTTTCCAAAAATAGAAAGTTTCCAAAAATAGATTTACTGCTTAAAATAGATATGTTTCTAAAAATAGAAAGTTTCCATAAATAGATTTGCTGCCTTAATTAAATAAGTTTCCATAAATAAAATAGCTGCCTTATTTAATTAAGTTTCTAAAAATAAAAAGTTTCCATAATTAGAAATAAGCTGGTTAAATAAGCTAAGTAAATAAGCCTAAGTATTTTCATGATTATTTCCTAAGTCATATGATATATTATATAGTTTAATAATTATTTCATGTAATTTAATTAAACTATAGGTTATAATATTTAATTAAAGTATGACATGTTTTAATTAAATATAATAAATACTTAGGTTAAAATATGTATTATTAAATACTAATAATATAACCTAAGTCATGTTTAATTAATTAATTATATCCATGGTTTTTAAAATAATTAATTAATTATAAGTCTTTATAATAAAAATACTTAGGTTAAAATAATTCATGTTTATTAATATTTAGTTAACCTAAGTCATGTTATTAAATTAATTACATCTTTATTAATTTAATTCTTAACATAAGTTTATAACATAAACAACTAACATAATCCTGATCCGGATCAAAGCTTAAAAACATGCACCGGATATGAACAAACACCGTACCCCGAACCAAATCGGGGTACCCCCTTGCTGCCGTGGGACCCACACGCACCAACCAAGACCAAAAAGGTCTTGGTGGTGGTCGGCTAAAAACAAACCGAGCCCCCCTTGGGGTCGGTTTTACCTGTGGCCCAAAACAAACACCCCTTAGATCCACCCCTTTGATTAATTAATGACCATAACATGTTAGATCTAGGTTTAATTAATGTGTTTTTATGAAAAACATCACGTGTTCTTAATTAATAAAAGATTAATTAAAAAGAAAAAACAAGTAAAAAGGTTTTACCGTATTCGTGGATCAAAAGGGTGAAGAACAAACACGAACAAACACTAAAATAACAAGATCCAAGATCAAACTCACCCCCTTATGGTGGTTTGTAGGTGGCGGCACACAAAGGAGAAGGAAAAGGGATTTTAGGTTTTCTTGAAATTCTTCTGTAAAAGTAATTTTGAGTAGTAAAAACTCTTAACCCTTTCTTTTAGTAAAATTGACAATGGGCTTGGCCCATTGTCCTATGTTGGCCGCGGGTAGGGACTCCCTTGTGTGGGTCCCGTACCTTGTTTCGTGTCTTGTAATTTCGTACTCGTTTACGTTTAATTATGTTCGTGTTTTAAAAGTTCTCGTTACGTAAATATCCTACACTTATATATTTAATTACGCTCGTATTAAATATATATACGTAATTAATAATATCTCGTGTTTTAATTATGCTCGTGATCTCGTGATCGTATGTTCGTGATTAATTATTGCTAGATAATTATTACGTGATCGTTCATATAAAATACTTATCGTGTTCTAACACGTACGTAATACATAAACTCCTAATACGTAAACGTAACCATGCTATATTAGGAAGGTTTTTAACTAGTACGAACGAACTTAAGGTACTATGCATGGTAAAAGCATGCGGGTTTTACACAAGCACCAGAGGTGGTGGATGTTGCAAATTTGACTGCCTTGTATACTAGTTTATCCCAATAGGTACAGGTGTTGCAAAAAGAAAAACTTGTTCAAGACAATAAAATTGCTGAGTTGGAAACTAACCTAATCAAGTTGAGGAACAAAGTATCACCTTGGATGAGGCAACATAGATCTATTCAGAAGGCTGCACTCAAAAATCAAAGATTCAGAAACCACAAGAAAAGGAAACTGAATGCAACCAAACAGGGGAGGAATTATGAAGAACAACCACCTTCTTCTGATAATCAAACAAGGATATCTGGAAATGAAATCAATTTTGAGCTGGATGAAGATGTCATTGGGACTTATGAAGATGGAACTGGTTTAGAGACTGGTGTGGATGAACCTACAAACATAGAGTTTCAACAGGAAGAACCACAACCTACTCATGAGGAGCCACAAGTTGAAGAAATGATGGTAACTCAGCCAGCACCAACACCTCAATCACCACTTCAAGTGAATTGTAGTACTTTCTATGAGAAGTTGGAGGAAATAGATGTTCAATTTCTTGTATCTTCAACTCCACCACCACAATTGCAAGTACTGTCCAGATCAAGAATGAGCATGGGATCAGACTAGACTAAAGAGGTGCAAGTTGAAAAGATAGCTTCAGTGGAAGAAAGAGTGTTTGTAGATACACAAGTGATAGAAGAAACAAATGTGTCTAGTACTGGTGAAGTCAACATTGTTGAAGATCCAAGTACTGTTAAGCCAACTAAGCCGACTGCAAGTACTGCTGACATTGTTGAAGACCCAAGTACTGCTAAGCCAACTAAGCCGATTGCAAGTACCGCTGGTGATCATCATTCACTAGAAAGTCAAACTCCTTTTGGAGAGGATGAGACTTTAGCCCAAATACTGCTTGAGTTAAGAGAGAAGAATTCAGTTGAAAAAGCAAAACAAGCAGAGGCAGAGAAGAAGACACAACAAGAAGTTCTTGCCAAAAAGGATCAAACTAAAGGTAAGAAAGTTCAAGCTTCACACCCTACTAAAGGTATAGTTATTCAACAGCAAGTTGATGAGTTAAGACCTTCCAAGCTAAAGAAGAAGCTACCTAAGATTAATCCAAAGGATAAGGGGAAGAAGCAAATACTGTCAGAATCTGAAAATGAAAGTGATTCAGATGAAAACATAAGCAAAGTCATGTATAGATTTAATCAGTTAGACCATGATGAGGAATATGCTTTTAGAATGCAAGCACAAATTTGTAAAGATGAATTACAAGAGGAACTTGTAGCAAAGCAACATTTGCTAGAAGCTAAGAGAATACAGCAAGAATGGAACATACAAGAGTATGATAGGATTCAAGATGAGTTACATGCAAGTGAGCTTCTTTCAGACTCATTGATAGTTGAAGAGAGAGATGCTTATGATGAAGAAGAGAAATCAAAGTTGATTGATGGTCTAGTAAGGGAGAAACAAAGATTCTTTGTTGAAAAGAGAAGAAGAGAAAAGATTAAGCCTCCAACTACCATGCAGATTAGGAATAAAATGATGAACTTTCTCAAGTAAGTTAAGGGTTTCACTCATATTCAGCTGGTCAAGAAGAATTTTGAAGAAATCAAGACTTTGTATGAGCAACATAAGAGAAGTGAATTGAATTTTGTTGAGATTGGATCTGAAGCAGATAGAATAGCTGTTGAAAGACAAAGAAGGCATCTGCAACAACAAAAACAATTTGCAGGCACTCCTAGATTTGAGCCAAGTACTGCTGAACCTACAAATACATCTCCAACTATCAAGACCACTTATGTGAGGAAGAGTAGAAAGGGGAAGGTAAGTTCAAAAGAGGAAGAGACTGCTCAAAGAATGAATGAAGGAGATAAAGCTCAAGATATTGCTCAGACTGAAAATGTACAAGCAGTACATACATAGTCAATAGTACATATTGAAGAAACGGTACATACAAACTTGGAAGAGGGTTCAACAGAATTTGAGGGAACCTCCAAGGGTGTTAAAAGGAAAAGATCAACAAAGAGAAAGCAGAAAGCCAAGAGGGATAAGTCAACAGCAGAAGATAGTGATGATGATGAGAGCTTGAAGAAGTACTTGAAGATAGTAGAATTTGAAGATCAATGTATTGATACAGAGATTTTTGGAAAGAGATCATCTATTGCTAGATGGATATACTCTATGGATCAAGGACTAGAAGCTCATGGAATTAAAAGAACTGATGGCACAACAAGAATATTCAGACTTTTGGAAGATATTCTTCACATTCTTGACAGACAAGACATTCAGGATCTTTTCAGGTTAGTTCAAGAAGCCAGTGTAGGTAAAACTAAAGTATCACTATTGTATAGGGAAATGCTCTTCATATATGAACCACACAACTGTGATCAAGAAATGTTGAAGGAATTAGAGAATCAGGTTCCTAGTTACTAGAGATATTATAGGTCATGTGGATTGCATATTTTGGATATAGATGATGTTACCTACTATATGCTACAAGAGAAGAGTTATCCATTCAAAAGAAGATTGTTGGAAAGAATGTTGGAACAACAATTGGAAGTTACAGAAGAATCTGTTGATGCTTTGGAGTTGATCAGAATGGTTAAACAACAAATAAAGGATTTGAAAGATGAGGAAGAACCTGAGAAAGAGCCTTAAGTGTTTGACTTTCAGTCACACTTCACAAATGGTTCTCATTTCACCATGTCTAACACGCATAAGAACTGGCTAGTCCATAAGCAAACGGTTTGTGGTAAAGACTTCTCAAATCCCTTGAAAGCTAGTAGTTTGCTAAAACTGTATGGTTCTAACTCACCTTGTTTCGAGACAAAGAGTTGGCTAGTCCTAGACAAACGGTACTAGGTAAAGACTTCATCAAATCCGTTGATGGTTGACAATTTACCAAAAATTGTAGGGTTATCAGTACACCTTATTCTTCATGAATAAAGTATTGGCTATTCTAGAGTGTACGGCTAACTGGTAAAGAATATATCAAATCCGTTGATAGCTGGTGATTTGCTAAAAATCATGAAGCCAATACAGATTGGTTTTTGTTGTTAACTGATTTATTTCAGGTATGAAGATTGCAAGCAAAGAAGTATTCAAGAATAAAATACTTAGAAGGTTTTGTCTCATCAAATCAAGACTGAAGTTTATGATTCAGAGTTCATAGATTTAACTCAAGAAGACAATTACTGATGCTGCAAAGAGAATTGAATGTTTACAAGACACAAGAAGATCATAAGTTGAATACAAAGATGATGTTCATGATGTTTCAAGATTATCTTATCAGAAGAAGATCTACATTGAAGTGTTTGGCTACATTTAGTTGGATACAAATACAAATTACCAAGTTCAATCCAAGGATGAGGGAAAGACTGAAGACAAGTATTCTAAATACATCCAGTACAAGAGAAACAAGAAGACAACAAGTTATCATTCTTGTTTAGGGGAGGATTGTTGGGAATTATTTGTTAAGTGTCAAGTACCGTTAGTGTTATTCAAGTACTGTTACTTATCTTTCAAGTACCGTTAGTGTTAACGCGGTACATATTAAGTACTGCTACTTATAAAGTAAGTACTGCTATATTGATTAGGACGAATAAATCTTTGTATAAGATATGTCATAGTTATAGTTAGAGTATATCTTATGTGATATACTTAAATAGTTAGAATATTGATAATATAACGTCTGTGATATAGTTATCTTTATAGAATATTCTAAGGTTTATAGGGTTCCTTACTCTATAAAAGGAACATAGGTACAATGTCATTCATGTACCTCATTCAAGTCGATTAATAAGAGAATCGAATAGTTAAAAGTAATTTTGTTCTTCTGTGCTTTATAAGTTAGATTCCGCATAACTTATTTAGTTTGAGTAAGAGTTCTCAAAGTGTTTTAGTTTGATTACAAACTACTATATTAGTTCTTAACATAATATAGATCCAATCAAAGAGATCAACACTTTCTTTATATGAAATTTTGAATATATAAATCCTGAATTTGCAACCTTCCATGAATAAACTTTTTTTTGAATATATAACTCTTGAATTTGCAACTTCGATCAAAATGAAATTTTTTGCTTTTATAAATTGTTTTGTTATCTGATTATGACAAGTGGATTTGTTTAGTTATGTTTGGTAAGTTTTTTTAAATGTCATTGTTAGTTGCACTTATAAGTTGTTTTTCATTAGTGATCGTTGATTAGCTAGAGGAAACTGTTGATCAGCTTGATGTGAATCAATTAAGCGAAAGCTTTATTATGCGTTGACTTACACCAGTTTATTATTAGTGATGCCATTGGCAACACACCTTGCGGTTATCAATATTTTTAAGTAGGGAACCACTTTTAGGAATGTAGCACACTACCTTATCAATATATTAACTCTTTGTTTTTAGATTAATTACAAGTCTAAAGACTTATATTGTTATTTTTAGATCATCTAGATATACTAAATAAAGAAGTTAGGTTATCTGCATTAAAGATACTCTCCAGACTATGTTATATTTAATTGAGTTTTTCTATGTGACACGCTTGATCCTTTAGAGATTAATTTAACCAGAATCGACCAATTCAACAAGTAGATTGGTCAAAGTTGACACCTTAATGCCTAATACATTTAAAATCACTAGGACTTAAGGAAGTTGTAACACTCACATAAGAACCTATCACTAAACTTAAAGCAAGGCTAATAGCAGGTTTATATAGGCATTAAATGAGATGTAATGTATGGCATAGTTGTGTTGTCCTAGGTGGCATACAACAATGTCAAATGAGCCTGAATAAAATTTAATAAAATATGATGTAACAATATATGGATACTGTGTACAGATAAATGGTTGAGTCATGATTAAAATGCTAAATTGATACTTACGTTCGCTCTTGAGCTTTATATCTGGCATGCAAATTTGTTAAATTGATACCTATGTCAAGTACCTTGCACCCTGAAATTGCATGTCTATAACGATAGTTCAAGATATTACTCATTCTTTGTTATATATGGTAGGTATACTTACAATATATAAGATGTAAATGCTCTTAACAATACCGTTTTACAGGTCTCTTACTAGAAGTCGATGCTAGAAGGTCAAAACATGATTATTCTCGATTATGTGGATTACGAGGATATTAATCTCATGTGAACTCATGGAGCCTACTTTTGAAACTAAAGTACTATTTGAAATATCCCGTTTGCCTCCGAAAATGACCTTACGATTGAGTTATGTATGAAAAAGTATTATAAAAGTTATAACACGTATCTTCTACTTGACATATCCACTTAAGTATTTGTAATGTACGAGAAGCTTTAAGAATGTTAATTCTGTATAATGCATATATTTAGTATATATTGATGATAAATTATAAAACTCTGGGACTTAAGCCTGACTTAAAAGTATCATTTTATCGCTGCCAAGAAACCAAGCAACCACAAATCATCTTCTCAAGAGTGTTTCAGGAACAGAAGTGTATGTTCGGATCATTTATTTGCAGATGCCCACAATGCATAATGTCATCATGTTATTCACAAAGAAGGTTTGTGTGGCTGAAAACTTAATTATGATTTCTTTTCAAGAGATACTTAATTATGAGTTCTTTCAAGAGATACTTAATTCCGAGGTTCTTCTCAATAAATCCATACCATATAAATTATGTCAAATTTCCTGATTTTTCACCCACATCCGACTTGGGTCTAATGCTACATATTCCTCAAAAGGATGGCACAAATGAACAAAAAAGTTTCCTCTAAATCACGAAACTTAAATCCATTGCAAACACCAAACATGTATACTATAACTTCGAGTCCATTTCCCATGATCTACTTTCAAGGATCCTATTTTTCAGACCACCTTTCATTATCGACTTGGATGTGTTTGATATGAAACCAATTTGAGATGGTTAATCTCCTTCTAAAGACAAACTAAAATGTAAGTACTTTACTGCAATTTTCTTCTTATTTCTGAGCTTCAAGAAAAGTTACATATTTATAGCAGAAAGACATAACAACTAATCAAAGTTAGTGGGGTTTAATACGTCCCACGTCTTTAACCTAGTCAATATAAAAACATGCAAATACCACGTTTGATAATAACAAAAGACTCCTTTATTCTAGGAAAATTTAACGACATGCAGACGACTTGTTCTACACATTTTGTTTAACTTCTTAGTAAGACTTTGTCTTGCGTTACGAACGTATCAATACCCCCGTCTTTAAAATGGACCTTGTCCTCAAGGTCCGGCATTGTCGTAGTACGTTACAGTAGATATCTCCCATGGAGGGTCAATTGTTGTAGGTTTGTGCTCATGTTCCAACTGAAGAAGGAGAAATTAGGCGGGTTACACTTGTGACCCGGGTGGTACTTTTCAGGGCAGTTGTAACATAAACCTTCAACACATCGTTTTTGCATATCGGTCGGGCTTAAATGTTTGATAGGAAGTGTTTCGGTAGAGCGTGATGGGGCCTCTAGGAAGGTGGAACTTGATGGTGTCGAAACTTGGTCATTTGATTTGTCCTTAATTAGTTTAGCGAGGCCAATAGCTTGTGTGATGGTGTGGGGACGGAGAATGGAGAGTTCTTGTTGGATATATTAACGGAGACCCGAGATGAAACAATTAAGCAATGCCTCTGGTGGAAGGCCAACAACACAATTGCTTAAACGTTCGAACTCCGTTTGATAAGCTTTCACTATGGAGGTTGCTTAAGCTTGAAAAGAGCTGCTTGGTGATTATCGTAGGAGGACGGGCCAAAGCGAGTTTCAAGAGCGCGCGTAAATTCCTCCCAAGTGGTGAGAAGGTTGTTGTTATAGAGGTATGTGTGCGAACTAAGGGCATCTCCGGTTAGGTAGAAGGCGACCATAGCAAGGCGTTGTGGTGGTGTAATGTTGTAAAATGAAAAGTATTGGTTAGCTTGGAATAGCCAATCCAATGGGTTCGTTCCATCGAATGCAGGAAGGTTGAGTTTTGGTGGTCGTATTTGAAGTTCACGATTGGGTGGTGGGGGTGTAGGCGGTGGCAGTTGGTTAGTTCGTTGCAAGGTTTGAGTGATGGTGGCGAAAAGGTTGGTTGTTTGTTCATGTTAGGCAGCTAATTGTTTACCAAGATTCTCGAACTGTCTTCCGAGATTCTTGAATTGTAACGAGGAAGTAGCTTGGTTGGCTAGGATTTTTTCATTATTAAGGTTGGTGGAGGCAATGAGTTTGGAAAGTTTTTTGGATATGGCGGCTATGGACTCTTCGGTGGAGGGTGGATCGCGTTTGGGTGGCATGGTTCGAATGAATGAAAGCACCAATGATATGAAACCAATTTGAGATGGTTAATCTCCTTCTAAACACTAACTAAAATGTAAATACTTTACTGCAATTTTCTTCTTATATCTGAGTTTCAAGCAAAGTTACATATTTATAGTAGAAAGACATAACAACTAATCAAAGTTAGTGGGGTTGAAGACATCCACGTCTTTAACCTAGTCAATATAAAAACATGCAAATACCACGTTTGATAATAACAAAAGACTCCTTTATTCTAGGAAATTTTAACGACATGCAGACGACTTGTTCTTCACATTTTGCTTAACTTCTGATTAAGACTTTGTCATGCGTTACGAACGTATTAGTGTTTCACTGCAATAATACAATCTGTTGTGGTTGTATTGTTTATTGGTCCAAACTTGAAGCTTGAAAAAAATGCCTCCTATTTGCAACTTGGATCTTTGTTATTCGTGATAATTAAACCAGGATTCAAATGATTCGTTTAATGAACGGCGTCTTCCTAATGGCAAGTAAGTCCAATAAATCGTAACTGATTACTTTGACCAATTTACCTCATGTAGTTCTGTAAGATGTGTCTTTCTTTTTTGTTCTACATATCACCCGTGGTTGTCAAGGAGATCTTAAAGAGGCAGCATCAAGCGTGTTTATGCGGCTCCAATATGTTGGGAGTTCCCAGAGTTTTAACAAGTTTGTGCAATTTCAATAACAATGGAGAAAGAGTTTAGATTTGCAAGTGGAGACATGTTCACCGGAAACCATAAAAGTTAGAAACTAATTATACAAGTGAAGTCATATATCAGACCACAACTCAATCATTCCATCTTGTTTCAAAGTTCAACCAGAAATGTAAAATTGCTGATGATTGCAATGTAATATTCATTGATGGATGTCAAGGTTGTGAATATCGAAAACCGCGGTAGCCGTATCTTTAAACATTAACTTTGTTTTAATATGTGGTGTTTAAAATTTAGGCGGTTAAATTTTTTGGGGGTCTGATATTTGGAGTCTCAAACTAAGCCAAAGTCGTTAATGCAATCATATATGATACGGGGTTTGGTGGTTGAGACTAGAGGAGATGGTGATATTGCACAATCCAAAACATCTCGAAAGATCATAGTTGGCTCGAACAAATGTCATTGATGTTATTGTCGATTGGTTAGTGCAAATAGACTTAATATTTCTACTAAGGAAAGTAAGTAAAGATATATATTATTGACTATTAAATTATTTCTGATCTTGATTAATGTTAATATTATGGATTTTATGTGACCCTTATGAAAC
The DNA here is from genome assembly GCA_025667525.1 of Glebionis coronaria. Lineage (NCBI taxonomy): Eukaryota > Viridiplantae > Streptophyta > Magnoliopsida > Asterales > Asteraceae > Glebionis > Glebionis coronaria. The sequence continues at coordinate 164,819,682 of CM046879.1, forward strand.
ATATACTGCATTTGTGTTAGTTTTTTGAACATGTGTTACCTTATATTTTGAACATACGTACGTAATAGATGCTTAAGTAGTTTGGGAACCCGTTATTGAATATTATCATAAAAAAGCCAAAAACGTAATCATTTTATTGCACATATGCAAAGAGTCGTTATCTAATTAAGATTAGTGCAACTGTTGTTATCCAGTTGTTAGAGTGACAATGTGTTAGTTAATTCACTTTCCTTTTGTAGATAGCATCCTTTAGCAACAACGTAATATGGCGACATTAGGCTTCAAAACCAGGGGTTTTCATAGTTGAATTTGTAATAATCACATGTTTTCCCAAACTAGATGACCAATGTGTCATTCACTAGGTAAGGATGACTTGTGTTTTATGTACTCAACTCGAGTTGTAAATGTTCCTTGAATCCTTGATTCGTTATAAAGAAGTCATATGAATACATTATTCGTCCTTTATGGTCAAAATGACTTCTGCATTTAGTCAAGTAGTAAATGAGATAGGGTTGATGGTCCAAATAATTAGATGCTAAACTGAAATGACTTTCTTTTGGAAACATCTTGACCCTTTTCGTACTAGTTACTTTTTAAAGTTAACTCATTATAACATTTAGAGCCCGGGGTATGGTAAACCATGGCTTGAGCCATGGCCATAACGCGAGCACGATGGTGCGACCCAACATACCCTTTGCTGCGTTTTACGCTCTGGCGCCATACCCACCAGCCCAAAATGATTGCTATAACGCGAGCACTGCACCGTGGCTCACGTTATAGGCTCGCGTTATAGATTTCTTTTAATTAAAAGTGGGACCAGTATAACACCATAATTTTTGTGTTAACCATACCTATTTTTCTGGTGTTATGGAGATTCTGGTGTTATGGAGTGGGATGCTGACGTGGCACCCACTTTTTTCATAACACCACTTCACAACACGAAACCACACCTTGAGCTCTTACACTTAAAACATGACACGCATTAACAAAAATATGTTATTTCTTATTAAATAATTACATCATTAAGAAATTTAGAAAAAAAATTCGTGCGTGCATGAGTTTTATAACTAGCATATACTATGACAAATAGTAAATATAGAAAAAATTAGTGTAATTAAAAAAATTGAATATGATTGCATTGGGTATACCCATCTATTTTATATAATAAACCAAAATAATTTACAAGTATTTTAAAGCATGAAAAATTTAATTAGTTTCCTAATATGGCTCCAATGTACAAGATTTTTATGCACAAACCACTAACTCCACCATAAAACACTTTCCAAAATTATTTTGAACAATACTCGCTGTGTTTTATAACCATTCAAAATTCAAATTTTGAAAATGTAGGTTGTATTTAGGGTAATGTTTTTATGGCAATAAATTTTGGACACGTTTTGATAATAAACCTGGGCGCTCCTCCCCTAAAATAGAGAATCTAAAACCTATATAAATCCATTCTTTGCTCAACATTTTTTCAACAATGCTCGGCCTCCATGTTTTGTGCAATCTGTTAGATCCAAAAACTCCCTTCTTAATCTCAATTCTTTGAAATGCTGTCATAGAATGGAATGGATTTAGGTTCATTCCTGCAAAAACGTTGATGTAATTGCTTGCACAACAATATGGATTGCTGATCATTACAATGTTGCCAAGAATTGAACGGATTTAGGTCCATTCATGCAACAGCATTGATCTAATTGCATATGCAACACAAAAAAAGAATGTGTTCTCGACGTCCATGATTGTGCAATCTGTTAGATCCCAAAAAATGTATTCTTACTCTCCTTCTTTTTAATGCTGCAAGAATTGAATGGATCTAGGTCCATTAATGCAACAACATTGATCTAATTAATTGCAAAACATTATGGATTGTTGGACATTTTAATGATGCCAAGAATTGAATGGATTTAGGTCCATTCATGCAACAGCATTGTTTTATGAGGTGTGTTAGAATGGAGATTAAGAATGCTTAATCTCTTTATTTGTAATGCTGCCAAGAATTGAATGGATTTAGTGCCATTCATGCAACAACATTGATCTAATCTTCATTCAATGTTTCTGTTAATTACAGAATAAAGGTGGATTTGATGATCATTGGCTTTTTGGTTGTTGCCAGTTATGATTCTGTTAATTGCAGGATATAGGCTGATGCATAATCAACATTACTATTGGTTCATCAAGCATGATACAGTTGGAATGAATGGATCAATGCCGTTGTGTATCAATAGACTTGCATTGTAAGTTTTTAAATTATTTTATTGATACTTTGTAATGCTGCCAATAATTGAATGGATTTAGTTCCATTCATGCAACAACATTGATCTAATCTTCTTTCAATGTTTATGTTAATTGTAGAATATAGGTGGATTTGATGATCATTGGCTTTTTGATTGTTGCCAGTTGTGATTCTTTGAATTGCAGGTTATAGGTTGATGCATAATCAACATTACTATTGGTTCATCAAGCATGATACAGTTGGAATAAATGGATCAATGTTGTTGTCTATCACTAGACTTGCATTGTAAGTATTTTATGGATACTTCTCTTATTATTGTCCTCATCGTAAGGATTGTGTGGTGAAAACTGTCATGCCACCACTAACATTGCGATTTATAAACGCTTTTTATAAAATTGTGTTTTTGAATAGGGTTTTCTGAACGCAATTCAATGTTATGGGACCAAAATTTGCGTTTTATAATGGTTATTGAATACCATTATTATGTGCTCTGAATATTCCTTAATACACTGAAACAATTACAACATTTACAAACGTCTTATTCCTAAATAGATTAACAGTACTCAGAGCAGTTACTAATCCTGAATTTAAGACGCGTTTTGATAATAAACCTGGACGCTCCTCCCCTAAAATAGAGAATCTAAAACCTATATAAATCCATTCCTTACTCAACATTTTTTCAATAATGCTCGGCCTCCATGTTTTGTGCAATCTATTAGATCCAAAAACTCCCTTCTTAATCTCAGTTCTTTGTAATGCTGCCATAGAATGGAATGAATTTAGGTTCATTCCTGCAACAACATTGATGTAATTGCTTGCACAACAATATGGATTGCTGATCTTTACAATGTTGCCAAGAATTGAACAGATTTAGGTCCATTCATGCAACAGCATTGATCTAATTGCATATGCAACACAAAAAAAAGAATGTGTTCTCTGCTTCTATGATTGTGCAATCTGTTAGATCCCAAAAACTATATTCTTGCTCTCCTTTTTAATGCTGCCAAGAATTCAATGGATCTAGGTACATTCATGCAACATCATTGATCTAATTGCTTGCACAACATTATAGATTGCTGGACATTTTAATGATGCCAAGAATTGGATGGATTTAGGTCCATTCATGCAATAGCATTGTAGAAACTATAAGGGGGGTTGAATAGTTTCTCATCGGTTTATCTCGTAATTAAAATTCCTTTCAATTAGGTGAGTGCACAAAACTATCTTTTACTTGAAAGCCAGTTGTATAATGATTAGGTTCAATTCTAATGCATTACCAATGTATAGTAAGTTTAGTGATAATGAATGTAAGGAAAGAGTAAGGAAAGAAACAACCTAGTAGGAAGACACCAAGATTTATAGTGGTTCGGCAACAAGGCTCTATCCTCGTTCCTACTCCACTCCTCGAGTACACCTTACTCGAGATTTCTACTATATCCACAAGCTCCCTTCTTGGCGGAGAAAACCTTACAACGTTGCTTACATTATTTTCTGACACTAAGCTAAATGTCGAGACCTAGTCTTAGCTAGGACCAATCTATACAACGTAAGGTAGAACCAATCTTCACAACGTTGCCTACTTCACCATTTTCCGACATAAGGCTAGATGTCGAGTTCTAATCCAAAGCTAGAACCAAACTTCACGACTCTTCACTTTGAAGCTAAGTGAGAACTTCACACAACACAACTACATATCACTTTATAGTTTAGTGAGAACTCACAAGACACAACCACATCACTTTATAGTTTAGTGAGAACTCACAAGACACAACCACATCACTTTATAGTTTAGTGAGAACTAACACAACTAATTACAACTCAACTAATCATATCCAAGTACACACATGTAGCTTGGATCTACACAACATAAATCCAAGCACACACATGTGCAATGGATGTACACAACTCTAATCCAAGTATTCACAAATAGCTTGGATGAACATAACTATTCCAAGTATTCAAAAATACATTGGATCTACAGAAGACACAAATAAACAAATGATGAACATGACTAGATCTTTAGGAGAAGGTGATCTTCATCAATGCTACATCTTTAATCACATCACAAGTGTGTGTGTGATCTTCTCTTTGGACAAGGTAAATAAGGAGATCAAGAGGATAATCATGAGTAAACATACTTAATACATTAAGTGATCATTTACAAATGACTAGGATTAGATAAGAGAAAGAAAGCTGAAGAAGATGTCCAAAAAGGGTTGATGAGAATGCAGATTTGATCCACTATTTATAGGACAATACATCCAACGGCTATATCTGCCCGTGGTTCCTTATTGGAGCCTGCGGTTCTTTATCGATAAGGAACCACCGTAGGTGCTAAGCTACCGCCGGCGTAGAGTCCGCTCCTTTTTGTCTTTTAGTGAATTTGAAATATCTGAGGTTGTTTAAACCTTCAAAGGATATTCTTATGGCATTTGGAATATGCCAGATTCAAATTTGCATTTTCATTTTAATTTTCTTAAAAATAAAATTTATTAAAAATCTTTTGTTATGTTTGAAAAATGTGAGTTTTAAGGCTAATCACTTTTATGATCACTAAACATGATTAAGATATGTTAGTGTAATGATTATTACCTTGATGATACTATTTGTTAGATAATTCGTTTTATGATTGTGTTTGACAATAAATGTCTTTGTAATTTGTCGTGATCAAAACTAAGAAAGATTAATCAATACTAACAATATTTTTAGGCATTGCTTTGCATTAACAATCTCCCCCTTTTTAATTATGACAAACTATATGTAACAACTCAAAACCGTGGTCATTATTTAATTATATTTTTACGTATATTTTAGAAATCTTTGACGAGGTTGATTATTATGACGATTGGTGATTTGTTTTGGATGATGTTGAAATTTTATTTTTACGTTTTGACGAGTTGCGAGGATTATTAGTGATGACGATATCGACGGATGCCTGAGAAATTTTATATTTTATTTTAAACATGTCGATGTTTAATATTTTGACGTTTTTATTTTAATGTCGTATTAAGTCGTGCCGGGACTATATAATATCATATTTTGTGTGCGTTTTAAGTTTTAGAAACCCGAGACCCGTAAAAATTTTCAAAAGTGTCTAATAGTCATTTCCCGCTTTTTAACAAAGTATTTACACTTTGGTCCAAAAGAATCACAATTGGCAAAAACTACCCTAAACTTTTCCCATATAAAAGGAAAAATTAAACACATTTCACACACAAATTCACTTCCACTCAAAAATTTCTCTCTCTTCCCTCCCTCTCCTCTCTTGTCCGTCACCCACAACCAACACAAACACCCCTTGGATTTTAATTTTGAGCTTGAATCCATAAAAACTAATCAAAGACCCATCTTAGTTTCATCATTCTCTATCCATTGGTATGAAAATCTTACACATGCATGAATATTTTTGAAAAACCCATTTTTGGATGAAAATCATGTGTTTTGATCTTGAATTGTTGTTGTATGTAGGTGTTTATGCTTATATATATATGTTTTTATGATTGCATGTTATTATTTTTTAGTTGGGTTTTTATGATTTGATCATCTAGGATGATTTAAGGTGTTATGATATGAACTAGTAGTGTAGGAATGATTATAGTGGTAAAAATGAGGTTAAAATATGGTGAAAAATTAATTTTGAGTGATAGTTAAAAATATATTCTATAGCAGATTATTAAATTTAATTTTCTGAAAATATGAGTTTGAGTTTGAGATGAACTAGTTAGATATTGTTGTAGAGGATGTTTTTACCTTCGTTTTGGTATAAGGTAGGTCTTGTAGCTCCAAACGAGCGAAAAGTTACGTTAGTTTGATTATTTCGTGTACCGGGAGACGAGTATCGTCACAATATATAATTGTTGTCGATATTTGGATCGAATCTTGGGGACTATAAAATGGATTTTCAAATATGTCAAGGACTGATTTTTAAGGTTAATTATGAGGATGTCGAGTTATTTTCAAAGTTGAGTGTCGGTTTCATAAACGGGGAAAAATAAATGCAATAAAAGACTATAAGTATTGTTGACGTAAAACTGTCCGGTTTTTGTAGTTCAAAGATGAGTCGGGCAGGGAACTTTAAATGTAAAATCTTTTGGTGAGTTTTTAACAGGGCTTTCTACATATAGTAAGTGAAGTTTCTGATTAGTATCATAAAAATTTGACGTGTTTAAGTGGGGTAAATGAGCTTGTACATTTGGTGTGTACCGGAAGATTTTTATCGAAGGAGTCAACTAATAGAAAATATATAGAATGAAATAAAAAGGTCACTTGTATTATTTTTATTTTGGATTGGTTTTGATTTTATGATTTTGAGTTTGATATTACTAAGTATGAATTTTACTCGAGTATTATTGATGAACACGCCTTATTTGATAGGTTGCGGTTTTTGTGTTTACCGGGCATCAACTATCGTCGAAGATCGTCATACTACTGCTATTACTTCAGGTGAGTCTATAGCCTCGCTTTCTACTTGTTTTAATGATTCTAAAACCCGCGAGGGGGATACATGCTATTTGAAGTAAAATGAACACATGTCATGAGTAATTGTTGGACCCGATGTTGCCTTTGATGAAATGAATTGTATAAGTACATAATTGCATAAGACCCTAAATTCATGAGTCGTTAACTATCTTCTGACTTGATGTTGTGAGTTGGGAATAGCCGCTTATTCTAATAATAGCACTATTGGGCTGACAACCCTATCTGAGACCAGGGCTTTACGCTGAGTAACCCGCTGGGAAGGATAATTTTACGTGAATGAGAATTGGTATTCTTGCAATTAATACCCTAGTAGGGGCACTCGTAATTTTTCTAGTCATGCTGGCATTTGGCGTGGGTGACTAAGTTAAGGGGTCGGTGTCATGAGCTTAATACAATTCAATAACTATTGTTATATATTATACCTGATTAATAGATTGTATGGCCACAATTCTATTAACAATTGTGAATGATTTTTACGATGTGTTTAGTTATGTTTTGTAAAACCTATAGACTTGCTCAACCTTTGTGTTGATGATTTTAAGCATGTATTTTAGGTACTTGAAGTTGTTGAATTGTGGAGCTTGCTGGAGAAGGATTGCGGAATTGCTTTTGTAGTAATTTGGTCTAAAACATATTTCTTTCCCTATTGTCGTAAACATATAGTACATGGTCAAATATTTTGGTAAAAGGTTTGTTGTTTTGATTAAGATCCTAGGGGAAACCTGTACGCTACTCTGATATATTTTTAACTGATTTTACTTGGGATTGAAGGTTTTAGACATTGATTTAAATTATTTCCATATTTATTCTTAAATATACTCGTTTTGGGTCATTTAAAGAGTTGTGAAATGAAGTTTGTGAATAACACCCAATTGTGTATTTTCCGTTGCGCAATGTAAATTGGGGGTGTTAAAGATTGGTATCAGAGCTTTTTAGTTATAGCGAATTAGGTCAATTTTTGAAAAATGTCCTAAACTATAACTTTGGTGTCGAAAGTATTTTATAAAAGCAACGCAACTTCTCTGCAAGGCTCCGGTAAGATTATTTATTTTTGTTATGCTTTGTTATTATAGATGTATCCCTTATAATTGTTGTAAATTCTTGAGTATTTATTAAGTAAATACTGCAATGAGGTATTGGTATTAATGAAAGGACGTGGAGTGCTTTCACTATAATTTCATCATAATTTTATTTTTATGAATATTGTATAATTATCATTTGCATTGCATTTCATTGCATCGCATACATATATATTTGGCATACGTAATTCATTTGCATTTGCATAGTTATGCATTGCATATATATTTTTGAATAATGACCTTATGTACTTTTGAATTTTTTGTGATTTCAGAAAATGTCTGACATACCATATTACGTCAAGAAAGGGGGATTTGTTGTAGGTCAATGGAGTTTGCAGAATCAGTATGGAGGTGATCATAAGATTTCAGGTGGATGGTTAGATTATGAGGATGATACGAATGATAAGAAAAATGTTGTAGAATCTGATAGTGATAATTATATGACTGAGAGTGAGGTTGGAAGAACTGAGGTTAGAGCAGAAGTGAAAAGTTATGGGACTGATTTTGAGAAGTATCAGAAAGAGATAGATAGGCTTCGCAGGTTAAGTGAATATGTAGATCATGGTGGGCCATATCTTGAGCCACATTGGAAGTTTCAGGATAGTGAGGTGTATGCTAATACTCATTATATGATAGATCCGCCGTGTCAAGGAGGAATTTTAAAGTATGATTTAGGAACCCACCTTGTTTAGATCCAAAAAGGAGGTGCTGCAAGTTAGGACCAGTTGAAGATGAAGCAAGAACGAGCCAAGTTGGAGAAAGTGATGGACCACATCCTATGGAGTGATGTAGTGATGGATCTTTGTTGTATTTCAGTTTATGTATTGTTGTATTGTATTTGGATTATCTAGATGTTGTGAGGTAGTTTGGTGATGGATTATTATTATTGTTGTTGTTTAGGATGGTAAGGGTAAGTGACATTAGCGATAAGGTTTTGTTGCGATTTTCTCGGATTTATGGATGAAATCTACTATTACCCTTTAGTATTTTGATGTGTCTTTGTTATCTTTTCTTTTGAGATGATTGTTGAATTTAGGTAGTATTGTGTTGTTGGCGTATGTAGTATTCATGTTATATCTTGATGAAAAGATCTTATTCTTTCTATCTAGATGTGTATATTGTCAAGTCTCTTTCGTATGTGATAACAATTGAAAGAGCTGAGTGAGATATGTTTCTGTCATTAGCAGGGATTCCTGTGTGTGTGACTGAGTATCTTGAAATATGTCTCCAAAGGTTGCCAACCATTAGGGTAGATTATATGATTGTGGGAATAGTTGATAGATTGTTTGAAGCTGATAGGGCTGAGAAGAGACGAGATGCTGCTGAGATTGAAAATCCTGTTGTTTTAGTTGAAGATGTTGCTGAAATTGAAGATGCTGCTGAAATTGAAGATGCTGCTGAAACTGAAGATGCTGCTGAGATTTAAGATGTTGATGTTCCAGTTAGAGATGATGCTTTCATTTTGCAAGATTTTAAAAGGGATGTATGTGTATTGGATTTTTAGGAATGAGAAGAGATGCGGTGAAGAGTGCTGTATGGATATTAATGGTAATTGGAAAGGTGCAACTATATGAATAAGTTCGAGTATCTGATGGATGTTTAATATATCGATGGTCATTTGGGAATGTTCAACTCGACGAAAAGAGATAGTAATTTAAAGATTAATCCTGATTCGAAATTAAGTGTGGCAGAAAAGGGTAAAGGAACGGTATTGTTGCGAATGACAATAAGGAATAGGAATTTATTTCCTCTAAGAGAAGGTAAACTTGGAATTTAATAGTCTAAGATAAGAAGAGAAGGTATTCAAGCAGTTGCTATAAATCGGGTAAGCATGAGGAAGTATGATGTGCAGATCACATATATTTTATACCACTTAAGTAATTAACTAATTACTTGATGTAAGTACGGACTAGCTGGAGGTCGAGCTGCTGAAGGAATAACAAGGAATGTGGTATAAAAATTGGTATTTCCGTGGTAATGAAATGTTTTCATTTCGGTAAAGGAGATTGAATAAAGGAATTATTCAGATAATGGAAGATTAATATGAAAGGAATGTTGCTGCTATTACAGCCTATATTTTGGAAATGCTGATAAGATTTGAGATTTAGATGCAGTAAATTGTGTGTTCTTATTTGGTATTCATTGAGTTAGGATTTTATTGAAATTCTAAAAGTGTTATTGATGGTGTATCTAAATTCTGAAGGTGTTATTGAGGATATATTGAGATTTGAAGATGTTAGATTTTAGCAGAACTGAGGACGAGAAATCGACGAGAATTTGCGATTGGTTGAAATGAGAAATTCATCGACAGAAGAATATATATATATATATATATATATATATATATATATATATATATATATATATATATATATATATATATATATATATATATATATATATATATATATATATATATATATATATATATATATATATATATATATATATATATATATATATATATATATATATATATATATATATATATATATATATATATATATATTAAGGAAATATTTTCTGAGTTTATGGAATTAATAAGTATAGCACAATCGATTGAACTAGAGTTGTGAGAAAGTTAACCGGGATAAGGATGAATATCATAGGATATGATAAATAAAGGTGGAAAGAATTAAATTGGAATGTTGTTGAACATTGAGTACTGATTTCAGAGAGTAATCAGTGGAATTTCTATTTGACAAATTTTATCGGTCAATGATGAGAAGGTATGTAGTAGGAAACTACAATAAGTCAAATTTTTTGTGCGCTTTACTAGTAGTAGTCTAAAAAGAATGGGAAGATGAGTTGGTACTTGAGGATACTATGTGTTTGTTCTGCGGAATCGTAGAGTTCATTGTCGTCATGGGAAAAAGGAAGCTTTGTGTTAGCTTGGTGATAGGAGTTATGCAATCTGATTGTATATTTTATTATACGGCATTATCAGGAAGTTGAGGATGGTAATATGTTTGATTGTAAGGATTGGCAGATGAGACAATAAGGATAATCTGAATTGACTGGAAGGATAATTCATCAGAGAAGTAATAACGGAAGAAAGTAAAGAAGTTAGATGTCCTGTGAATAAGATGATTGTTGTGAGGTTGAACAAACTAAGCACCAGAAATCGGTGTCCATTATTGATTGTGAATGTTTGGTGTGATGAATAGATGATTGGAGGAAAGAAATATATTCTCTAACAATTGGAAAATTGTTATTAAAAAGGAACGGTGTGTAAAATTCTTTGGATAAGAATTTTAGTTGGAGTATTATAGATGTTTTAGAAGGTGCGATCTATGGCTGAAGTGATCGTGAAAATCTGACTAGATTGAAACGATTGAGGCTTTGTCGATACCGAAGAAACCGACCGAAGCTTGTCAATTCCTTTGTGTAAGTTGGGCATTATCGGAGGTTTATCAGGAGGTTTTCACTGATTGTTGAACCAAGGATACAGCTGACAAAGAAGAACTTAAAAATATGAATGGAGGTAGATGTATAGATGGAGAATATATTTAAGTTGTAGTTGTGAGATCTGATTTTGTAGTTAAGGAAGTTGTGTATGAATGCTGAGGATAGATTGAAGTTTTGTGCCTGTATAGTTAGTATTGGAGGAATCTGAAGGAATTATAGAGTTGCGATGATGATATTTGGATAATATCAAGTGGAAAGGAAAGCAATAGTAGTGTGTTGACTTGAATAAAGAAGTGTAACGGGGTTATATGATCATGGGATTTGACATTGTGGTATTTGTTTTGGGATTGAAAAGTATTACTTGTATGGAATCAAGTATGAAGAAAATAAGAATAAGAAGGACTTGTGTATAAATACCATTCGGGGATTTTAAAGGAAGAGGAGTTAAGGATCACTTAATGTGACTGAGGAAATAATAATCGGTAAATTTAGATGGGATATGTTATAGTTCTGTATTATGAAGTATGTTTCAGATTATGGAGGATGAGTGTGGATACTGTCACTATTAACTAGTGAGTATTTAGTAAGAAGGAGAAGGAAAAAGGACTTAAAAAAAATTCTGAAGTAATTGAGAATTGACTCTTGAGTTTTGAGATAATTGGAATATTGGTAGCAACAAGCAGAATGGATGGAACGGAAAGAACCTTAGAATTGAATTAATAAACTAATGGAAAAAGGAACATCAAAGAAAGAAGATCAACAGATTGTTGGAAATTTTGAAACAGAATGGTAATAGAAATGAGAAAGTTGAGATGTATGTTTTTGTGAGACGAAAACGGTTTTTGTGATTATTTAATTTTTCTTCTATTAGATTAGAGAGTATGTTAAGAATGCAAGGACCAGTGGTGAATGAATTGTTCAGATTAAAAAGAGAATTTAATTATTCTTAGAGTGCTGAGAGTATCGCATGTAGTATTGAAGGGATTTTACAAATTGAAGTATTAATACAGTGTGGTTGGAATAAAGTATATTACGATATCAGGAAGTGCTTTGACCATTATATATTTCAGATTTGAATATATGAGGCTAACGGAGTTATTTAAACAGCATATGATACGAGGAATATGTAATAATGTACTATGGAAGGTACAGTAATTCAGTGTAGTGATTGCTAGATTGAATGAAAGTGGAAGATGAGTATAGGAAGTATATAAGTGGCTGGTCAGAATTATTGATAATCTCATTGTATTTAGTTTAAGCACTACGCTTGGGACATAGAGATTGTTAGAAATAATGAAAGTGGAAAATGAGTATGGAAAGTATTTAAGTGACGGGTTAGAACTATGGATAATCTCATTGTATTTAGTTTGAGTGTAATCCCAGGACATAGAGGCAGAGTAAATTTTGAATACTGGAAATCGTTGTGATAAGTATGAGTAATGATTAAGGTTTGAACATATTATATGTGACCTAGAGATTGAGGTTGACATTTGGATATTAGAGATTTCTACAGAAAGTGTGAAGAATTGAGTTAAGAGGGAATATTGCGTATTTTCGGAAAGCAATTGACAGAGTGAAAGGAGGAATTGAACGATGGTAATTGAGATTGGTATCGATCACATCAACATATAATAGAAACATGGGATGATGATATCATAATATTGTACTATGAGGACTAATGAAAACTAGTGAAGATGGAATCTTTATGCGATGATAATTGTTATACTAGTAGTTAAGCGGTGTAATCTGACTACTTGAATCACAACTATGTATGTTGTCTGAATTGTGGGGTATGTTGTCAGAGTATTGGGGCAGGAATGAAACTGAGAAAGTGATGTAGAAGGAGTATGAATGATGAAGGAATATTAGCATAATAGAAGGTGAAATTGAAAGTTGAATTGTAGTAATAGTTATGGATATGGTGATATCATAAGAATTGAGTTGGACTTGTGTGAAAGATGTGAGTATCTCTTGAGGATAGAGGTCACGTTGACTCTAGAAGTGAGGAAGTGTGAATGTGAGGCGGGTTGAGCGCCGGGACGTCGCTCTCTTTTAGGAGGGTAGGATGTAACACCCCAAAACAGTGGTCATTATTTAATTATATTTTTACGTATATTTTTGAAATTTTTGACGAGGTTGATTATTATGACGATTGGTGATTTGATTTGGATGATGTTGAAATTATATTTTTACGTTTTGACGAGTTGCGAGGATTATTAGTGATGACGATATCGACGGATGCCCGAGAAATTTTATATTTTATTTTAAACATGTCGATGTTTAATATTTTGACGTTTTTATTTTAATGTCGTATTAAATCGTGCCAGGACTATATAATATCATATTTTGTGTGCGTTTTAAGTTTTGAGAAGCATTTTTATGAAACCCGAGACCCGTAAAAATTTTCAAAAGTGACTAATAGTCATTTCCCGCTTTTTAACAAAGTATTTACACTTTGGTCCAAAAGAATCACAATTGGAAAAAACTACCCTAAACTTTTCCCATATAAAAGGAAAAATTAAACACATTTCACACACAAATTCACTTCCACTCAAAAATTTCTCTCTCTTTCCTCCCTCTCCTCTCTTGTCCGTCACCCACAACCAACACAAACACCCCTTGGATTTTAATTTTGAGCTTAAATCCATAAAAACTAATCAAAGACCCATCTTAGTTTCATCATTCTCTATCCATTGGTATGAAAATCTTACGCATGCATGAACATTTTTTAAAAACCCATTTTTAGATGAAAATCATGTGTTTTGATCTTGAATTGTTGTTGTATGTAGGTGTTTATGCTTATATATATATATATATATATATATATATATATATATATATATATATATATATATATATATATATATATATATATATATATATATATATATATATATATATATATATATATATATATATATATATATATATATATATATATATATATATATATATATATATATATATATATATATGTTTTTATGATTGCATGTTATTATTTTTGAGTTGGGTTAATACGATTTGATCATCTAGGATGATTTAAGGTGTTATGATATGAACTAGTAGTGTAGGAATGATTGTAGTGGTAAAAATGAGGTTAAAATGTGGTGAAAAATTAATTTTGAGTGATATTTAAAAATATATTCTATAGCAGATTATTAAATTTAATTTTCTGAAAATATGAGTTTGAGTATGAGATGAACTAGTTATATATTGTTGTAGAGGATGTTTTTACCTTCGTTTTGGTATAAGGTAGGACTTGTAGCTCCAAACGAGCGAAAAGTTACGTTAGTTTGATTATTTCGTGTACCGGGAGACGAGTATCGTCACAATATATAATTGTTGTCGATATTTGGATCGAATCTCGGGGACTATAAAATGGATTTTCAAATATGTCAAGGACTGATTTTTAAGGTTAAGTATGAGGATGTCGAGTTATTTTCAAAGTTGAGTGTCGGTTTCATAAACGGGGAAAAATAAATGCAATAAAAGACTATAAGTATTGTTGACGTAAAACTGTCCGGTTTTTGTAGTTCAAAGATGAGTCGGGCAGGGAACTTTAAATGTAAAATCTTTTGGTGAGTTTTTAACAGGGCTTTCTACATATAGTAAGTGAAGTTTCTGATTAGTATCATAAAAATTTGACGTGTTTAAGTGGGGTAAATGAGCTTGTACATTTGGTGTGTACCGGCAGATTTTTATCGAAGGAGTCAACTAATAGAAAATATATAGAATGAAATAAAAAGGTCACTTGTATTATTTTTATTTTGGATTGGTTTTGATTTTATGACTTTGAGTTTGATATTACTAAGTATGAATTTTACACGAGTATTATTGATGAACGCGCCTTATTTGATAGGTTGCGGTTTTTGTGTTTACCGGGCATCAACTATCGTCGAAGATCGTCATACTACTGCTATTACTTCAGGTGAGTCTATAGCCTCGCTTTCTACTTGTTTTAATGATTCTAAAACCCGCGAGGGGGATACATGCTATTTGAAGTAAAATGAACACATGTCATGAGTAATTGTTGGACCCGATGTTGCCTTTGATGAATTGAATTGTATAAGTACCTAATTGCATAAGACCCTAAATTCATGAGCCGTTAACTATCTTCTGACTTGATGTTGCGAGTTGGGAATAGCCGCTTATTCTAATAATAGTACTATTGAGCTGACAACCCTATCTGAGACCAGGGCTTTACGCTGAGTAACCCGCGGGGAAGGATAATTTTACGTGAATGAGAATTGGTATTCTTGCAATTAATACCCTAGTAGGGGCACTGGTAATTTTTCTAGTCATGCTGGCATTTGGCGTGGGTGACTAAGTTAAGGGGTCGGTGTCATGAGCTTAATACAATTCAATAACTATTGTTATATATTATACCTGATTAATAGATTGTATGGCCACAATTCTATTAACAATTGTGAATGATTTTTACGATGTGTTCAATTATGTTTTGTAAAACCTATAGACTTGCTCAACCTTTGTGTTGATGATTTTAAGCATGTATTTCAGGTACTTGAATTTGTTGAATTGCGGAGCTTGCTGGAGAAGGATTGCGGAATTGCTTTTGTAGTAATTTGGTCTAAAACAGATTTCTTTCCCTATTGTCGTAAACATATAGTAAATGGTCAAATATTTTGGTAAAAGGTTTGTTGTTTTGATTAAGATCCTAGGGGAAACCTGTACGCTACTCTGATATATTTTTAACTGATTTTACTTGGGATTGAAGGTTTTAGACATTGATTTAAATTATTTCCATATTTATTCTTAAATATACTGTTTTTGGGTCATTTAAAGAGTTGTGAAATGAAGTTTGTGAATAACACCCAATTGTGTATTTTCTGCTACGCAATGTAAATTGGGGGTGTTAAACTATAAACTCATTTACGTAAAATACAAGTTTATTCGAATTATTAACGAGTTTATCACTATCATTTCTCCCCCTTTGTCAAAGCAAAAAGGTTAGCACAAGTCTTTGAAGAAGAAAAGAACCGGACTTTTGCTAGTAGCTCCCCCTTGGTGCTTACTTTCCCTTGCTTGTGGCACCAAGTCAATGAGCTAAGGTGACATGCTATACAAAGGTTAGAAGAAAGAAAAGAAACACCAATGTATATATGTGCACTACTTACTAACTAACTTGAGAGGGAGAAGGAAAAGAAATCTCAAATTAGAAGCAAGCATTTGCTAAGTATGTCCAAAGGGTGTGTATTGACAACATCATAGTTCAATTGATTGAATAAAGGAAGAAAATAAACATCCAAACCAATCAAAGATGATTTAAAATGTCAATGGGTTAAAATTTAGAATTTATGGAATCACCCATAATTAATTTTAAGTTTTAACCATGATCAACTCTTTAACAAATGTGTGAAATAGAATTAGAGAGAAAGATAACACACATAACATTCATATTAAATAAATATGAAATAACATACAAGATAAATATTCACATACACAATATGAATATTTAAATCAAAAAATATGAAAAATAGACCACAAAGCATAAACTACTCTAATAGTGATAATCTTCCAAGATTGCTTAAATTTTATTGACTCAAACAACTAAAGTACAAAATGTGCCTTAGTTGGAAAAGAAAGACGACGAAGCATCATTCGAAGTTTTATTCGCGGGAACGAAAACTTTGAGAGGAGGTCGAGTGAGAAGGAATTCAAGAAAATTTAACTTGTCATAGATATGAGCAAGTTCAATTTGTTGAAAACGACAACAAGCACACGAGGAACCATGATGCAATACAAAGTCGTTAGATGGGGGAGGTCCATCAAGATTAGAGGTTGGTGGAGAGGGAGATAATGGATAAGAGATGTTTTTACAATGCCTAGTGAGGTTAGGGAAAGAAGATATGTCATTGAGTTGAGGAGAGTTGAAAGGTTTAGGTGGTGGTGGAAGAATTTCTTTTTCTCCGGTAATTGGATTTATAGAGTAAATCTCATTCCAATATTGAATCAGAGAGAAAGAGGAATTGTTGGAGGATTTTGGAGAAGAAGAATCATGAGGATTCTTGTGACAATCTAACATTTTCAAGTAGTAAATTATTTTCTCGTATATTATTTTGAAACTTATTTTTGTGTTGGTTGATGAACTCACAATTTACGGGTTGAAATTTAGGCTTACGTGCATAATTTAACGTCCTTTACAACTAAACCAGAAACCCTAGGATTACGTATATACATTTTTAAACTCCGTTTTTGATGAAACAATTTTTATTAGATTAGTTTTGTGCCGTTGATTCATAATTTATAAAAACGTTTTTCATAAAATGACCCGAGGGCACGCAAATCGAGGAAACTAGAATCGAGGAGTACCCGTAAATAAATGGAGATGAGACAAGATAACTTTTGGCCCACCCCCACCATGGGACGGCTAAAGCTTAGCCAACACACTTGATGTGTGTCAACTTTATATAAAAGACTAAGACACTTGTCCTAGTTTTGCATCAAAACCATTTACCTCATAAAACAAATAGTAACTAAACAAGCTACTCATTTTCTACATGCAAAATTCACACAATATCTCTCACTCTCTCCCTCTTGCCATCCACTCTTCACCATAAACACCACCATTTGATCTAAATTCAACCATAAATCTTGTGTTAATCTTGCATAAGATGAAGGCCTTATGAAGTCTTGTTGATTGGAGGTGATCATAACATCTACAAAAGAGTTTCCTTGGTGTCTAAGGCTGATTTTTCCCAAGGTGTTCATATATTTGGGTGATCTTGAAGGTGGTCTTGGTTTATCATAAGATTTGTCATCAAAAACCAAGCCTTGTTCATAAGTTTCACTATCTTGGTTGGTAACAAGATCATTTCTTCCATTACCTTGTTATTTTTTAAATGTAATTTTGTATTTTTTTTCTAAATGTATATGTATATGATGATATATGATGATCAAAGTATTATGTGGGGATCTTGTGTTGATAAATTTGGTTAAAATGATTAAAAGCTACATGTAAAGATGTTAAAATCATGACTAAAATTGTAGGCTGTATAAAACAGTAAAGAACCATATGATAACTTGTTAAAATAACTTGGATTATTGAATATACAGTAAGGTATATGATTTTTACACATGTGAGAGTTGACCACTTAATGTAATCCATAAAATGAGTAAGATATGATCAAAACATTATTAAGGTTCAAATCTGTATAGTCTGGTTTGGACGAATTATTTGGGACACTTAGAGGGTGAATGAGCAGTAGCTAAAGGAGTTAATTGTATCACATCTTATTTAGTTTGTTCTGCCCAAAATTTAGCTTCTATCTCCTTGTAGAACTCAAGATATGGTAAAAATGGTGAAAGTGAGTTTCATAATCAGATTTGGAAAATAAAAGTATATATTATAAAATTAGCACTCAAGTAAAACTAATATAAAATACATACCTAAAACCCACTAACTTATACAATACTTAAAAATAAGTTATATACTTTGATAAATAAATGTGACATTTTATAAATTACAAATTGATATGTTTTATAAGTTATAAAACAATACATATAAGTTTTACGTCTTTTCGGCTAAAACCGAAAGATTAACGTTTTTGTCAAATAAAACTTAGACGGTCGGAACCGTCTAGTGTAAAATTTTTATAACTCATATACTGATGTATAAGTACATTTTACAAGTAAAAACTGATAAAACCCGAGCTTTATAACTTATGGACATTAACGGGCCAAAGTAGCCTTATTGGACTAGTGACCCAACTAGTTTGGCTAAACACTAATGGACTTACTCATTGGGCTTAACCCACTTGGGCCCAACATATGAGTATAGGCCTGATATTAAAAGTATAAATGGGCTAATATAATGTATTAGGCTTATAATGGGCTTATTGGGCCTCAATATGTAAACAAGTTAAACTAGTGTAACTAGTCTAAAAATTTGCCAACACATAACACTATAATGTTGAATAAAGATATAAAATCCCACTTGATCATCATCATACTTATAAAATCATCATATATATACATAGCCATTATTTTTATAAAGTCCTTGGACAAAAGTCTAAGACCGAGTATTATTTATATAGGTTTCCGTGATTGAAGCACGCCCGTCGCCGATAACCCGCCTTTCTTAATCAATGTGAGTTCATAGCCTCGCACTTTTAAATGTTTTATAAAATGTTTTGTAAACCCGCGAGGGATATAACATGCTAGTTTTTTATAAAAATAGAACACAAGTAGTCCCGATGGTATGCTTATTGATATGGAACCGAATGATGCTATGACCCAATAAATGAGATGTAAATGATTATTATAGTTAGGTTATGTCACTTAAAGTCCTATTAGCATGAATTGTGAACTACCGGGATTTGGTAGACGCTTATGCATATAATAGTACTATTTGGGTAAGATCACCCCAGTTCGCGCCTTAACGGTTGATCCCCGTCGTGCCACATTGATTGGTAAGCGAATTTATGTATGAGAAGATTTACATAGCGTGATTTTTGTGACGACACGCTAACTTAGATGGGAAAATTGTTTGTCGGGTTCGCGGCCCGTTCTTTGTTATAGTTAGGTAACAATGTCATGCAGCTAGTAATAATCCAATATAATCCAATGTAATCCAAATATCCAATATGATACGATGTAAATAACGATAATATTGAGACTACGGTTTCATGGACAGTATAAGATGTATGACTTAATTTAGTATATTTCCTGACTAGAATTACGAGGACTTACTTCTGATATTATACTTGTGTTCTGATTTCTATGACTGTTTTATATAACGGTTTTATTAAACTCTATGAATTCACTCGGCATTCGCTGATATAATTTTTGCATGTTTTATCTCAGGTGCTTGAAGATAACTTGGATGGAGATCGACTCTGATGGCCCACATAATAAAATTATTCATTTGATCTATGTTTTGTAAACTTTATGACTGTGTAATTTAGGGACCTGTTGTAAACTTAAAACTTTTATTCGAATGAATGTATGTTAAAACTTGTGCAACCATTTTTATGCGTTGTTTATGATTGGAGTTATTGTGCTATCCCGTAACACTCTATTAACTCTTCCGCTGACCCGATACGAAATTTGAGAGTGTTACAGTTTGGTACCAGAGCTCTCGTTATAGAGAACGAAAGATTTTCAAAACCAAGGTTTTGAATAAAACATTTCAAAATCTTTTAACTATACATATTTTCTTAAAATGTTTGAAAAATCTTTCGACTATAACGGTGCTAAAGATCTCCGACGTTACCAACAATCCTTATTGAGAAGATATATATTTTGATATATATATAATTTAATTTATATACATGTATATATCGTGAATTCAGTATGTAACTGTTTAATAATTATTTTTATGCTAATACGAGATATATTATAAATGCAGATTGTCATGACAGACCCTAATATTCCTGTAGAGAACCATGCTATTCCCGAACCTAATGTAGATGACAACCCTTACTTAGACTTAGTGGATTATAATGTTGATGAGGATATGGATGATGAAGAGGAGGAACCATTTGAGGATCCCGAGCCCGAGATAGGACTAGGAGATCAGATTGCCCCTCAGGTTGATGTTGTAGAGAATGATAATGATAATGTTGGTATTGAGAATGATGATGAGGTTGGGATAGATAATGTAGGTAATGAGAATGACGACGAGGATGTCGAGGAGGAGATAGGTATAGATGAAGAGGTTGATGATGATGATGTTGAGCTTATTTTCCCTTATGATGTAGAGGAGGGTGAGCCCTTACCCCCTCCAGTTGATTGGTCTGATTCTGAGTTTGAGTTACTAAGAGATGAATTGTCTTAATCGTCTGAATCTGATTCTGAATCAGAGGATGATGAGGATGATGATGCACCTGATGGTACCAATGGGGATTGCTACTCGTAGGCATGTGATAGGAGAGTCGTCTAGGGTTCGAGAGGCTACTCATATTGAGGGACTTGCACCTTGGGCCTTGAGACGTGATTTAGATGCTTCCCGTGTTCGAGGTAGTATGACAGAGGTTGGTTTAGGTGTTGTTCAGACTCAGGTTTCTTATTTGGAGTCGAAAGCTAAGATTGGTGAGAAAGAGCAGGAGTTGCTTAAATTGGATTTGATTGATGTAGAGCGTGGTTTGAATGAGGCGTTTAGGAGATTATCTGTGTTAGAAAGTGGTGAGTACGCAGAAATGAAGAAAAAGGTGAATACTATGGAGATTCAGTTGAGTGTAGCTCGTACGATGCGTGAGAAGGCTGATGAAGAATATGGATAATCTTATGAATCAATAAGGTGGGTTGAAGGTTTCTAGAGAGAGAAAGTAGTGAGAGAAAGTGAGAGAGAAATATGTGTTTTTATTCAAATGAAAGTGAAACCATAACCAACAACCAACCCCTTTCCATGGTGGAAAGGGGTATTTATATCCAAGCCACTAATGGGCTTGGGCCGACCCATGACAAGCCCATGGGCCGGTTTTTACTTAACTAAATAAGCAAACATTAACTACGAGCTATACAACATTAATAATATTGTGGAGTGATCGATACTTCTAATATACGTTAAAAACGTATTCCTAACACAATCTCCCCCTAAGGGAGGTCACTCCACGTTACACAGTTCTAAACCTAGCATACTATACTAAGTCTTCGTTCTTCAGCTCGTAGTCTTTTCTTCTTTTCTTTTTGTTGTGAATATGTTGATTTGATCTTTTAGGCTTTGGCTTGAGAGCATTGTTCTTTTGACCAATCACGTGCGATCTTTTCCTTCTTGTAAATCTTGCCTCCTCGTGACTCCATGTTCCACACACTTATGTCTTTTGTTGAATTCTTGAAAGCTTCAGAGTTTGGTACAGCGGAAGACTTCATTTTGTACTTTCTTGAATTTTGCTGAACTTTGATGCAGAAAAACATAAGCATGTAGGAACGACTTCAGCTGGTACACCGCAACGCCACCGTCTTCGCAGCAACATAATAAGACACGAATGAAATGGCTTAGAACATTTCATTCTAAATCGGTAGCGTTTTACCTCCGGTCGGTGAAGATCGTTGGACGATATTAGATATCGTACCTGTGATGGATAGTTTCAATTAAGTAACTTCCTGACAGGATTTCGCGGGTAAACCCGTTCTCTTTATTCGATGATCACTAAGCTTGACTGCGAACATAAAGAGTGAATCACTTGGACGTCACCTACCAAGTGTTGTTTGATGTTAACACTAGAAGGATTTCCACTCGTCACTATGAACACTAAAAAGTGTCACTCTGAGTGTTCTGGCAAGATCATATGATAATGCGTAGAGGCCTGGAACGAGTTTAAGTTCAATTAAGAATTAAACTACTGTTTCTTTCCAGTTTTTCACAAGATTGGTTCTTAAAGAACCGCACGTGTAACCTACCATGAGCTTGTTTGATGTTGGCTCAAGCAGGATTTCCATCTTCATTGTAATACTTGCGTATTACTCGGATGTTCTGGCAATATTACAAGAATACTGCGTAGGACTCATAAAAATCTCTTACTTTTCACAGTGTGTGAGAAAGCAAGGAATAAATGGAAAGTGTCCTAATGAGACTTTTGATGATCTCGTGGCTCTAGACTCGATAGTACGTTTTGATTTAGTGAGCGATGGCTGGAGAGGAGTGCCACCTTTTCAATATCAGTCTATTCGGAGTGAATAAACCAATAGATAACGTGTTGATCTCCGTGTGATTAAAACAAATACCTTTTGAGAGATATCTGAGTTAGCTGGGAAGGGTTGTGCATTGCATCACTGGGTCCATGATGTCTTTCTTCAATATCGAGAATCATTAACAAATGATCTCAATAGCATATGTATTGACCCGGTTTCTGCCTAAAGTTGTAAGGAGGGCTTCTTTCTTTACACCCTTTATCTTTATATTTCTTTTTCATTCTTCAACCCCTTCAGTACTTACCAATACATCATTACTAGCACCTTGTTGTGATTGTTCCAGTGCTAGCATCAGTAATTAGTCGGTACTCTGCTACGTTCACAATCTTTCTCCATCTTTCCTAGGACTTCTAATTCTATCTAGGGAATTGTCCTTGGGAAGATTCCATCGGCTCTGATGAATCATTGGACTAATACCTATTCCTACCACCCTTTTGTCACCATATCCGTCGTGAATAAAGCGTGTTTTGGGAAAGTATAGTCACCATGAAAAAATCCTTGAAAATTACTTAAGGTACTTGTGATATTGAAATCAAGAGTTTTGTACCTTAAGTGTTTTGTTCATCAAAAACGCTCCCCCTTAACACGTGCTTTACACATATTAAGTTGGATTATCGTTAAGTCTTTTTCATCTTTTAGCCAAGTATCATTTAAGTCTCCTTAATCCCATTTTCTCCCCTTATCCAAAATGTTAACCATTAATATTTGGGATATTGAATGGATTAACCGGTCTTTGGGTAAAAATGAAATCATTGTTTGGCCATAGAACATATTAATGCTCCCCCTTAAATTAATAAGGGTTAAATGTAGTGCTTTAGTATGATATATTTTGAAAGATTTAGAATCTCGTGAGAAATTCTTGAAAAATTATCATACCTTAACACTACATCAAGCCATAAAAGCACAATATTCACAAAAATTTACATATTCACAATTAAAACCAATATAGAGTGGACCTGAGATGTACGACCCATTAGATGGATCGTTGCAGTAACTTGTAGTGCACTCCATATGGTCTATCACCAACGAATCTTTCTAAGCTCCTCATCAATCTACGTTCCCGGAGCTTTTCATCAATTTTCTTGATCACATATGTCGCCATTTGCCGATAACCTGGATGCCAGTCCTCAATCATTTCTGGTAATGACCCAACAGAATTAAGATGCTCCAATTTTCCTCTGACGTATATGAGAGTCCCATCACTGTATTTATGAAGCTCACCTACCCTCATAAACTTCATGATCCCACGACTGTTCATGTAGAAAATCTCGTACATCGGAACGGTAATGCCGGTATAGGGACATCTTTTGACATGTTGAGGTGGAACTTGATTCATTGGTCGGGTCATGTTAAGCTTCCTTTGGTAGCTTTCAACTCCCAATTGAAGATCTTCAACTCGTTTCTTGATAACAACGCTTCGTGTGAACATACGAAGTGCTGTATTCAAGGCAATGATTTCTTCACGATTAAGATGGGTAAGTTGATCACGGGTCATCATAAGCAACATGTCTTCGATATCTTCAAGGCGAATGATAGAAAAATCTCCCTGTTGTATTGTGTATTCTCTGTCATCCTCCCTTTTTAGACAAATCTCCGTCACATGATGATAGCCATTCTTGGCTTCAGTTTTCAGTCCCAAAATACTTGAGATGCGAATATCGGATTTCGATACTTCCTGAATTGGCTAAGCAGCAACCTCTGTACGCCCTTCGGACTCGCTCGTCCCAATGTGATGCACCTATAACAGCATATATATCATAATTATGATTTACCTTTGGGACTAAGAGTCGGTTTACCTTTTCCTCGATCCAGGGTATTGTCCCCCAATTAGCACCTTTCAACAAGGTCGGGGATGTTGCGTACTTGGATGATCCCTTGAGGAGATAATCAAGATCATAGGTGACAAAGAAGTCAAGAGCAATTTGATTATCTTGAGAAGGATCAAGTGGAGGTGGAGCTCTTTCTGACTCATGAAGGCCTGGCCTTTGAACGGTATTAAGAGCTTTCAGGACCTCGTCAGCATAATACTCGTACTCCATGCGGCTTAACCTAGTTTTAGCGTGAATTATCTTGTCCTTTAGCGCTCTCTTTACCAAAGACGGAGTGACCGAAGATTTAAACTCATGAGCCAAAAATGCACACAAGTCTATCGGACTACGGATACGGAGGTATAGAACATTTCTATCAGCGTCTGTGATTGGATCATATTTAGCAGCTGCCATGATCCAAGCTTGTGGCGGTGCAGTTTCATCAATCTCCAATGTATCCGCCCAGTCCCGTGTGCTTGACTCGGGAACAGTAGATTGTGGTTCTATTTGCAGAGGAGTAGAAACATGAACACTTGCTGGTTCTGATTCAGGCATTTCGGTGGTATCATGAACAGGCGAGTGTTGTGCAGATTCAGGTTCAGTTACTGATTCTGCAATCATAGGAGCAACAAAAGAACTAAGAGGATTAGTGGTAACAGGTATAGAAACAAGAACAGATGTACCGGGAATCGATGACGCAGTAGCAGCATTCACATCATGGCGCCACTTGGTTCGTCCTGACTCCGTAGAGGTGGACTTTTCCTTTCGGGCAACATCTTTCTGAGACTTGGTACCAGACTTGGATGGTTTCTTTTTGCTGGCAACCTTGTCCCCCGTTTCAGGCTGATCATGTTTACCACCATCATCCTCATCATCATCCCCGTTGCTACCCTTATCACTCTCCTCATTTTGATCATCACCATCACCATCATCATCATCATCACCATCATCATCATCACCATCATCATCATCATCACCTTTGTCATCACCATCATCATCATCTTCTTCTTCTTCTTCACCATCATCCTCCTCTTGTTCACTATCTTCCTTTTCCTCCTCAGCCAAAATGTGGTAAGGTACCACACTTCCAAACATCTTAAACGACCGATCATCCTCCAAGATAGATTCATTGAGTGCTTTGTAGAGTGTCCGCTGAACTTTAGACTTGTCAAAAGATCCAACTTCCTTCATGCGAGCTTTGAGGATCTTCTTTAATTCAAAATCCGTTAAGTCATATGCAATTTTGTAGGCGGATTTGGAAGGGTTGGACGACTTGATCATCAAGTTATCAGCCGCAAGTTTCCTCATCTCATCACGCAGCTTTGGCATAAGGGCCTCAACAGATTCATTCACTCTCTCTAAAATAGAAGCTTCAAGTAATTCTTTCTGCTGCTTATATTTATCCTTTATAGCTCGAAGTCTCGTAAGTCGTGCTTCACTCTTTTCAGCTTCAGCCTGTTTGACCTGAGCAAGTTCTTCTACATGAGCTTTACGTGTCAATTCCATCTCTGCAGTGAACTTAGCTATCATCTCTTCTTGGGCTTTCTTGGATGCCTCTTCACTTTGCATTCGTCGAAATAGCTCTTCTCGAAGTTTATCCATCTCTTTTCTTTGACTGTCCGTGTGTTTATCTAACATTTCTGCCATTACGAATGCAGCCATTGAAGATGGTCCAGAGCTACTCTGGGAAGGTTGAAGAGGCTCGGTTGTGATTATAGTACTGAGGATGGAAGTTGTTGGAGGTGGAAGGAAAGGTAGTGGTGTTGACACCGGTCGTGTTGGTAAGGGCTGGATTGGTGGAGGTTGAGTTACGAGAGGTTGTGTAGTCACAATGATTGTTGTAGCACCGGACTCCTTCTCAACACTTGCTGTATCAGCAATGGATGTCTCCTTCGATGCTGAGTAACGTTCGGGTGATCCAAACTCATTCATATCATGTGGCTCCTCGTATTCTTCTTCAACATCCATCTGTGCACCCGAACCACTACCGCCCGTGTCTCTCCTACTCTTTTCAATAGCCATCTTCATTAACTTTTTCTCAGTCTTTTGAGTTTGCTCGGGAGTAGGATCGTCATCAGTGTCTTCATCTCGAATAACAAAACTTGTTAGCCGTGCTCTTACCCTTTTTAGCCACAGTCTTTGTCTTTTTGGTTTTGGGTTCAGGTAAAGCTGTTTGCTTGCGTTTACCTTTACTCTTAACCGTGGTAGACGAGTCTTCTCCTGCTTGAATGCTTGTTTGTTGATTCTCGATTTCTCTTAGCATGTTCTTGTAATCAGCAGAAGCGATCATCTTATCTGTCAGGAGATGACTGGGAATAGGACTAGGGATAACAATATTGGAGTGAGTTTCTTGCCTTAAGTCCACCAGATCATCAGCATCCATTGTGTGGTGACGGCTACCTGCACGCTTATCAATAGACGCATCGTTTTCCATAAAATAATGTATGATTAGCTTTATGAACCTAGGGTACTGGTAAGCTTTAGCCTTAGTCTTCGTGTTTGTGAAGAGTTGAAAAATAAACTCTTCCCACAACAATGATGCATAATCAATACCCATACCTTTGAACATACCATAGAACATCTTGACGATTGGCGGACGTACATCATCAAACCCAGTCGTTTTGGGTGTGAGACATCGGCTGAGAATACCAAAAATCCCTCTCCAAGGTTGACCCACTTTGGCTGTGGTAAAATCGGACACTATTCGTAAGTCCGCACATCCAATAGCAGAGAACATCTCCATGAGATCGTTCTTGGTCGGGTTCGCTGAGAATGTTGTTCCTTTTGGTGACTCCCGAAAACCAAAGATCTTGCGGAAGTCTGACACGGTGAGAGTCTGTTGCTTGTTGTCCAGGAAGAATGTGATCTTGTTTGACGTCTTCTCTTTGGTTGCCCAGAATTCGTACATGTAGTCGAAGGGCACCGAAGCACTATCCCTTAGCGCATTCATGAAGTGAGAATTGTCAAGAATGGCTGAACCTACCTTGAATCCATTGTGAGTGGAATGAGAGACCTCCTTCAACTGGTAGTTGTTTGGAATGAACTTGAGGGTTTTGGCCTCGGCAATGGCTGCTGCTCTAGAGTCTTATATTTGTTGCACGGTTGGGTTAGTCATTGTTTCTGCTTAAGATAAAACATAAAAGTTGATACATACATATATGAATATCATTATGAATTTATACCTAAGCATTATACATATGACATAATCCCTTAAGCTTTTAAAACACTCAAACATCCTTCATTCGGAATAAACATTTAATAGGGAATAAATTGGTCTATTTGGAATAATCATCTATCCGGAATAAACATCTATCCGGAATAAACAGGTCTATCCGGAATAAACTGGTCTATCCGGAATAAACAGGTCTATCCGGAATAACAGGTCTATCCGGAATAACAGGTCTATCCGGAATAACAGGTCTATCCGGAATAAGAGGTCTATCCAGAATAAGAGGTCTATCCGGAATAAGAGGTCTATCCGAAATAACAGGTCTATCTGGAATAAGAGGTCTATCCGGAATAAGAGGTCTATCCGGAATAAGAGGTCTATCCGGAATAAGAGGTCTATCCGGAATAAGAGGTCTATCCGGAATAAGAGGTCTATCCGGAATAAGAGGTCTATCCGGAATAAGAGGTCTATCCGGAATAAGAGGTCTATCCGGAATAACATGTCTATCCGGAATAACATGTCTATCCGGAATATTTTTGCCAAACACTTCTCATTCGGAATATCCTTAAAACTGGTTCATTCGGAATACACTTAGAAAAAAATCCGTTTATCCGGAATAACCTAAACGCACCTTATGATCGATTAATCTAAGCTTAGATGATTGTTTTAAGCATTCTAAAGGCCACCAAACTCATTCTAGTCCTATTCCGCGTGAAACCCAGCTAAACCCCAAATCAATTAACCCTAAATTAAGCAGAAACCCTAATTGGATTACTTTAATAAAATCGAGTTAATTAAGCAGATTAAGCATCGAATTAGACGAATTAAATGAGAGTATGTACCTTAGATAAGCTTAATGAGACGGATTGAGATTAGTAATCGTGATATTTTGATCTTTGTATGTGTGTTTTTAGGTGTGTTAATGGCGAAGAAAGAAAAACATAAGAGAGAAAAGAGAAAGAGACGGAGGGGGGGGGTGTGTTTTGTTTGACTTTAGGTCAACTTTCCACAAGTTTCAATGGTTGTCACTCTTAACCCCTTCATTTTAAGGTCTTTGTCACTTATTTTCCCTTGTCTTTTCATTTTTCTTTTCTAGTCACTAACGATCGTTAAACTCCCTAACCATCGTTAGACTTAGCCACCTTAACCTATCTTAGCGATCACACAGCTAAACTATTCACGACAAACTCACAAACGAATACAAGACGAATGCCAAAGCAATTCCAGTCATTAACCATTGAGCCAATTGATTTTCCTCGAAGACTTTTGAAGACGTTTTGATGACGAAGATGATTTAATATTTTCTCCCTCTTAAACGATGACCCGTTTTCTATTTAAAGAGTTGTAGTCATTGTTTAAAGAGTCAAATATTGATGAAAACATTTCCAATGAATGTCTTGAAAAGATTGATTCGTGGTGGCAATAAGATTTCTCTTATTTAGACAAATTAATGCACTAAGACGTACACTAACTCGTGTTAGACCAAGTTGTAAAGTAAACTTGATCCCTTTGCATGATTTGGCTTGTAAATCATGCCCGAGAAAATTAATTCCCGTTGTGAGCCAACGTTTTCCAAGGAAATACGTGACTTTAATGCGAAAAGCGGGTTGCAGTCAGAAATAACTACAAGCCATTATGGGCATGTTTTAAAAATGTACAACTTTTATACGGACTCTATTTATGGCGCCGTGTCAATATTGATCGACATTTCTAAAGCCGTAAATATTACCGTACTAAAAGACATGCCCGATTTAAAAAACGAAAAATATTTTTGGATTTTCTTGATTTTATATTTTTTATGGATTTTCTTGGTTTTATATTTTTTATGGTTTTTCTAGGTTTTATATTTTTGTATTTTTCTTTTTGTGGTTTATATATATACGATAATATACATGATCACGAATAAAGGATACGCATGAATAGTTTACCACCACTATTCGGCTGATTCTTCTGCCAACTCTTTGAGAGTCGCTGGAGAGAAGGATTTCATGCCAAGCTTGTCGATCAAAAACTCGATTCGTCCTCGATCTAAGGCTTTTGTGAACATATCTGCCAGCTGGTACTCAGTGGTGACAAAATATAGCTCGATCACTCCGTTCTCCACCTGCTCTTTAATGAAATGGTAGCGAATGTCGATGTGCTTTTCTCGGGAGTGTTGAACGTAGTTGCAGCAAAGGGCAATGGCGCTCTTGTTGTCACAATACATCGGGATTTTGTTAAATCCAAGACCGTAGTCAGTTAGTTGTAATCTCATCTAAAGGACTTGAGCACAACAACCGGACATGGCAATGTATTCAGCCTCCGTGCTTGAAATTGCAGCGCTTTTCTGCCTTTTTGAAGACCAACTAATCAATCTATCTCCAAGGAGTTGCACAGACCCAGAAGTGCTACGCCTCGTGTCTTGACACCCAGCATGATCGGCATCTGCATATGATACTAAAGCAATAGAGGAATCTTTCGGATACCATAGACCACGATGAAGTGTTCCTTTGAGATACCGAAAGATCCTTTTAACAGCATGTAGGTGCTTTTCGGTAGGCCGAGCCTGATACCGGGCACACATGCATACGGCAAATTGCAAATCAGGCCTGCTAGCAGTCAGATAGAGAAGGGTGCCGATCATCCTACGGTAGAGTTTCGGATCGACAATAATCACATTCCTATCTTCATCTAACTTGGATTTCTCCACCATTGGAGTGTCCACGGGGTCACAATTTTCAAAGTTATATTTCTTTAATGATTCTAGAGCATATTTGGATTGATTAATAAAGATGCCTCTGGGATTCTAAGAAATTTGTAATCCTAAGAAAAATGAAATTTTTCCCATCATTGACATCTGAAAGCGTGTGGACATTATCTTCTCAAAGCGGTTTGACAATTCTATGTTAGAGGCAGCAAATATTATATCATCAACATAAATTTGTACCAGTATCATGTCGTTGTCTTCCTTGAGAGTGAATAGAGTGGGGTCCACCTTGCCTTTAGAGAAGCCTTCCGAAATGAGATATGTTGAAAGTAGATCATACCACGCGCGTGGAGCTTGTTTCAACCCATAGAGAGCCTTCTTAAGCTTGTACACATGATTAGGAAACTTCGTGCTAACGAACCCATCCGGTTGACTAACATAGACTTCTTCCCTTAGTTCACCATTCAAAAATGCCGTCTTCACATCCATTTGATAGACGATCATGTTCATATGAGCAGCATACGCAAGGAATAGTCTAATAGCCTCCAATCTCGCAACAGGAGCAAAAGATTCTTCAAAGTCGATACCCAAGGCTTGTTTGTATCCTCTAGCAACCAATCTAGCCTTATTCTTCAAGACTCCACCCATCTCATCGAGTTTAACCTTATAAACCCACAACAAAGTAAGGATGTTTACCTTGTCAGGGAGAGGAACTAATTCCCATACTTCAAGTCTTTGGAATTCATTTAGTTCCTCTTGCATGGCTTCAATCCAAGATGATTGAGTCATAGCATGTTGCCAGTTTTTAGGTTCAACTTCGGAGAGAAATGCATCAAAATAGCAATAGAGTGCACTCTCTTGTAATTGATGGCGTGTAGATATTGGTCGATCGAGACCTCCAATAATATTCCTAATTGGGTGATCTTTTGTCCATTTGGTGCTGTGATTTTCAATCCGTGGTGGTCTGGAGTGAACGATTGTAGGAGCTTCTTCTAAGGTAGACGCGGCTGAAGGATTTTCAGGTATCGGTATACCAAAGAATGGAAGCTCTTGTAGGTGAGCATATTCCAAATCGTGATCAATAGAATCCTCTTCAACATCATTAGGCACAAGTAAGGGTGAAGATTCAGGTGTAGTTTGAGAATTACTTGGTAGAGGTGCATCTGGTTCAATGTTAATTGAAGATGCATTTGATAAAGCTTCATTAGCTTAAGCAACAACTTCAGGGATTGGAGCTATCACTACAGGTGCTGGAACTTCATCACTTGGAGGATCAAAGAATTCATCAAACAACGGTTGAAATAGTTTATCCCACTCGGGCCTTGTAGGTGGTTTAAAGGATGTAGAAGTAGGATTATTGGGAACTAATCCGGAACTAATAGCACCGGTTCCCATCTCGTGAAGCGCGGGTTCAGAGCTGCGTTGCTCAGAAGCCATCGCTGTCAGCTCATCAAAATCTGCGTCTATAGTTTCTACTATCTTATCAAGACGACGGTTGTAAATTCGGTATGCTTTCTTGGAGGGTGAGTAACCAATGAAAATACCTATATCGGCTTTCGGTTGAAGTTTGCCCAAGTTCTCACTATTAATGTTTGGATAACAAAGAGCACCAAACACATGAAAGAATGAAACATCGGGTTTACAATTATGTAGAAGCTCGTAAGGTGTTTTTCCATGGCGTTTCCGAATGATAGAGCGGTTTTGGGTGAAACATGCAGTAGATATCGCTTCTGCCCATAAGAATAATGGAGCGTTCGCATAAATCAGCATAGTCCTAGCAGCTTCCATAAGCGTACGATTCCGTCTTTCAACGACACTGTTTTGTTGTGGAGTACGTGCAGCGGATGTTTCATGTGAAATACCAACTTCTTCATAGTAATCACGAAGAGTCTGGTTGACGAACTCTGTTCCATTATCAGTACGAATACGGTGGACAATAGTATTTAAACGTACCTGAATGAATTTCAGAAAAGTGATGATAGCCTTCGGTGCTTCATCCTTTGTACGTAGAAATCTAACCCATGTAAACCTGGAGAAATCATCCACAATAACAAGGATGAATTTCTTACCGCTCACACTTTCGGTTCGCATTGGCCCACAAAGATCCATATGCAAAAGATGAAGTTTTTCTTGATTGGTGTCTTCAGCTTTGGGCTTGTATGATTTCTTGGTGCTTTTCCCCCTTGAACACGCGGAACATAAATGGTCCTTGTGAAATTTGAGCTTTGG
Source organism: Glebionis coronaria (assembly GCA_025667525.1). NCBI lineage: Eukaryota > Viridiplantae > Streptophyta > Magnoliopsida > Asterales > Asteraceae > Glebionis > Glebionis coronaria. Next base: position 164,852,431 of record CM046879.1, read on the forward strand.
AAGACCACGAACTAATTCGTTTTTAGCCAAATGATTAATAGCATCAAAGTTGAGATGAGATAATCTGCGATGCCATAACCATGATTTGGTCTTAGATGCTTTGGAGAGAAGACATACTGGAGAGGCAGCCATCATGTCTTGTAGGGACAAAGTATAAAGATTTGCACCACGAGACCCCTTCAACAAGTCTTTTCCTTCCAAGTTGCGGATGAAACAAGTATGTTGTCGAAAAGCAACCTCTAGGTTTAAATCGCAAAACTGTCCTACTGAAAATAAATTATGACCAAGACCTTCTACATAGTATACCCTTGAAATCGTAACATTCCCAATCTGATATTCACCATACCCCATTATCTTTGCAATATGATCATTATCGAATTTAACCGTTCCAAGAAACTTGCTGACGAAATTTCGGAGCATCGAGTGATCTCCGGTCATATGCTTTGAGCAACCGGAGTCCAAATACCAGAGGATGATTTGGACCACCTGAAAATATCACCAGACGAGGATAATGTATAGGTTTCGGAATCTGAATGTTCCTTGTTATTAGCAGGTACAGATTTAATGATCTTAGATTTGCTAACCTTAGGTTTCTTAGATTTCCTAGCTTTCTTCCTAGTTGGTGGTGTAGATTCAAGTTGGCTTAAATCCTGAGGTATTTCTTCACTGATAGGCACTATAGTGGGGGTTGACCTAATTAAAGGGCGCGGTTTCCATACTTTAGTGCTAGTGTGCCTAATTAAAGGACGCTGAGACCTAACCTCAATGGATGCATTCCTAGTTAAAGGGCACATTTTTCCATCTAATGTAAAGGTCCTACCAGTGGGACGTCATTGCCATCCAACTTGGGTACGAGTTCTCCCAGTTGGCTTCCATTCAAGATCATTCCTAATGGCATTCATTTCATTCACATGATCAATAAGACACAAATCATGACGTTGGGAAAATATGCATTCATTACAATTCCAACATTTCAAATTAGAATTCACAAATGGTTTAGGCTTCTGCACAGGCGCAGAGCTTTTAGTCTTAGCAACATGATTTTTTTTATTTAAATCTGACATAACATTCCTAGGGTGAGCTTCTACTTTCTTCTTGATGGTACTACTAGTGGAGGGCTTGATCTTATCTTTCTTGAGTGGCGATCCTTTAGCCTTAGTAGACTCTTTTAATCCTGTAGAAGGCAAAGTGGGAACATTAGCAACAGGTTTTAAAGGTGCCTTAGTTGATGGTGCCAATGACGGTTTTGCTCCTGGGGTCTTATTGAATGGAGTTACAGCAATGGGTAGATTAGTGAGTAGTATAGAACCCGGTCTACCTATATATTGCAAATATGCTAAGCAATATTGAACTCGTTGAATATATGCATGAGCTGAATAATAGTAACTGCTTGAGGGATCTAACGCATATAAATCATCTAGAATATCCCTAACAAGGTCCACGTGCTTAATTGCATTCATCATATAAACATCGTAAGTATCTGGATTTTGCTTATGGCGCGGGTTCTTATAGAGCACTACTGAATTGGTTGATGGAGCACTAGAGGACGGTGCAGAGTTGGTAGCTAAGTTATTAACAACTTCTTGTCGGGTGAGAAGAAGTGTCTCCTTTAACTCGGCCAAAACCATGTTTTTGTCAATGAGCTGGATATTTAAGTCAGAGATTTCCTCACACTTTTGGTTCAGTTGTTCAACATAAGATTGTTGTTGTGCTGCATTAAAAGCTAAGCGTTTTTCTATTGAACCATAAAGAGCGGATAGTCCCTGTCTTGCCCGATCCATCTCCCCTAGAATAGACGAAAGTCTAATTTCTAAGTCCTGGTTTTTAGACTCTGCAGCCTCTAGTTCCAATTTTAGTGTTTCATTCGATGACACATCTCTCTTTAATCTCATAATCTCTTCCTCTAATGCCTTAACTATCTCAATCATCTTGTCACTCGTCTCAACACTGTTTTCACAACCATTTGTTATCAAAAGATCCTCATTTTGAGTTTGTTGTTTTAATTCTAACGATATACAATGTTGTTCAAGTTGATTAAAGCGTTTTGTAAGTAAATTGTAAGAATCTTGAAGCTTTAAAAATTCAGCGTTAGACTCGTGACAAGAATGATTATCTACCTCATTTACAGTATCAGCAACATTTACAGAGAGATAATGCACATCATCACATATATTCACAGCATCACAGTTATTCATAGCGGATGTAAGCTCATTCGAATAATTAACATTCACAGTAGTAAGCACATCACACGAAATTACTTGCGACACGAATCGGTCATACTCGGATAAAATCTTTTCCTTTTCAATTAATTGTAGTTCGTAAGCGGTGTCCATTTCATAAAACACTTTTTGAACTTCTTTAATTTCACACTCGAGATTTTCCGAAAGAGATGCAAAACTTCCTTTTAGACTTTCGACAAACGGATTGATCTCATTCTTAAACACCTCGTTCATGTGTTCGAAAGCCCATTCTCCGGCGTTTAGACCATTTGAAGTGGTACATTCCTGGCTGACCTTGTCAAAACTAGCAAAGTATTGATTAATCTCTTGTAAGTTTATCCATACAGTGCTAACAGGTGGAAGATCCTTTGGAATTTCCTTAGGTCCTTCCCTTTTGACAAGTGTAGGAAGTGTACTAGGGTTTTCTTCATTTAACATGTAGGTTGGTGCTGTGATAAGATCTTTATCAATATGGAAGCGAATTCTAAAGTCCATTTCTGCAAGCTCCTGATTCATTTTAAAATAATCACAGTGGGGATATTTTGCAAAGTTGTATGACCGATTCTCATCAACTAGATCCTTATTTGTGCGATCCTCGAAAATAACAATCGGATCTAAGACCAATCCTAATTGGGTTGCATTATAAAGTCTTGGACTATGGATAAAAGCTTGTCTTGCATACCGTGGGTTAGGGGGAAGGTCTTTTTGACGCGATAAGTTAAACTCTCTAAACGATGCGTCAAATAAGTGCACTAGTTGAGAGGCAGCGTATTGTCTTAAAAGCAAATAATCTAAACTTCTAATCTTATTAGCCGCATTAATTTCCATTTCATTCTTTTTAGACTCGAGTAATTCAAAATCCGTTTGAAGTTTGTGAAAATTAGTGACCACTAACTCTTTTTCTTTAAGTTCGTTAGAAAGATCTGCTCTTAAGGTTTCAATTTCTTGCAAATGACCCATTTGTTTGTTTCAAAAATGATCATATTCGGGATTTGTAAGAACATTGGACGAAGGAACTAATTCCAAAGTTTGAACTTTTTCGTTGCACAAGGCAAGCTCAGCAGACAAATTCTTATTCTTAGCTAGGGTTTCTAAGAGTGCAGTATTCATTTGGCTAAGTAATTTTGCAGGAACCATGACCAAATCTTGTTGAGCAGGAGTATGCGTATGCGAAATGGCTCCCGGTTGTGATTCACTCAAAGTCTGGGGACCCACATTGATATTACTATCATTGATTTTCTCCTCATTTGAAAGACTCACCACCGAAGACTCATTCGGATCAGCACTCTCTTGCCCAACTTGATGTGGTTGAATACTAGTATCAGTGGTATTAGTAAGTACCTCAGATATTTTATCTGACCCAAAGCTAGAGATAGTTGCCATAAGAGCAGCCTGAGCAGATTGAAGATCATCACAGTCTGAATCGTAAGCATCCAGATCATTTGCTTGGTATGATGCATTCTGTGTAGTGAGAACTTCTTGTTCCGCCGTCCCTGGATCAGCAAGAAACGCAAGCTCCTCTTCATCAAGTTCCTGTCCTTATGCCTGAGCGTTCACCAAATAAATCTTCTCTGCAAACCATTGACCATCCCTTCTCCTCTTGGGTTTTGTGCAATCCCTGGACATGTGACCTTCTTCCTTACAGTTGTAGCATGTAATCATTCTTAACTTGCTTGTGGAATTAGCCCGTGGAGGAGTGTTGACCATTGGAGCAGGATTGACTATGCGTGCATTGGTGGTTGATGTAGTGGGTCTCCCTTGATAAGGCTGAATAGGTTGAACCATTACCCTGCCATTCTCAATGGTAGCTTGTTGTCGAGAATTAGATGAATTCCTCAGCTGATTGTTAGTAGGAGCTGGTCCTCTAAATCCTCTTTTGCTCAATGTCCTTGTGAGATAAGCAGACATAGTGGCTAACACTTCAACTGGGTCAGTTCCTTGTTTGAATTCAGGAATGGGAACTTCATCATTATCACAATACAATGCTTGGTCTTGTTGAGCGGCATAAGCACTAGAAGGAATACTCATGTGGTCAGAATAGCTTGATGGATATGCTGCATTTTCTTGATAAGAAGAGTATGATGACTGAGCATAAGGTGCAATGCTTGCTGGTGAATATGGGTGAGGTTGTGAGGCATATTGTGATGCTTGTGGTTCTCTCTGAGACGAAGGTGCATTAAACCGATATTGTTGCTGATGTGAGGTGGGTAGTTGAGGTAGAATCGAATATTGGGGGAAGCTTGGAGTCATGTACGGTGATGGATAATAGGCTTGGTGTCCCATGATATAAGGAGTGTTGTTGTATGACAAGCTTGGTTGATTTGCCATCAAAGCTAAAGAATCAGGGTACATACCGCGAGGCGAACGGTGCATGATCACGTGCTTCTCATGCTGCTGGAGAAAAGCGTAGAGTTGATCCAAATTGCACTTATGCAAATCCCTAGTTAACTTAACATCAGTAATATACTCACCCCATTCAGCTTGAGGTAAAGTATTCAAAAACTTGGTGTTAACCTGGAATGGAGCAATCACGAGATTGTATACATTCAAATCATTCATGAGAGTAGTGAATCTGAAGTAGTAGTCGTGAAGCGTTTCCCCTGGACTGTACGTGAATCTATCAAACAGATCATACAACTGACATTCCCGTTCCTGTTTAGTAAGAGACGTACCTTGTAGCAAAACCTTTAGACGTTCCCATAAATCCTTTGCAACCGTATATTGACTTACCATTCGATAGATGTCATGTGGAAGAGCTTGGAGAATGGTTTGAAGAGCCTTTTCGTCTGCATCGGCAATAAGTTGTTGAGCTGGTGTAAGTTCTTCAAACTCCCGTGGTCGAGTCACATTGTTAACAACGATGGTACAATAATCAAGTGGACCATTTAGAATTGACTTGACCATAAGCCTCCCATATGTCGGTTTTCCCTTAATGTATGACATCATACGGCCTTGCCATGCTTCAAAGACTTCTATAATGAGCATTGGAGGGCGATTATCCGTTCCCGTAATGACGGAAATATCCGTAAGTGATGTCATTTGAGGCATTAATGAATTCGGATTCATTTTAATCACTTTAAAGAATCAAAGATTATCGGTTGATCGAGCAGTGAAGTAAGGTTGTGAATTGTGTTGTGTTGTTGAAGTAAAGAGTGTGTAAGAAGCCAAGATTAAATCCACTAAAAATCGTCAAAAAAAACTCGTAAAATACCCCTTGATCCGGAATAATTAAGTTGATTCGGAATAAATACCTTAATGTGAAAAAGATCTTGATTCGGAATAATTACCTTGATCCGGAATAACTTGCTTATCCGGAATAACTTGCTTATCCGGAATAACTTGCTTATCCGGAATGTCTTGCTTATCCGGAATAAGTTGCTATACGGAATAAGTGATATTCGGAATAAATGCTATTCGGAATAAGTGCTATACGGAATAAGTGCTATTCGGAATAAGCTGCTATTCGGAATAAGTGCTATTCGGAATAAGTGCTATACGGAATAAGCTGCTATTCGGAATAACTGGCTATACGGAATAAGCTGCTATTCGGAATAACTGGCTATACGGAATAAGCTGCTATTCGGAATATCTTGCTATCCGGAATAATCTGTTATTCGGAATATCTTGCTATCCGGAATAATCTGTTATTCGGAATAAACCTGGAAAAGCACTTCGAGACCAAGAACACCAACTTTTGAACGATTCTAAACCCTATTTTTGATCAAAAACCACAAAAAGTTTTGTGATTTCTACCAAAATAAGCTAAACCCAAGACTTATCTACTAATCCCAACAACAAAAACACCAAAAATTACAAGATTCAAGGTTGATTTTCCTAAAAATCACTAATACATTCAAAAACTAAAAAACAACACTAATCCTTACCTTAAATCACCCAATGGCTCTGATACCAATTGAAGAATATGGATAATCTTATGAATCAATAAGGTGGGTTGAAGGTTTCTAGAGAGAGAAAGTAGTGAGAGAAAGTGAGATAGAAATATGTGTTTTTATTCAAATGAAAGTGAAACCATAACCAACAACCAACCCCTTTCCATGGTGGAAAGGGGTATTTATATCCAAGCCACTAATGGGCTTGGGCCGACCCATGACAAGCCCATGGGCCGGTTTTTACTTAACTAAATAAGCAAACATTAACTACGAGCTATACAACATTAATAATATTGTGGAGTGACCGATACTTCTAATATACGTTAAAAACGTATTTCTAACAGCTGAGAAAGAGTTGAATATATCGGTTGGTTGGAACAGTAGGTTTTATACTGAGATGGTTGAGAAAGGAGTGATTCGTAAGCGCCCAACTGAAGATGTGTCTTGTGATCGTCCGAAGACGATGGATGATGGACCATCTAGCAGTTCTTAATAGACCAGTCTATCTTTAGTAGTATCTTTTGTATCTTTTGTAACTTTGACTAAACCGACTTATTAGTTAGTAGATCTGGCACGAATTCTTGGCATGTATAGTGTTAGAAACTTTGATGTGGAATGTAATTAAGACAATGTGTTTGTTTCTAATCCAAGAAAATATGTATCTTTGTCTTGAATTCCATATCGTGCCTTATTTGTATCTTGATTATGAATTCAATCCATCTTACATGAATCTCTAGTTGGGTGAATGCTTAATATACTTTGAAATTGTGAAATTATAGAACCATGCCGCCCAAGAAAGTTGTGACTGAGGATGATGTACGTAGGATCATTGCGGAGCAAGTTGCCGCATCTATGACTAAAGTTATGGCAAATGCTAGAAATGGAGCTGGCAGTAGTGGAGCAGGCGGTAGTGGAGCTGGCGGTAGTGGAGCTGGCGGTAGTGGAATTGGTAGTACTAATGTGAATGTGAATGCTAATGCTGGAGGAAATGTAGGAGGGCTTGGACCTAATGCGCCTGAAGTCGGTGGTTGTACTTATCTGACGTTCATGAAGTGTGAACCACTCCCTTTTAATGGAACTGAAGGTGCTGTAGGATTAAGCCAGTGGATTGAGAAGATTGAGTTGGTGTTTCAGATTAGTAAGTGTAAGGAGGAGGATAAAGTGACTTTTTCTATGGCTACTCTTAAAGGTCGTGCGTTGACTTGGTGGAATGGGAGAATTGTTTTCATGGGTATTGATGTTGCTAATGCTACTCCTTGGGCTGAAATTAAAAAGTGGATGACTCTGGAGTTCTGTCCCCGTAGTGTGATTATAGGGTTGGAACAAGAGTTAATTCACTTTAGAATGAAAGGTGTGGACATTGATAGCTACACAAACTGATTCCATGAGTTGGCCTTGCTGTGTCCTCGATTGGTGGAACCCGAAGAGATCCGAATTAAACAATACATTAAAGGGTTGACCAAGAATATTCGAGGGGACGTGGCATCATCAAAACCATTGACCATTGATGATGCTGTTAGAATGGCATACCAACTCATTGGGCAAATAATTCAGGATAGGGAAGATGAAGCACATGCTTGTGAGAAAAGAAAGGGTGATGGGGATCGTGGAGGTCGAGGTGATAATAGGCAGAATTTAAATCAACCAAAGAAGGGGGAATGCAAATGCTCTTACCAACAACACACCGTGCAATGATGAAAAGTGTCCTAAGTGTGGCAATAAGAGGCATGTTGGCGACTGCTGGAAGTGCCAAAATTGCGGAAAGCTTGGATACAAAGTGGAAAAGTGTAAGAGGGGAGTTATTTGCTTCAACTGTAATGAAGAAGGCCATAAGAAATCGGATTGCCCTAAGTTGAAAGCGATTGGACCTGGAAGAAACCCCCAGGGTGGTGCTTATCAACTTGGAACGGTTGAGGTTAAGAAAGAGGATCTGAATGTCGTTACTGGTACGTTTTTACTTAACAATCATTATGTTGTTGCTTTATTTGATTCGGGTGCTGATAGGAGCTTTGTATCCACTAAATTTAGTGCCCTTATTGACATTGAACCTGTTGAGATAAATACTAGTTACGAAGTGGAATTGGCTGATTGTAAATTAGTGAAAACTAATAAGCTGTTAAAAAGATGCTCTCTAAATCTCTTAAACTATTCCTTTCTGATTGATTTGATGTTGATAGAACTAGGTAGTTTTGATATTATTATTGGTATGGATTGGTTATCGTTGAATAATGCTACTATTTTATGTGGAGAAAAGAAGGTTAAGATTCCTCTTAGGAATAGGACGTTAGTAATTGATGGTAATCGAGGTGAATCCCGTTTGAAATCGTTTCATGGATTAAAGTCCAAAAGTATATCAGGAACGGTTGCGAGCTATTCTTAGCTCAAGTGACCGGCAATGAGTCTAAGGAGAAACGATTGGAATATGTACCTATTATCTGTGATTTTCCATAGGTATTTCCTAATGATTTACCCGGATTTCCGTCGATAAGGCAAGTCGAGTTTCGAATCGATTTAATTCCTGGTGCTGCACCGGTGGCACGTGCGCCTTACCGGTTAGCACCTTCTGAATTAAAGGAATTATCCGAACAACTTAAGGAGTTGTCTGATAAAGTTTTTATTCGACCGAGCTCGTCGCCTTAGGGAGCTCTACTCTTGTTCGTTAAGAAGAAGGATGGATCTTTCTATATGTGCATTGATTATCGGGAACTGAATAAGTTGAAGATTAAAAAAATCGATATCCTTTACCAAGGATTGATGATTTATTTGATCAACTACAAGGATCTAGTGTGTATTCTAAGATAGATATGCGGTCTGGATATCACCAACTTTGTGTCCGTGAAGAAGATATTCCTATAACTGCAATTAGAACTCGTTATGGACACTATGAATTTTAAGTAATGCCATTTGGGTTAACTAACGCACCTGCGGTCTTCATGGATCTAATGAATCGAGTGTGCAAATCCTACTTGGACAAATTTGTGATTGTGTTTATTGACGACATTCTAATCTATTCTAAGAATAAAGAGGAACATGGAGAACACTTAAGGATTATCTTGAGTTTGTTAAAGGATGAAAAGTTGTATGCTAAGTTTTTGAAATGTGATTTTTGGTTGGATTATGTGCAATTTCTTGGTCATATGATTAACAAAGATGGAATTCATGTTGATCCTGCAAAGGTTGAAGCTATTAAGAATTGGTCTGCACCGACAACGCCAACGGAGGTGCGACAATTTTTAGGATTAGTTGGCTATTATAGGCGATTTAGAATTTTCCTTAGTAGCTAAACCCCTGACTAAGCTTACTCAGAAAAATAAACCTTTCGTTTGGGGAAGTGAAGAAGAAGGAGCATTTCAGATATTGAAGCAAAAATTATGTAGTGCACCAATTATATAATTACCCGATGGAAGTGAAGATTTTGTAGTATTTTGTGATGCATCTCTTAGAGGTTATGGAGTTGTCTTGATGCAACGAGAAAAGGTGATAGCTTATGCTTCTAGGTAATTAAGGAAAAATGAGGAGAATTATACTACTCATGATCTTGAGTTAGGAGCTGTAGTCTTTGCTCTTAGGTTGTGGAGACATTATCTGTATGGCACCAAGTGTACGGTATTCATCGATCATAAAAGCCTACAGTATATTATCGATCAAAAGGAATTAAATATGAGGCAACGAAGATGGATAGAGCTGTTAGTGATTATGATTGTGATATAAAATATCACCTGGGAAAAGCAAATGTTGTTGCCGATGCATTAAGTAGAAAAGATAGAGAGCCTATCAGGGTACGTTCTCTAGTCTTGACTGTGCACAATAATTTGCCTGACCAAATTAGTAATGCGCAAATAGAAGCCTGTAAGAAAGAAAATTTTGTTAATGAAGGGTTTCGAGGAGAAGGGGATCCTTTAGAGGTTAGAGCAGATGGAGTGAAATGCTTAAGAGGTCGTATGTGGATACCTAAGTTTGGAGGCTTAAGAGATTTAATTATGTTGGAATCCCATAAATCTAAATATTCCGTTCATCGTGGATCTGATAAAACGTATCATGATTTGAAGAAGTTTTACTGGTGGTCGAATATGAAAGTTGATATTGCTATGTATGTTCTTCAATGTTTGACTTGTGCAAGAGTCAAAGCTGAACATCAAAAGCCGTCAGGACTACTTCAACAACCAGAGATTCCTGAATGGAAGTGGGAGTGAATTACGATGGACTTTATCACCAAGCTTCCTAGAACATCATCTGGAAATAACTCGATTTGGTTCATTGTCGACAGACTGACAAAATCAGCACACTTCATTCCGGTTAAAGAGCAGTTCTCACTGGAGAACTTGACTCGTATTTATCTCTAGAATGTTGTATGCAAGCATGGAGTGCCTGTATCGATCATTTCAGATCGAGATCCTAGATTCGCATCGAATTTTTGGAAATCTCTCCAAAGATCTTTGGGAACGAATCTCGACATGAGCACTGCTTATCACCCCCAAACCGATGGGCAGAGTGAAAGAATGATACAAACACTGGAAGATATGTTGAGAGCTTGTGTGATAGATTTTGGTAAGAATTGGGATAAACATTTGCCTTTAGCAGAGTTTTCGTATAACAATAGTTATCATTCTAGTATTAAGGTCGCACCGTTTGAAGCTTTGTATGGTAGGAAGTGGGAAGTGTAGATCTCCTGTATGTTGGAGTGAAGTTGGGGATACCCAGCTCACAGGACCAGAATTGATCCGGGAAACTACAGAGATGATAGTTCAGATTAAGAATCGGTTGTTGACTGCCCGAAGTAGACAGAAAAGTTATGCGGATGTGCGGCGGAAACCGATGGAGTTTGAAGTGGGTGACCGTGTAATGTTGAAAGTATCTCCATGGAAAGGCGTCATAAGATTTGGAAAGCGAGGGAAATTGAATCCCCGCTGTATTGGACCCTTTAAGATTTTATCTAGAGTAGGTCCGGTGGCTTACAAATTAGAGTTACCCCAAGAACTTCATGGTGTTCACAACACATTCCATGTATCTAATCTGAAGAAATGTTTAGCAATGTGTGATGAGAAAATCTCGTTGGATAAGGTTCGAATTGATGAGAAGTTGCATTTTATCGAAGAACCCGTAGCGGTTATGGATCGTGAGGTAAAGCAACTTAAACAAAGTCGGATACCTATCGTCGAGATCCGGTGGAATTCAAAGCATGGACCAGAATTTACTTGGGAACGAGAGGATGAAATGTGGAAGAAATACCCACACCTCTTTGATTTCAATAAGAAACGGACATCAAAATGAAATAGATCACGAGGACGTTGATCCCTTTTAGGAGTAAATGTTGTGACAATCTAACATTTTCAGGTAGTAAATTATTTTCTCGTATATTATTTTGAAACTTATTTTTGTGTGGGTTGATGAACTCACAATTTACGGGTTGAAATTTTGGCTTACATGCATAATTTAACGTCCTTTACGACTAAACCGGAAACGTATTTACGTTTTTGAACTCCGTTTTTTATGAAACAATTTTTATTAGATTCGTTTTGTGCCGTTGATTCATAATTTATAAAAACGTTTTTCGTAAAACGACCCGAGGGCACGCAAATCGAGGAAACTAGAATCGAGGAGTACCCGTAAATAAATGGGGATGAGACAAGATAACTCTTGCCCCACCCCCACCATGGGACGGCTAAAGCTTAGCCAACACACTTGATGTGTGTCAACTTTATATAAAAGACTAAGACACTTGTCCTAGTTTTGCATCAAAACCATTTACCTCATAAAACAACTAGCAACTAAACAAGCTACTCATTTTCTACATGCAAAATTCACACAGTCTCTCTCACTCTCTCCCTCTTGCCATCCACTCTTCACCATAAACACCACCATTTGATCTAAATTCAACCATAAATCTTGTGTTAATCTTGCATAAGATGAAGGCCTTATGAAGTCTTGTTGATTGGAGGTGATCATAACATCTACAAAGGAGTTTTCTTGGTGTCTAGGACTGAGTTTTCACAAGATGTTCATATAGTTGGGTGATCTTGAAGGTGGTCTTGGTTTATCACGAGATTTGTCATCAAAAACCAAGCCTTGTTCATAACTTTCACTATCTTGGTTGGTAACAAGATCATTTCTTCTATTACCTTGTTATTTTGTAAATGTAATTTTGTATTTTCTTTCTAAATGTATATGTATATGATGATATATGATGATCAAAGTATTATGTGGGGATCTTGTGTTGATAAATTTGGTTAAAATGATTAAAAGCTACATGTAAAGATGTTAAAATCATGACTAAAATTGTAGGCTGTATAAAACAGTAAAGAACCATATGATAACTTGTTAAAATAACTTGGATTATTGAATATACAGTAAGGTATATGATTTTTACACATGTGAGAGTTGACCACTCAATGGAATCCATAAAATGAGTAAGATATGATCAAAATATTATTAAGGTTCAAATATGTACAGTTTATTTTGGACGAATTATTTGGGATACTTAGAGGATGAATGAGCAGTAGCTAAAAGGAGTTATATGTAGCACATATTATTTAGTTTGTGCTGCCCAAAATTGAGCTTCTATCACCTTGTAAAACTCAAGATATGGTAAAAATGGTGAAAGTGAGTTTCATAATCATATTTGGAAAATAAAAGTATATATTATAAAATTAGTACTCAAGTAAAAATAATATAAAATACATACCTAAAATCCACTAACTTATATAATACTTATAAATAAGTTATATACTTTGATAAATAAATATGACATTTTATAAAATTACAGATTGATATGTTTTATAAGTTATAAAACAATACATATAAGTTTTACGTCTTTTCGGCTAAAACCGAACGATTAACGTTTTCGTCAAATAAAACTTAGACGGTCGGACCCGTCTAATCTAAACTTTTTATAACTCATATACTGATGTATAAGTACATTTTACAAGTAAAAACCGATAAAACCCAAGCTTTATAACTTATGGACATTAACGGGCCAAAGTAGCCTTATTGGACTATTGACCCAACTAGTTTGGCTAAACACTAATGGACTTACTCATTGGGCTTAACCCACTTGGGCCCAACATATGAGTATAGGCCTGATATTAAAAGTATAAATAGGCTAATATAATGTATTGGGCTTATAATGGGCTTATTGGGCCTCAATATGTAAACAAGTTAAACTAGTGTAACTAGTCTAAAATTTTTACCAACACATAACAATATAATGTTGAATAAAGATATAAAATCCCACTTGATTATCATCATACTTATAAAATCATCATATATATACATAGCCATTATTTTTATAAAGTCATTGGACAAAAGTCTAAGACCGAGTATTATTTATATAGGTTTCCGTGATTGAAGCACGCCCGTCGCCGATAACCCGCCTTTCTTAATCAACTGAGTTCATAGCCTTGCACTTTTTAAATATTTTATAAAATGTTTTGTAAACCCGCGAGGGAGATAACATGTTAGTTTTAGATAAAAATAGAACACAAGTAGTCCCGATGGTATGATTATTGATATGAACTCGAATGATGCTATGGCCCAATAAATGAGATGTAAAGGATTATTATAGTTAGGTTAGGTCACTTAAAGTCCCATCACATGAATTGTGAACTACCGGGATTTGGTAGACGCTTATGCTTATAATAGTACTATTTGGGGAAGATCACCCCAGTTCGCGCCTTGACGGTTGATCCCCGTCGACATTGATTGGTAAGCGAATTTATGTATGAGAATATTTACATAGCATGATTTTTATGACGACATGCTAACTTAGATGGCAAATTGTTTGTCGGGTTTGCGGCCCGTTGTTTGTTATAGTAAGGTAACAATGTCATGCGGCTAGTAATAATCCAATATAATCCAATGTGATCCAAATATCCAATATGATACGATGTAAATAACGATAATATTGAGACTACGGTTTCATAGACGGTATAAGATGTATGACTTGATTTATATATATTGCCTGACTAGCAATACGAGGACTTACTTCTGATATTATACTTGTGTTCTGATTTCTATGACTGTTTTATGTAACGGTTTTATTAAACTCTATGAATTCACTCGGCATTCGCTGATATAATTTTTGCATGTTTTATCTCAGGTGCTCGAAGGTCTTGGATGGAGATCGACTCTGATTGCCCACATAATATAATTATTCATTCGATCTATGTTTTATAACTTTATGACTGTGTAACTTGGGGACCTGCTGTAAACTTAAAACTTTTATTCGAATGAATGTATGTTAAACCTTGAGCAACCATTTTTATGCGTTGTCTATGATTGGAGTTATTGTGCTATCCCGTAACACTCTATTGACTCTTCCGCTGACCCGATACGAAATTTGAGAGTGTTACAATTCTTGTTCTTTTTTATCCAAATGGGTTTAACCGAGATTTTCGATTTCTGTGAGAGCTTAGAAGAAGAAGCTTTAGGTTGAGAAGTTTGTGACAAAGAAATGTCAAGGTTAGGAAATGAAGAATTAGGCATTATGAGGGATGAAGGAAAGAACTCCCAAAAGAGAAGAATTTAAGAAAATAGGCAAGGCAAAGATTTGAAATGAAAAAGAAAGGTTTTAAGGAATGTTTAGCCAAATTGGGTAAACAAAGAATCTTAACTAAAATAGTGGTCAATGAAGAAAGACAAAAAATAAGCCAATAACAGCTTTACTGGGCGCGGTTCTTTAAAATAGCCCGTGGTTCCATATCGATATGGATCCGCCTGGAGGCTAAAGAACCGCGTCCAGTGGACTGCAAAACTTGATTTTCAAAAGTTTTGGAGAAAGATAAGACTTTTTTAAAATTTTGCAAATATCGGATTTTTATCTCTTTTAGCACTAGAGTATGCTAGGGTTGCATAAAAGCAACACATTCACAAAGAATGTCTTGACAAAGGGTGACAATATATTTAAATAATATTTTGGTCCAATTTTAAGTCAAGTTTTTAGAGGTTGTAATAGATTTAGGTTCAATTTTAAATAAACTGAACTTGTTTAATGTGATCACATAGATTAAAGCACATAAAAACTAAATCCATAAATCATCCACATGAGAAAATCATGAGGGAAAGAAAAGGTAATACAAGAATTAAAAAGACAATTAACTACTACAAAGATAACTAACAACTAGGTCTTGAGTTCATAGTTCTCTTTGGCTTGACCTTCTTTTTTAAAAAAAGCATATTAATTTGAAAACCAGCATTCATCTCCTAGGAGGAGGCATGGAGAACAAGACAAGCAAAAAATCATGCAACCTTCTATGAAGGCCAAGCATCTCCATCCTTAGGTTTTGAATGATTTAGTTATTATAGAGACAACATGGGCAATTTGCACCATGAGCTTCTAAGAACCCAAAGAAGTAAGGATCACCCATGAAGTGAGGGATAGGAATGCCCAAAATAGGAACATTAGTGTTAGAGGGTGGAGGAGGTGGTGGAGGCATAGTGTCCAAGGGTGAGATGGGAGAGTTTGGTAGAGTAAAAGGAGATGTAACCAAAGGCTCAAGTACAAAGGGGATACTTTGTAGAGGTTGATGTTGAGAAATCCCATCCAAAGGAGGACTAGGGGTGAAAGGTGAAGAAAGTTCATTTTTTCTTGATTGGAATGAAGAGGAGGTAGAACCATGAGAATGGTTAGTATCATGGGTTGAGTTTGTCTTGCATGGAGCAAGGGGTGGTGAAGGTGAAGATGAAATGAGAATGGGAGAGATCTCGTTTTTAGGAGTGTGAAAAGATGAAGAACCAATGTTAGGTATCTTGATCTTAATTTTGAGGATTTTTTTAGGAAGAAGTTTCGGAAGAAGTGGATGTTCTAGTGGACACCAACGTTGTGTGTTAAGGTTTAGAGAAGAGTTGAAGGGATGAAGAACACAATCAACATGAAAGGGTTTAAGAAGAGAATGGAATGATCCAAACTAGTAATGGGTTAAAATCATTTTAGGTGAATAATGAAATTAGGTATCCTAGTTTAGGAAAGTGCAGGTTTTTCAAAAATTTTATCAAAGTTTTACATAGATTAAAGAAAACAGTGTAAACCAAAGATTCTGTCAAAACAGGAACAGGCGGTTCCTTACATAGGTCTGCGGTTCTTTATCGCCAAGGAACCGCGGGTTCGGTATGGAACCGCGACCAGTGATGACAGAAAAGTGCACTTCCTTAAACTTTGGTCAGTCCAGATTTCACACAGGTAAATAACAAGCCGAAGTTAACTATAAGTCAAAATCTAGGAAGCTAACAAATACATGATATGCACAAAGCTATGTAAATCGAAAGAACGATTACACTAAAATTAAGGATTAAAATAGTTAGCAATCCAAACAAGTAGTAATAGTCAATATACATAAAGGAAAAGAAAGCAAATGTTCAACACATAACATGTTGAACAACATGTTCTCCTTGAATTAAATCAAAGTCAGTATCTTCTTTTCTTGCCAAGTCCCTTGATCAAATTCCCCAAGTATTTGAATCCCTTTCTTGACTCCACTCGATGATCAAACAACTCACCTCGAGTCCTAAGATTTTCATGGTAGAGACACTCCATGTTGAGGTCTTATGGTACTTCACTAGTGGAATGGTGAGGAGAAGGAGCTAAGTCTTCAAGTCCATCCACGAATGAGTTTGTGGATTGACGGGAGTTACTTGAAGAGCCGACATGAGCACTAGTACCTATGTCACCACCATCACTTGGTGACATATCAAAGTCCTCATCATCGAACTCTTGTTGATCATGTTTTCTGGAACCTTTATCACTTCTAGGCTTTCTTTCATATACCTCTTGAATAGGTAACATCACCCGTTGAACCGGTTGAAAGCGAGAGAAGTCAAGGAAGGGAAAATCATGAACAACCCTCTTAAAGAGGCGAGTAAGAAGCATAGCATAGGGTAGATTTGTTTTGGGTTTGGAAAAAGCATAATTAGTTCGTCGAGCGATATAGTATGCCAAGTTGTACTTGGTTTCGGTAAAGATGTAAAATAGCATATGCACCATACACGCTGGAATGTGATCCCGGTTCCCACCAAGACAAAATACATTCTCCCTAAGGATCTCGGCCCAACTAACCATATAATCCTTAAGGTCGCTTGAGAGAACCTCATAACGATTTACAAGTCGTTTATTAGAATGAAGGCTTCTCACAACGTTTCCATCACGCTCTTTGGAAATGATTTCAAGGATAAAATCGAGATCAACTTCATAGTGGTCATTTGGAGGTTTATCGTTAGATTCATCGAGAGCATCAAGTCTCCATTTGTCTGTGAAACGACAAGTACCCTCATATGACACACAAAGAATTTGACCAAAGGTTTCGAGAGAGTATTGAATGACTTGATCATTCAATAAGAATCTAACGAATATTCTACCATTGCATTCAAAGATAGAATAGGTGCTAAAGAACTCCAAAAGAAATACATGATATATCTCTTCATCTATGTAAAGCAAACAATCAAACCCCGTAGGCTCAAACATAGATTTGATATAGTCATAACCCGTAATTTCTTCATCAACAGTTCTACCTTCATGGAAACAACGTTTTGAAAGAGATGAATAGGAGTTTTGAAGTTGGATAGAAGCAAAAAATTGAGAAAGGTTTGGCATATATCGTCTAGTGTTTTGATGATCTCTCTGATATCTTGAAGGCATGATTTGTACCTAAATACAATAAACAAAAATATTTCTCCAATCACTCATAAGAAAAATAAAAATAAAAATTTCAAAAGATGAGAATGTGTTTCATCAATAGCTTGACACACAAATGATTAATCCTTGTCATTCTCATGTTCACAATGTACCTATTTCACCATTGATCAAAACATATGAACTATGTAAGATCAACAATGAACTAGAACATTGGTTTTTGGTTTTTAGGTAAGCATTTAACAATGCCATTACCAACTTGTTCATGGATTCATATCAATTCCATCAATTAACCAAACTATTTAGTCAAAATTCGGATTTGTTCTACAAATGGGTTTTAGTGAAATCTCAATGAATATGAACCTAGGGAATCATAGTAACAATACTATGTCAACTCTTATTCCTAGTAAGGTTCTAATTCAATGTCAATTTTAAAAATCCCCAATTATGAATGTATGAACCCTAGAACAAATTAGATGAAATTGAAAGAAATAACTTACAATTAATTGATCTCGGATGATGGATGAGTGAAACCCATGAACTTGAATCAATTAATTTGAGTGATTGAAGGTTTTTGAAGCTTCAACTATGGTGGAAAAACAAGAGAAAACCGTCGGCTGTGTGTAAAGGAGAGAGAAGAACTTGTTTGAAAAAGATATTTTAATAAAACTGGCGCTCTGACAAAAGCTACTGCCCGCGGTTTCTTATCGATAAGGAACCGCGCCTCTGAGCCGCCAGAGATAAAGAACCGCCTATAGAGGCAGGTTTTTATCAAAGAAAGACAATGAATTTTTGAAAACCAAAGTTTTTAAAATACTTAAAAATATATCTTAAACCTTTTAGGATACCATTGGACCACCACAACACTAGGTAATAATGCCTTGTTGAAGGATTACGAGTTGAATCGAGATAGGAAAAGATCGAAATGAACAAACGACTACTCGTAGCAAAAAGGCAAAGGGAAAGGAGTCAAGAGAAGTGACTCAAGACCAAGAACATTTCTCAAAGGACAAATGACATTCTTCGAATTGAGGAGGTGAAGAGCTTGTGCCATATATAGTGGTTTAAGACGTGCCTTTCCGGCGATAGTCTAAACGGCTTTGGTAATGAATTATACCAAGCAATTTTGATGCATAGAATAGATTCATTTTCAAGAGTAGTCTTATTATATTTCAAAATATGATCAAAGCATAGATTCACTTTTTCTCCCACATGATCGGATAATTATTGCTAGAATTAACAATAACAATATCCTTGGAATATTTCAATTCCAAATGTGTAAAATCCACCTACAACTTAATGAAGTAGATTGGTATCTCAAGGGATTCACTAATCATCCTAGATATGAGCTTAATTGCACAAGTTACACATGATATAGGGCATACTAACCGTAAGGGTGCAAACCATGGAAATCATGCTTGATACTTTAAGCTTCTACTAACTCACCCTACATCTCCATAGTGAGTCAAGTATCCAAGCAATGAAGGTTTGAGATGGAAAGAGGAAAGAATCACAAACCACAAGTAAATGTTAAGGCAAGGATGCCAAGAACAAGCATATAGTCAATTAATGATCAAAAGAATGATCAATAGGCCGTGTGGAAGAACGAAACCGTACCTTGGCCACAAATTGCATTCTGAGCTTTCAAGAAACCCATGAAAAGCCCAACTATGACTAATAGTGACTACTAAGTCTTCAAATACTAGTATCACTTCTACCCATCTTGATATCATCATTCAGTGATGTTGGAAATCAAAGAAGATGAGTCTTCTACAAGTGTAAGTAACTCAATCCAATCAACAGAATGATTTATCTTCATGAGTACCTACACATAACAAGATGCAAACTAGTAGATACATTTCAAGAGTAAATCTAAAATGCATTAATACTACTAATTTAAGTAATATACAATATTAACATTTTAAAAGGCTTATTTTCAACAAAAGATAGTTTTGACCAAAGAAAAACTTTAGTACAACTTAACCTTCTAATTTGAGGAGACAATGGATCGATCCAAGTTTTAAAGTACAATATACTTCAAAGATCTTGTGTCACCATCGCTCTGATACCAATTGTAGAAACTAGAAGGGGGGTTGAATAGTTTCTCATCGGTTTATCTCCTAATTAAAATTCCTTTGAATTAGGCGAGTGCACGAAACTATCTTTTACTCGAAATCTAGTTGCATAATGATTAGGTTCAATTCTAATGCATTACCAATGTATAGTAAGTGTAGTGATAATGAATATAAGTAAAGAGTAAGGAAAGAAACAACCTAGTAGGAAGACACCAAGATTTATAGTGGTTCGGCAATGAGGCTTTATCCTCGTTCCTACTCCACTCCTCGAGTACACCTTACTCGAGATTTACACTATATCCACAAGCTCCCTTCTTGGCGGAGAAAACCTTACAACGTCGCTTACATTATTTTTTGACACTAAGCTAAATGTCGAGACCTAATCTTAGCTAGGACCAATCTACACAACGTCGCCCACTTCACTCTTTTACGACACAAGGCTAGATGTCGAGTTCTAATCCAAAGGTAGAACCAATCTTCACAACATTGCCTACTTCACCATTTTCCGACACAAGGCTAGATGTCGAGTTCTAATGCAAAGCTAGAACCAATCTTCACGACTCTTGACTTTGAAGCTAAGTGAGAACTTCACACAACACAACTACATATCACTTTATAGTTTAGTGAGAACTCACAATACACAACCACATCACTTTATAGTTTAGTGAGAACTCACAAGACACAACCACATCACTTTATAGTTTAGTGAGAACTAACACAACTAATTACAACTCAACTAATCATATCCAAGTACACACATGTAGCTTGGATGTACACAACATAAATCCAAGCACACACATGTGCAATGGATGTACAAAACTCTAATCTAAGTATTCACAAATAGCTTGGATGAACACAACTAGTCTAAGTATTCACAAATACATTGGATCTACACAAGATATAAATAAACAAATGATGAACATGACTAGATCTTTAGGAGAAGGTGATCTTCATCAATGCTACATCTTTAATCACATCACAAGTGTGTGAGTGATCTTCTCTTTGGACAAGGTAAAGAAGGAGATCAAGAGGATAATCATGAGTAAACATACTTAATACATTAAGTGATCATTTACAAATAACTAGAATTAGATAAGAGAAAGAAGGATGAAGAAGATGTCCAAAAAGGTTTGATGAGAATGCAGATTTGATCCACTATTTATAGGACAAAACATCCAACGGCTATATCTGCCCGTGGTTCCTTATTGGAGCCCGCGGTTCCTTATCGATAAGGAACCGTCGTAGGTGCTAAGGTACCGCCGGCGTAGAGTCCGCTCCTTTTTTTCTTTTAGTGAATTTGAAACATTTGAGGCTGTTTAAACCTTCAAAGGATATTCTTATGGCATTTGGAATATGCCATATTCAAATTTGCATTTTCATTTTAATAAAACATTTTATTAAAAATAAAGTTTATTAAAAATCTTTTGTTATGTTTGACAAAAATGAGTTTTAAGGCTAATCACTTTTATGATCACTAAGCATGATTAAGATATTTTAGTGTAATGATTATTGCCTTGATGATAGTGTTTGTTAGATAATTCGTTTTATGATTGTGTTTGACAATAAATGTCTTTGTAATTTGTCGTGATCAAAACTAAGAAAGATTAATTAATACTAACAATGTTTTTAGGCATTGCTTTGCATTAACAAGCATTGTTTTATGAGGTGTGTTAGCATGGAGATTAAGAATGCTTAATCCTCTTCTTTGTAATGCTGTCAAGAATTGAATGGATTTAGTTCCATTCATGCAACAAAATTGATCTAATCTTCATTCAGTGTTTCTGTTAATTGTAGAATATAGGTGGATTTGATGATCATTGGCTTTTTGGTTGTTGCTAGTTATGATTCTATGAATTATAGGATATAGGCTGATGCATAATCAACATTACTATTGGTTCATGAAGCATGATACAATTGGAATGAATGGATCAATGTTGTTGTGTATCAGCAGACTTGCATTGTAAGTTTTTAAAGTATTTTATGGATACTTTGTAATGTTGCCAAGAATTGAATGGATTTAGTTCCATTCATGCAAAAACATTGATCTAATCTTCATTCAATGTTTCTATTAATTGCAGAATATAGGTGGATTTGATGATCATTGGCTTTTTGGTTGTTGCCAGTTATGATTCTATGAATTGCAGGATATAGGCTGATGCATAATCAACATTACTATTGGTTCATCAAGCATGATACAGTTGGAATCAATGGATCAATGCTGTTGTCTATCAGCAGACTTGCATTGTAAGTATTTTATGGATATTTCTCTTATTATTGTCCTCATCATAAGGATTGTGTGGTGAAAACTGTCATGCCACCACTAACATTGCGATTTATAAACACTTTTTATAAAATTGCATTTTTGAAAAGGGTTTTCTGAACGCAATTCAATGTTATGGGACCAAAATCTGCGTTTTATAATGGTTATTAAATACCATTATTGTGTGCTCTGAATATTCCGTAATATACAGAAACAATTACAACATTTACAAACGTCTTATTCCTAAATAGATTATCAGTATTCAGAGATACTAATCCTGAATGCGAACTATTAATACTTTATCAAATATTGTATATCCAGTTGACATTATAATACTTTTTGTAAATTCAATTCTATGTTTTGTTCTTAAATGGTTGTAATGCTATTTAAACGATTGTAGCTATATGTGAATTTATAAGACAACAATATAATTTTTAGTATCATACTCAATATATGTAACAAATTTATAATAATGAGGTCAACACTATAATGCAGTCATACAAACATGATCATATATAGGATAAGTTGTATACATCAATACAATGGTGTGGTTAGCAGGTTTTAAGCAGTTGAAGTTCAAGACGGTGACTTTCTACCATGGCGGCAATTTTTGATACAAACAATCATATACTTACATGCACCAGTTATGTATTTTTTTTTTGTTTTATGATACAAAATTATGTCCAGGTTTTGTATTTTTTGGTTTTAAAACTTTGATTTAATAATTAGACATTGCGCAATGTTTAAACAAATAATTATTAGTGTACACTTGAAATACTTGGTGGATGCAATTTTTTAGCAGTACCTACAAACACAATAAATTTAGTTGAATTAACTATGTTTACACATTTTAATGCATTTACACAGTAAACTAAGATTTTTCTTAGAAGTTTACAAAATAATTATTACATGCATGCACATAACTTCCTGTAACCATCTACTATGCCTGTTCGTTTTCCTTGATCAGAATATATAAACACCTCATTTGGTGCAATGGATATCTCGAAACCATTGTTCAAACATACATACACTCTTCCATTCTTTTTAAAAAAATTACAAAAATGTCTGGATCTTACAAGAGAAACTCATCTGCTGCGAATCTTGAAGACATTCAAGCCAATATCAACAAGTAAATTAGTTTATTTAATAAGTGGACTTTGTTCCGCATATCTTTACAATATCTTATATTTTGTGTTTTGTATTTCAGGAAATCGCGTGTGGAATCTACACAACAAGACAATGTAATTGCAGAAACCCAAATTCTGCCTCAAGTGAAACCCTGCAATGATACAACCATCCTAAACCATGATGATCCCTATGATGAGCA
Organism: Glebionis coronaria; assembly: GCA_025667525.1. NCBI lineage: Eukaryota > Viridiplantae > Streptophyta > Magnoliopsida > Asterales > Asteraceae > Glebionis > Glebionis coronaria. Next base: position 164,875,822 of record CM046879.1, read on the forward strand.
TAGGTACTATGTCGAGGAAGCGGAGTTGCAGCGGCAATGGAGGTTGGAAGATGAAGAAAAAGCACTTCTCGAACAGCGAAGGTTGGAAGAGGACAAAAAAGCGCTTATTGAACAACATAAAAGGGAGCAGCAAGAAAGATATGAGGAACAAATTTTTGCGCAACTTGAAAAGGAGGAAAGAGAGGAACTTGTTGCGATTAGAAGGGAACTAGATGAAGAGGAGGAGGGTGAGGATGATTTTTACTATCATTACAACCCATATGAATCAGAAGAAGAAATCGAAATAGAAGAAGATGATTTTGTGGAGTCTCACGATTATGATGAATTGCATCATTCATTTGACCCTGAAAAATATGCTAATTTCAATTTCTAGATTTATGTTTTAAAATCATGTAATGGACATCTTTTGTAATTGTTCAATTAATTTTAAGGAATATTCAGTGCAACTGTGTTTGTTTATGTTAATTCAATTCAATATAATTAAATCCTACTTTTTAAGAGTGTTTAATTAGCAAACAATTTAATCATTAGCAAGGCAAAGCCCAATATTAGTCATTAGGACTTGAACAGTTTAGTAATTCTTCCTTTATCAGCTATAAATCAATTTTAAGTTCATATAACTAGACGCACACTAGGACACAAATTTGATAATTCCATACATTAATACACTAATTCAGGAATTAATCACAAGCATACACATCATAAGGCACAAAGTTACCAAAAGCACGATAGTGGCAATAAACATGATCAACAATCACAAGGGTCTAAACATAAGCATCACAAATAAGTTGCATGAACAAGTAATCCATAAATATTTTCAGCAACAAAAGACATAAAAGATGATCAGCAATCACAAGGGTCATTTAACATACTTGGAATAAGGGAACCTGCATGTATTATGTAATTGATATGTTTAATACATTCAACTACAAAATAATTTTAAAAAAAATACATTTATAATAAGTTTCATTATAATTGTGTCATTCATGACATTTGTATTTTATGCATCAGTATTGACCATAATAGGTTTACATATTTTATATGTTGTTTTGGATAGCAAGTTTGTATGTTGTTTTTACAGCATGTAAGTTGTGTCATTGACATCATTATTGACCATAATATGTATATATACTTTTTAAATATCAATCAAAATACTTTAATAAGTGTTATTATTTAACTATTTCCCTAAAATATAGGGAAATTATGAATTTAAAGAGAAATGTTATATGTAGTTACGGTTATAAGTCGATTGTTATAATATGCAAAAGTGAGTACATCCGTTTTCCTCATTATAGGATGGTCTGAGAATTTTAATTAAGAACGAAGATTGTAGAAGGTTCAAGTCTTACCTTTAATACACGTTTTAAATCACTCATAATTTTAGTAGAGTTGTATCATATCAGATATGGAAGTAAAGTAAATTATAGCGACTGTTCTATTTATGAAACTAGCAGGACGGTTAATGAAACGATTATGTGTTTGATAGAAACACATTGGCGGTACATGATACAATGTTTTTTCATGACTCTATCTTTATCCATAACATACTAAGTTACAGATTCTAAATATGTCAAATAATGACTTTTGAGTCAAAGGTTAATAGACTAATTTATAGGTAAATGGGTCAAAAAGAAAAGTCGTTTTTGTTGGTTATTAATTTATCTATACAAGTATTAAGATACCCATGATTTAACGGGTAAAAAACAAATGATGTTTAAAGTTTACCATTTGTGATAAAAATGGTAATAACTCAAAAGTATTGCTAAAACTACAAGCAAGTACTTCAAGGTTTATGATGAATGGTGATATAGGTTTTTAAAGATAATTTTTTGCCATTTGACCCATTTAGTGTTACTAATTTGTTGTATGTTATGCAGGGTTTGATATCAATGATTGTATTCGAGTCGATAGTAGATGATGATTAAATGTGAGATGAAAGTCGTCATGTTCTTATTGTAGCTGAAACGATTGAATTCGAGTGGATAGTAGTCAAGTTCTTTTGGTAGCCGACATGAACAACGGTATACTCATGTGCCATTGAGGGTTTCAAACCCATGACAGTTTTAGCATATTAATGACATGTGCTATTGAGGTTTTTAAATTTTCCGCTCTTAATATACATATGCAAGTTTTTTTTTAGATCAGGTCATTGATGTTGAAACAATAAACTTGGTATCTCAGTGTTCACATATTTGCTTTCGTATATGGATAGTGTTAAGTGAGACCCATGTATCTCGAGATTTCATTAGTTGATTTTGCGTTTTCTAAAATATTTTAGAATTTTTATTTATTTAACTATTTCCCTAAATGATAGAGAAGTTGTGAATTTAAAGAGAAATGTTATATGTAGTTACGGTTCTAAGTCGATTGTTATAATATGCAAAAGTGAATACATCCGTTTTCCTCATTATAGGATGGTCTAATAAATTTTAATTAAGAACGAGATGGTAGAAGGTTCAAGTCTTACATTTAGGTTGTTTTAAATCACCCATAATTTTAGTAGAGTTGTATCATATCAGAGATGGAAGTAAAGTAAACTATAGCGACTGTTCAATTTATGAAACTAACAAGACGGTTAATGAAACGATTATGTGATTGATAGAAAAACATTGGCGGTACATACGACATGCTTGAAGACCATAAAGGATTGAAGACTACTTTTATTATTGTTAAAAACTTTACTTGCTTATCGAATACTCCATGTTTTTTATATTATTGTTTTCATATATTACGCGAACCCGTTTCATGCTTTTAATATACAGATCTTCTTACTTCTTTTTACGAAAATCACTCTTTAAAATAAACCCGACGTTAAGCGGGTCTAAGCTAGTAGTAAATATAGAAAAGAATAATAAAAAAATAGAATATGATTGCATTGGGTATACCCACTTTTACAGATGTAACCCAGCGTGTTTCATTACAACTTTTGTTTCTTCTCTCTCTCTCTCTCATCACACACACTCTTTTCCCCCAAATCAATTTCAATTTGTGAAACCCTAGGCTATAGCCCTACTGTTTTCTCAGAATAATATTCCTTCCTATTTTCTATCTCAAATTAACCAATAACACTTTCCAAATTTATTTAATTTTACTTAATGGTTAAGTAGACAATGTTACTACATACTCACGTTTTAACAAATTAAGGTTAAAGCTTTCTTTCTACGTTTTATAGTTTTTTTAAGAATTTTTTCTTAAGGGTTTTAAAAAATGGGTGATTTGCAAATGAACCCACAAATGGAGCAGATCCATGGTGAAATTCGAGACAATTTTCGATCTTTAGCGTATGTCTTCTTTCTTTCTTTTTTGTTATCATTATCCTAGGTTTATTTAGTATTATCGTATGCTGTTTTCTTTTTATTTAGTATATGACCTAGCTAATTCTGCTCTTTTTATCGTATGCTGGTTTGTTTTGTATAAAGTTAGTAGGGTATTAGAAAGTTTCGTTCCTTTTCACTTTTAAATCATCTTTAAAATCATAGTAACCTCTAGTTGTCTTAGTGAGCTGATGATTATTGTCAGAATTTTTATCGACAATGGTGTGTTTGCTGTCCTATTGGTTCACTTATTGGCTTTTTTTTTTGTTTCGCCTAAATAGTATGTGAAATCAGATATTACAAGACGAGCTACAGGGGTTACGTATCTATATCTGAACCATAAGTAGTAAATGTTAGTTTTATAGAGAGTATTTATGCTTTGAGTGGTGCTTAAGAAGTAGATAGACTGATGATTAACGATTAATCTTTGTTAACATTTTGAAAGTCGTGTAATATCTGATTAGGTGAGTGATTGCTAGTTGGGTGGATGTGAGACTTCTAGTAGTCTGATTAGGTATATTTAACACTCTAACCGGTGGAAAGGGGTTACTCAATGCCTATCGCTTTAGTGAGTGTTTGAGTGTTCTTTTCAGAAATGCTAATGGTAGACAACCTTATGTTAGATGTTAGAGGGTATGTGATTGCTTGTTTAGTATCATAAATAATTCAACGCGCTTTCGTAGAAGGTAGATGGTTTATACATGGATGGTTTGATGCACATTAAATTGATGTTAATTGACTATTATACCTTCATATGGTTTTTTTTTTTGGTAACCATGGTGTTCCACCTTAGGACGACTAATCCACGGGGTTTGAACCCACCGCCACACTGACTTAAACCAGGTAAAGTCCTCCCTTTTCAGGAGGTTGGCGTGACCTTGGTCATTTGAAATCCGACTGCACTCCTACAGGCTACACCAAAGCTGCTTTGTCTCCTTTATCCGCTTCTTTTCCACTTACAGTCGTATCATCCATTGGAAATCTCTACCGCAGTGTATGATAATTTTGCTACCAACTGCGTGTTTTGGGAACCACTTTACGGTTATTGTTTATGAATTGAGGTGATCCGAAGTGGATTTGAATGGAATAAAGGATGCGGAATTGTTATGGTGGGCCTTGTGGGGGTTTTGAGTAACAAAAGGAAATAAGTTGGTCAAAATCATACAAGGTTATATAATAGTCAAGCAGCATTGGATTTTTTGTATGCATTAAAGCAATCCGTTTATAGACCCACGCCTTTTACATGGAGTTTCTATATTCAAGCATAGACTTGAAAGGCCATAGCTCACAGATTCCTAATTTCATGTGATCTGCGTTAAACCCGAAATAAGAGAAGTACAAAATTGTGAAAATTAGGTAAATCCATATATAGATCCTATATAAGGTATTTTGGTTCCAACAGTTGCACGGTGGTGATTTTCAAGAATGTGTGGCTTGTCAAGCCTCTTTTATGTGCTGTTCTCAGGCTCTGCAATATTTTTCAGATTGAAAGTTATGCATGTTTAAAGTTTGGGTGATGTCCCATGTGTGCTGCTATTGCACTGTACCATCAATGTTTCTGCTAACCACTCAAGTCCATTCTGAATCAGAAGTGACTAAACGCTTTGCGAATAAATGTAGTTTTTTTTTCTTTGTTAACCTGGATTTCTGACTCGATATTGCGAGCTGACTAATCCCAGGGAGACTATCCTTTTGGATAGTCCGGAGTCGGCACAGGTGAACCTTCGTGGCCAATAAATGTAGTTGTCTATTACTCTTGGGAGTTGATAGTTATTTATTTGTTTCCATCAAAGTTATATGTAGCTCCACCTTACGCATGACTGATACATTTTATTTGTATGCAAAATGTACTATAGAAGAATATATAGACTTTATATCTGGTGTGTAGCAATTTTTTTCTTTATTGGGCTACACGCCTGATTTTAACGTTCTATGTACTGTGGTATTTCTTATGAATCTGCCGTGTTGCATAGTGTTGACTATCATGTAGGGTGCTTCGTTTGTGATGCTTATTCTGAGAATATATGTGGCTCTGGTGTTATATTAAACTGGAGGTTTTAAATAGCCCAATTTGAATTGCAGTATCCATGAACTTCTTGTTTTCTATTCTTTTTGAATAAGTTGGCTATATTAGTAAATGTTACTACTAATAAATGGAAGCTAAAAAATGACACTATTTAGTTACTTCCATGCGTAATATACTTTCATAGAGGCCAGTGATATGGTGGAGTTTTTATGCCATCTTTGTAAAGTTTGATATTCGTTAATCTTCTTTAATATAATGAAAAAGGTAAATCATACTAATGTTAGCTAATAACCTTTTTTGGTTTCAGAAATGGCTTTCAGAAGTTGGATAAGATTAAAGACTCCACCAGACAAAGTAAACAGTTGGAGGATCTCACAGGAAGGATGAGAGAATGCAAAAGGTACTTAGCGTTGCTTACTTGTTTTGTCTTTCCTATATGTAAAAAAGCACCTTCTTTCTGAACTCTGAGAAGTAAAAATTTTCCCTTTTAAGTGATTTTATCTGTGTGATCGTTTTCATTGTCCAGTTTTGTTTTTCCACTTTTCCATATCCGAATCTTTCCTTTGATCTTATATTTAATAATATTCTCATTATGGTTATAAGCTAAAACGATGAATCATTAGTGACCACGCTATAAGTACTGCTAAATAGGAAACATACAACAATGACGGTTGGGGGGTTTGGAACTTAAATATGACTCACATTTCTGCTCAGTGTATTATGTTCAAAGCTATGTTTGTTATAGTTCATAGTAGCATAATTGTTAATACATATTTTACGCGTCTGTTGACACTTCAAACGATCACAATTGATGGATATCTCATACGACTATTTCATATGGATGCGTCTTAGCTGATATACATTTATAACAATCAGATTACACTTTTGTAACTTAATGGAACTGTTTGTTTTTAGGTTGATCAAAGAGTTTGATCGTGAAATCAAAGAGGAAGAAAGTAATAATTCTGCAGAGGTCAGCAAGAAACTCAATGATGAGAAGCAATCAATGGTAAGATCTATTGGAACTTATGTTCATGCACCGTATGCTGTTGTCTGCGGTGCTGATGTAATTTCTTATGTGCTCTTTATAACTTGGTGTTTCCATCTAAATTTTTTATTTCTATATCAACGTCTCATAGTGCCTTAAAGTGTTTCTTCAATCGAATTTTCGATCTTGTTAGCTAATGGGTCTGGATGGTTTCTAGCGTTATTATGTGTTGATCATCACATTTACTTATTCTAACCAGCAGTTGGTGCTGGTTGCTCGGTTTAATTAATCTGCATCTTGTTCTAACATGTACTTCTTCTGGTTTAAGTTTCTATAACGCAACTCACTTACAGAATGCTTACGTGTTTGCAGATTAAAGAGCTGAATTCATACGTGGCCTTGAGAAAGACGTAAGTACCTTCATTTTCTGTAGAATATGTTTTTTTGCAATATTCATATTTGGAGATACGTCTCAACACCGTATTAATTTCTAAGCATGTTTTGTCTTGTATGAAATCCAGATACCAAAGCACTCTAGGAAATAAGAGGGTTGAACTATTTGACATGGGAGCAGGTGCCAGTGAACCTATGGCTGAGGAGAACGCACAGGTTGCATCAGGTGAGATCGGAAACAAAGTTTATTTGTTTGTATGTAAGTAGCTCTTCGTAGCGTTTATGATACAGTAATGTAATACCACTTAACTGAAAAAGGCGTATACGAAAATTTGAAGATTGCTTACACCTATCATTTAAAATACAACCCTGCATTCTGAAATGTTCAGCTTATCAGCCATTTAAGGTTCCCTTTCCGTTATTGAATTTGACCCGTTTAATTGTATTGGTTGTATGTGTAGAAATGTCAAATCAGGAGCTTATTCAAGCTGGAAATCAGAGAATGGATGAGACTGATCAGGCCATCGAACGCTCCAAACAGGTGACATTTCTGTTTTTCAATCTCTAATTGGCTGATCTCATCATTACTTATGACTTATATAATATATATGTACAGGTAGTTCAAAATACAGTTGAAGTGGGAACTCAAACTGCTGCTACATTAAAAGGCCAAGTATGTGCATGTCATTATATTTGCCGAATCTAGTAAATTTTTACTTTTATTGTTGCCTGATATTGATGTTTAATATTAATTTTCAGACTGATCAAATGGGTCGTATTGTCAATGAACTGGACACCATTCAGTTCTCAATTAAAAAGGCATCCCAGCTAGTCAAGGAGATAGGAAGACAGGTTTCTACTTTTTCCTTTCGCATAAGCACGGTGATTATCAGTCATCTGTAACTCTTATTTTATTTTTTTACTAAATCACATGTTTTATTTACAGGTGGCCACTGATAAATGCATCATGCTCTTTTTATTTCTTATCGTCTGTGGTGTAATTGCTATTATTATTGTCAAGGTAATCTACTTTGCCCATTACATTGCAGTTCTTTACTATACACCTGTATGTTGTGCAACTGTTATTCTTTTATAAATTGAATTGACACTCATCTGTTATATTGTTGATATATCAACAGATCGTGAATCCCAACAACAAAGACATCAGAGACATACCAGGGTTGGCTCCTCCAGCTCCTGCTGCTAGAAGACTATTGTATGTAAGGTCTGCAGAGCATTTTTGAGGACATTGAGAGGATGATTGTTTAAATCTTAATGTATCGTGCCGTATGATTGTGTGCTATGCTAATATATTCTTTTTTTCTGAGATGTGCATATCGTACTTTCAAGTTTCACATGTAAATGTTTGTTTGGTTTGGTTCCATTGACCTGGTTCTTTTTATGTACACCATCATTGAACATTGTACCGCTTGAAACAAGTCAACATATTATGAATTCTATCGAATATGTACTTCGCATTCTATCTTATGCCTAATATCCCATCTGTACAAGTTTGTAATTCACACTACAAAGGTTTGATCTACAGGATTTGTAGACATCCTTCTGTTCAACGTTGCCTCTTATACTTTGTAAATAACAAACATCAGGAGTTTCATTTATCAAAAGAAAATAGTCAAGTTTATTGGTGAAATTTGAAATTTAGACCTGATAACTGTTTTATCAGCAAGCCCAAATAGAGCCTTCTGGAAGGAAAAAAAAAACTATGTAAATTCTATCATCAACAGTGTCCCCTCACATCAATAAGAGTGTCAAAATTGCTAGCAATTAACATTGTCTACATTAAAACCAGATATAGATATATACACCAAAAGACCCCCTTATATCGATAACAGAGTCAAAATCGCTAGCAAACTTTTGAACATTGTGTAAAAGAGCGAGATATAATAAAGCAGAGATCCATATAAAGATTATATCACTAAATACAACGAATTTGATACAATTTCAAAATTCTGACAAATCGAAAAACAAAGTCTGTTTAGCCTTCTTTCAAGTCTATTTTGGTTCGTCTCAAAATTCAAACAATAACCCACCACCATACTACTCCCACAACAATTGAGTGCTACTGCCTTCGGTTCTATGAAGAGATTGTTTACTTTCCATAAAAAGACGAAAAACGAGTGGAAGAAAGCAATTCTTCTTTTCCACAATTTTAATGCTAAGCCACATGAACATCCCTAAAAGTATGGAATACTATTTTATCTATTTGCTGTATGATGATTATGCCTCTCGGCTGCTAAGTTGTGAGCGGCCAATATGTGAAAGCCTTGAAGAAGCCATGAGAGGTACCTCTTCATCTACATTCATATCTGACATTGAAATAAGCTTCCCGCTATTTGTATCATCATCCAATATATTATTAGATGACTTCTTCTCAAGCCTCCAATCCTGATCAAATAAACATTTTGATCATTTAACATAAACACTGATGTCGGAAGAAATAAAGATGGGACTGCAAACTATGCTATTGTAGAATATGTTATAATGAAAGCAAGCCCACCTTATTCATGCGTTCTGGGATGCTATCCGAAGGAAGTTGAGATGCTTTAACATCCTTCACCTTTATGTAGTTGTACATAACTACACCACAAAGTGCTGCAGAGAGAACGGACAGCAGTCAGTAAAGATTATCATTTTCAAGTGACAAAGCAAAAAAAAACCAAAAAAATATCCAGTCAAACACACTCCATACCAATGGCATAGCCGATAATATTGAGGCCAGTAATGGTGGACTCTGGGAATATTACAGTTGATAGAGCAATAAGTATCCAATCTTTCAGAACACCAGCAACTCGAATAGTAACGGCCCCGGTTCTACCAATGACTAGGAAAATAGAGAAGTTCAATGCTAAAGCGCATACGGCGTTGGAAAAGAAAATCGAATAATTGATCTGAATTTGTGAAACTTCCATGCCGGTCTTCTCCAAGAAATACCACGGGATAAACAAGAATGCAAAACTGGAATAAAGGGAAAAACAAAGTATCAGCCTTCTATAACAGGAACAAGGAGTCCACATTAAAGTTGTTATTGCCAATAAAAAAACTTAAACATCTCCACCATTCTATGCCCCCATCACATATAAGATAATAAAAATAATACGATAAGTGACCCTATATCTCCACATCAAGTATCATACTATTACATCTTTACCTATATAGGTAGAAGTGGTGAAAGGGTGGGTCGGGTAACAGGTCAAATTGGGCTAAGGTCACGTTGACCCGTTAATTTCCCCCCTTTTTTTCATTGAGTATTATAACCATCTAATGCAATTTCTATTTGTTATTTAAGCACAAATTTGGTTTAGTTATAGTAACAGTTTAGAGGGATGTTCGGCTTTGACTTATAAAACCAAAAAGAAATTATGCGTTTTGGTGAGGAAACAAACCACAACGCAGATGCACTGTAGTGTTTAAGTGGGGTTTTATATTTTCCCACAATCAGACCCGTATATATTAACTCGTGACCCAAACAAGACTAAACTTTAAGAAAGTTGCTACAACCATCCTACCCAAAACTGCCATTAGTAAAATAAAAACCACCAACAGAGATGCTCAACTCATACTTCGAAGAAGTGGGAATAATGTAATAGAATTTTTTTCTTTGAGCTCCTCTAATCAATAATACAGTGGCCAACAAACAATGTGGGTGATGAAGATTTTTACAAGTAATACCCCTAGAGCAGAAGTAAATAAATTAAATATACTTTATATCCCTCCCTCCGGTGTGGACAAATTTTGTTACTAGAATAACATTCCTAAAGCAACTGGGAAAAGTTTGAAGCAGAACAAGAAAACGAATAGACAAATAAAGCATCAGTAAATTATAGAAAAAAAAGAACATTTACCTGCATGGAGCTATGTAATATAAGCTTGTAATTGGGTTCAAAGATAAACCCTTCTTTTGCAGGAGGACTTGAGTTAGCACTAGCCTCAAAGCTTCTGCAAAGATGCCTGTGACCTGGTAAAGTGTGCCAACTACATTAAAATGAATTTCCCCATATGAGGAGACCACAACTCCAACGCTGACCAGCAACATGTTCAAGAACACGTCCCACCTAAGCTTGTCAGTGCCACATAAAACAGCCATGATGAGTGTTGCCACCGGCACTGTATCAATTTGCAGTAGTCAGATAGTGTCAAATATGAACGGAATAAGTATATGTTGGAACAAGAGATATGGAAATTGTTTTTACATACTTAGGGCTTTCAGCATCTGAATGAAGGCCACTGATATATGCAAGTAAGCAGTGTTGCCAAACCTGCAGGATAGCACAGCCATGTTAAACTCACTCGAGCAAAGATGTATGTACAAAGGCCAATTGGCAGTATGCACTCTGAGAGGTGTTTTAACCAATGAACATAAACACAGATCTCTTTTAACAAAAAATATAGACTTAACAATGCGACCTGGAAAATCATGTATAGGGTAAAAACATACAAGCATACAACTACCCTGCATGTATAAAAGAGATTTTAAATGATGCATACCAAAGACTTGATGCGAAGAAGGCACTGATGGGAATTACACATGTTGCGTATCTGCCAATCCCGATGAAATAAGAGATTTAGTGGGATGTTAAAGAGTGTACAATAATACAGGCAGATTAATTGTATGAAAAAATCAACACTCTTACATTTCGAACGTCATTTTAACAGGAGCAACAACCTGCAGTATAATAGAGAAAGAAGACAAGTGACAAAGTTAGGTTGAAGTAGTTCATATGATAAAGTTTTTCTGTTCTTATAAAACTCGAGACCGAAATAAAATCATTGATTCTATTATCCCATGAAGTAAACTGTGAGGGCTTATAGCGTCTTTCTTGGGATCGTAAAAAACAGCACAGTTCTTGACTGATCTATTATATAAACACACACAGATCAAGCAATAGATAACCGAGTTTCAGGGACATGGAAGAGCTGAGAGTTCATATTAGTGATAAAAGTTTCATCTGTGGATTCAAGTATTATGTTAACTTAAAGTATAGAGTTGTGAAGTGATGAATTTGTGAAATCATTAGATCGTGGATGTGTTATATCAGAGTCTATTTAGTATATCACAACATAAAGTTCCAACATTACAGACCCTCACATGTAGATCTTACACATTTCTAAACACTTCACAATTAGTATTACTTGAAACATATGAATGGATTCATGTCTAGTATTAAGATTTTACGCCATTAAGAAATATAACTGAAAAATATAGATTATCTAAAATTCTAATGTGGAATCATACCTTGAAAACACGAACCAGAAGGAATGCTACAGCTCCAGAAAAACCCATGTGTATCATAGTAAGCGTTATTGGAAAGGGAAAATTGAAATACTTTGGAGAGAGAACCCACTGCAAAGTAAATAAAAAAATAATAAGTAAGATGCAGTTACATCAGAAAAGCATAATTGTACAGAAGACATGCATTATTTTAGTCACACGGTAGAGCATGGTAGGCCAGGAGTCCCATAAGCCTGCTCACGGTGCTAAGAATTTTTTTTTTAAATCCAACTTGGGGAAAAATTGCATCAACAAAATCTGATGCTTATAGAATGTATAACTAGGCAGGAAGCAGGCCAAGAACAAGCCACGTCCTAGAAGGCTGGAAACCACATACCTAAATTAGTGTTTGACAAACTCCAGGTTGCCTGTTGCCAGACAACCATGACAGAGAACATATAATTTTAGATTCGCTAAACTCAGTTTCTAAAATTTATCAATGGCCATCAATCTATGAGAATTTTTAATGCTAAGATCTAACCAAACAATCATCATCAAACTTGATTAATGATGATATGTATGTCCAACATAAGAAGATAATTGTATTCTATATTATCTTAAGTGCAACAGGAAACACATGATAAAGGAATAATACTAATTTACAGGGGCGGAACCATTTACAAATGGTGGTGGTGGTGGTGGTGGTGGTGGTGGGGGGGGGGGGGGGGGGGGGGGGGGGGGGGGGGGGGGGGGGGGGGGGGCAAATCAAATTTTAGTGTAAAACAAAAAAATTTAGGACCATTTTATTAAAGTGCACCCCACTGTGAAATCGAATTGCCCCCCATTCGGAATAGAAACAATGCAAAAACCTTCAAATTACCTCTCAATGCTAAAAAATAATGTAAGTACCTTATATTTGTATCTTTTTATTTTTTTTTGTATAACGACTTTTGTTCAAAAAAAAAAAATTTGCCCCCCGTCCGTCAACTTCCTGGTTCCGCCACTGCTAATTTACATAATATGTCGTGGCATTTTAATCCCCATGCTACAGAATTTTTAGCAAATATGAGACCTCTGTAACAACTTTTAGAAGAATATCAGCATGCCAGTAATACACGCATCCAATTTTAAGCTATCAAGAGTTATGAGTAACCATTGAAACAAATAATAACATGTAAGGCACAAACTAATTACCTTGTTGTACAGGATAACTCCGGATGACAGCAAAATGTAGATGAATAGGTACAGGTAAGTCAAGAAAAGCGACTTATTAATCATCATTTTGCTGGCAGCTTACTTCACGAGTTTCTTATAAGTTCCCAGATAACAAATTTCGAAATGAGACTCTCCCCAATCTGACGTTTAATATTAAAATTGTTCCTGAACAGAAAGTTGATCCACTTATCTAAAGTGAAAAGGAAACTTCAGCATTCATCGTCCGAACCATACACAGCTATATACGTTATCCTCCTGTAAATAAAATCACAGAAATTCATTAGAATAATACAACATATTAATAGCGTTGCATAGGTAGAAGATTACTTTACATGTATTATATGACATAACAAAATTAAACAAGATCAAAAACCCTTGCCATGTACTTATTTATCAATGTGTAGCTGTCCCTAAGATAATAATGGAAACAGATGTCTAGTAAATTTAGCAATAATGACATTTAAAGTGCACGTGCTGGCGAAAGAGTAAAAGAAACAATAAGAAGATTATACTAACATGAATAAACTATATAGCATAAATATCTCAGGTTATAATACAGGAACGAATTCAAGATTTTTATGTAGAGCTAAACTAAAGTTAACCATGAAAGAAAAAAATGTAAGATTATGTGCAGCTCACTATGATGTTACAGCTAACTTTGCGATAATATTTCGTATGCTAACAAGTGTTTACAAAAATCGACGTCTTTAATGTGCAACTATGGGTAATCTTCCTTGTAGTGCAGAGTGCATACAACAATCTACAAAGACAACTGAGAATTCATCACTTAAATTTCTTACAGATATCTTAATTTAACATCAGTTTTTTACATGCATCCCTTAAGTTTTGATCTCCTTTACTTCCAATTTCTTTCGCCTACTTTCAGTTCATCACTTCAGCACTACCAGCATACTATACATCGTATTAGGTAACATTTTGGTATTCGTCGGTTGAGTGAAACTAAACATCTACCAAACACAACCATCCTTTCCATCTCCTATTAGGTATACCAATACTTATCAAATTGAATAATATGACAACACTAAACATACAATAAAAAACACTTAACGTGAAATAAAACCATTCAACAGAACATAACTCATAGGGTTTGGAATTGGTTATTTTTTTCAGCTTAACAGCTTATTTGAAGACAAATAAGCATCTTGAAGCATCCGGATCATCTGAACTGCTTCTGCTCATATACTTACGTGGGTTCGAATAAGGTGTTTTCATTAACCATGTGACTCATGCGTATTTCAAAGAGCTTATTTGCGATAAAACTTTAATCACCAATTTGCCATCATATCCAAATATCTAACCTAACCCAAATCCCATTATAAACCTAAAAATATCCAATAAAAAGTTATCACATTTCTCGTCTTGTTGCATTTTCATAAAAAAAAAAAACAAATCCAAACACTATTCCTGAAAGTGGTTATCCTTACAAAATATTAAAATAATCTCACACTTTATTTATAGGGATAAATAAAGTGTTCAATCTCCTTTACTTGCCTTCTGTTTCACCTACTTTCAGTTCATCACTTTAGCACTACCACCATACTATACATCGTATTAGGCAACATTTTGGTACTCGTTGGTTGAGTGAAACTAAACATCTACCAAACACAACCATCCGTTCCATACATGTTCCTAATCAAAAGGTGACCATTTAGCAGGGTATAGGATTACTTCTTTTTTTTCTTCTTTCTGCGTAACAACTTATTCCTAGCAGATATATTACCGCAAAATAAGCTTTTTTTTATGCTTATTCCAAAAATCTCATTCAAGACAAAACTAATTTAACTTTTTACCGTCACATCTAATCTATACCTCCAAAACCCATTACAAAGTAAATTAGACAATGTCACACTAATCAAGCGCAGTCGAAAACATATATAAACCCGAATAAAATCACAAAACCAAAACACGCTTCACACATTACACTAATCAATCAGATCACACGAATCTCATGCCAATAACAAACCACTAACTATAAATAAATCCAAATGCCACTATAACACACACCTTATATAACTAAAACATTAACAATAATACAACAATACCTAGGGTTTAGAAACTATAAAAAACATAAAATCAGATCGAGGATGATCTAAATCTGGAAAATGTAAGTTGAAAAGGAGTTAAACCTTTTTAAAGATCGATTGTTACGATGTGATGTGATGTGATGTGTGTGTTATTAGCTACTGTTATACTACTATTAATGTTTGTTTGTGTGGGTGAGTGTGTGAAACTATTTATTAATTTTAATTAGTGTAGTTGAGAAGAAAAACACGTTAAGTGATGAGAGAGGAGATCTTTGTTTTCTACAAATGTGGTTCCACCTATCTATCCATTTCCAGATCTTTTAACCATGTTTCTGTGAATTGTAATTTAAGCATACTCTCTTGTACTTCTTTTATCAATAAAAAAGGTTGCGTAAAACGACGATGTATAGCGACAAATAATTAACGATATGAATGTGTAGTTTTGATGTGACCTTAATGAATATTTACGGGTTTAATTTGTAATTATCGCGAGAACAAAAGTTTATGAGTTATAAAGAAAGAGAGATAAAAGTTTGAAGGTTGAAGGATTAACAATAATAAAATTATTAATTTATATATGTATTGTTAAACTATTCAAAGATCAGGTATCCTGATCTGACTCAGTCGGGTGCATTCTGATTATTTTTATATCACAATAAATGCTTTTTCCTGATCAATTCTTTCATATCCGATTCAGTTCTTGAAGTTCCGTCTCAACAAAAAAAGATAGATCCGCACACATAAAAAACCATAGATCCACACACGCACAAACTTTATCGTTACATTTTCATCAAAATCACCACAATGAAAGGACTTCCACCATTTCAGAACATATAAACATACAGTATATCATAAAATATCGAGAGCTGGAGTTTGATTTTTGGAGGGTTTTGTCTAAAGATTTGGGGGTTTTGGTGACGAAAGATCGTTCAAAGAATCAAATAATTCATGTAGATAAAAAGGTATATAAATGTTTTGGGTTATAACTTTTTAATTCAATTTCCATATTTTTAGTGTTTGGATTGCTTATTTTTAACGTTTTTAGTTTTGGTTGCATGTTGGTGTATCTCGGGTGTGAGAGTGTATAGTATGGTGTTCCTGATAAGTTTAGTGATTGTGTGAAAACCTAATTCGTCCATATGAAGATGTATAAAATTATCAAAAGAGAAGAAAAAAACTTCAAATTGCATCTTATGTTAGACATTAAAAGTATGTTAGTGATGACGTATAGTCCCTAGTCGGGCTATGAGCCCGACCCACAAGTACTACTCGTATCCAATCCACAAAGGTACGATTCACTTGCAATCATAAACTTGTTGATCCCAAACTTAGATCGATTTAGCTTGTGTAAACGAGATTAAATCAAGTTAGACACGTAGAGAAACTTTGTTGTATATGTAACAATTCAAGTATTATGCGGAATTAATACTTAAACAAGAACACACAAACAATGTAAACCAAACTTTCACTTTGATTGATAAAACAAACTTGCGTACTATGAAAGTGTGAAAACGTATATCAAACTTAAACCTAAAGGCCTCCTTTTATAGAATAATGAGCCTTGTACAAGAGTCTGTGTATCAGCTATTTTAGGTAAAGATAAACATAAGAAATACATTGTCGATCATATCTTTACTAGAAACATACTAGAAACATAATACGTGTAGAATAAGTCTTCTATCAGTGCTTGACTTCTTCTTATCAACGCTTGACTTCTTCCTGTCAACGCTTGTCCTGTCAACGCTTGATTTCTTCTTATCAACGTCCAGATTGCTCTTGTCAACGTCCAAGTGTATTGGCTACATTTTATTCCCAACAATCCTCCCCTAAACTTGATATCTACTCTAGTAATCAAGTTTCTGAATAAAAACTAAGAACTAGGAGGATTCTTACAAATTGCATTATATTGGAAATAAATATATCTAATTAAATCTTTGGGCACGTCACTTGAGTAGTCTATCTCTAGATGTGTTGTCATCATTTTCTTCAAAACTTCTTTGGACATAGGATACTCAGCATCCACAAGAAGATACTCAGAAAACTTTGTAGAACTCAAATGATACACACCAGGTGTTGAATATAAACGCCATTGAAGTCCATTGATATCATCCTCAAGATTCTTCCAAACTGGATCTTCTTCTTCTGGTGCACACATTCTCTTGAATGTTGACCAAAGCTTTATTCCATTGACTGAAGTAGGTGCTTCAGTCTCATACTTGGCCAGCAGTAACCTCCAAAGGTCTGCCAAGTCTTCCCTATCCATACTTGCAAACAAAGACATAAGAGTAGTAAAAGTATGTACCTCTTTCCTATATCTGCCAATCATCCAAAACCCGCTTGCATCCTCTTCATAACTAATGATATGGTTTCTGGAATCATGAGGTAATACTTTTACCATATCTAAAGCTTTCATGGGTGAGAGCTTAATACTCTTTCTAATAACAGCTTCACTAGGATTCACTCTATTCAAATTTGAAGGAAACTCAAGTGGAACTCCCTTCTTCAATGGTCTTGGTACAATCATAGCCTTTTGAATCTCCATCTCTTCTGCAAGTTCTTCTTTCCTTTCATATGAAAGAAGCCTGATAGTGTTCATCTCTTGTACTCTTGCCCAAATAGGATAAGCCTTATATTCCAATTCATCAAAGGACAATTCCTGCAACTTCTGAAAAGTTCATCCTCCTTGATGACATATGTGACAACCCTGGTTTTGAGGTTCGTCACTTAGTTTTATTTTGTGCTAGTTGCGTGTCTTTACGTGTTTATGTGCTTATTGGTGTGTATAGATTGTGGTTTGGATATCGTTTCCGGTACGCGGTACCTTGTGAATGAAACGATGTGTGATGATTTCATGTTCATGAGTTCACATGGTAGTGACTATGAAGTGAGATGGTGTTATTTAGTGGTTCTAAGTATACGTATATGTATTATAGAAAATCGTATTTTTACGATTTACGGTTTATCATTTAGAGGTTGCGGATGAGGTAATTAGTCATATGAATATTTTTCGGGATGGTTTTAAGTCATTTAGGACTTAGTTATAAAATTTATTGCAAAATTTGAGATTTTTTTTAAAAGTGTATATTTTACGTCTTTTACGGTAAAACGCGTAAATTTGACTAGTTTTACGGTTTTGTGGTTTTGGAAGCTTTAGGAGCTGAAATAAATTAAGGAAAATTAAAGTAATATTAATAACATAATATTAAATAATAAAAAATAAAAAAAAACGAATTTAGGGGTGTTTGGGTCGGTTTAGACGCACCAAAGAAGAAAGAAAGAATAGAAAAGCTCAAAACAGGCCCAATGGACTTGTAATGGGATTAGGGGGCCTTTAGGACTTAACCTAACCCAACTCATAACCATAATAATCAGGTTTTTAACCTCCATAACATCTCCTAGCCGAAATTCATCAATGGTTGCCAATTAGGGTTCTTCAAAAATTAGGTTTTCTTCATCTTCTATTAATTCAAAGGTAAAACCTTCTTAACCCTTTTCATATTAAATATTTTTAATGTTTCTATGATCATATGATCGATTAGATTAGGGTTTAATTAAAAACAGTATATTAATCATATTTTAATGATTAAATAAATTAAGGCTTGTAATTAGAGGTATTAGGGTTAATTAATGAGGTTGATTTTGTTAAACCCGTTTTTAAAAACTGGGCAGAATTTTGAGTCAATTGTTTTGATCATATCTGGAGTTCTATGAACATTCAAGATGCGATCAAACTAGCCCTGAAAAGGTATTTGAAGTGGCTTTCAAATGCAAGAAACTAGAACTAAATTGAAGGTCGGGAAGTGGGTCAAAAACAGGTTACAACAGTCGGAGGTCAAAACAGTTTTGAATTCAGCCTGTTTTCTTTTTAAGTTTTTGGTTGTTTGGGGTACTTAGGGTTGCATTGGGATCTTCTCACGAACATGAGAGATGGTTTATATATTGTAGTGAGTATCTGCACTTGGGCTAAGATTGTGGTTTAGGGTAAGATCCTCTAATGGTAATGAACTTTTCATACGTTTAAAATCAGTAAATTCTGGATAGGTAGCAATATATACACATATATCGGGGACTTAACAGTAGCTTTAAGGTTAGGGCAAGTGGGAGGTTTTAACTAACATGTATAAAAGTGTGAATATTCCTTTTACAAAAACCATGGGTATATTTAAGTGGACGTTTGACTTAAAGTTTTGAGACCTAAAACTGGGACTGTTTTGTGTAAAATTATGAACGGGATAGCTATTAAACTTAACCAAGTTAGGGACTTGTTAAGGAAGGGTAATGGGGTGATTAGAACTTAACAATGAGGTAATTATATGGGAATAGGCTAGGTGTCCATCATAGGTTGATGAGCCATCTTGGTGATTGGTTCGGGTATTGATTGTGTGTTTTTGGTTTGTTAGCTCGTTGCTAGTGCGAGGACTTGTGAAGAAGCTATCAGGTGAGTTTTATAGTCCCATGTTTACTTTTGATTTTGAATTCCAGATGGGATGGAAGAGACACTGTGTTGAGTTGTTTATAAATTGATGTTGTGAATGTTTTTAAGGTTGAGATGGACTTGTGTCTACATTATGTGATTAACTGCTATGTGATTCTTGTTTGTGTATGATCTGGATTGGAAAGGTACATAGGTGTATGGGCGCCTATGGGACCAATGGTTAATGACAAGGTAGTGGCCTTGGGATAGGTACATAGCGTGGTCATCTATGGGACCAATGGTTAATGACAAGGTAGGGGCCTTGGGATAGGTACATAGTGTGATCATCTATGGTACCATGATGTTTGGTAAGGCTGTGGGCCTTAGATTTGGTTTGAAATGTTTGATCTTGAATTTTTAGTTGTTAATGCATACTTGTAGCACATTGTCCATATGTTATTGTATTGGTGTTTGTTATTCACAGCTTGTAACTGATTTAGTGTTAGAGTCTAAGCCTATGACTCTCACCAACTTTATGTTGACGTGTTTTAGTGTCTCTTTCAGGTGATAACGTGGTTAAGCATGAGAACTTATGTGGCTAGGATTTGGAGAGCGTAGGAATGCATATAGAAGGATATCCCCGTTTCCTTCTTAGTTTACCTTTATGTTTTTTTATAAGTGATGCATGTTGGCACCTATATGTTTGATATGTTTGTGTTATTTGCTTGTCTCGGGTAAATGGTAGTACTGTTACCTATTTACCTAGACTCCTGCATGTTGAGATATTCTCATGACATTTTTGTCGCCATTTATGACATTTCTTATTTCATTTAGTTATCTCTATAGACACGCCATGTTGTGATGATATCCATACGTCGCGCCCCATATTCCGCCATGGTGGGGTGTGACAGAATGGTATCAGAGCCAATGGTTATAGAGAATTAGGTTGCCTAGTTGCGTAGCCTAGTCTATAGCTTAAGGGTCCCTGCATATAGGCGTCATATGAGTATGTGTGCATTTTATTATAATTGATGTGTTTGAATGTTATTTATTGTGATGTTTTGACTAGTATGAATTGAACCATAGTAAGTTCATACTTAGCCACATGTTATTTTCTTTTTGGGTTGTGACTAGTGCGGGTTGAACCATAATCGTCCACACTAGTCATTGTCGTATTTTGCTTAAATTGTACATTATAGTACATAATCTGGTACATGGTAGTTCTATCTTTTGTTGGGTTATTTTATGTACCTGAGGTACATTATTTTTCTTTTGATGTTTAAGTCATGTCCCCTAATAATCGTGTGGTGGTTCGAGTTACTAGGAGTACATGGGTAGGAAGGATTTTAAGCCGTTTCCACTCTTATGGGCGACATGACTTATAACTGATTATGTTTTTGTTTTGGATTTAGTCTAGGCTGTTTTAGCTAGACTATGGATTTCTGTATTCCAAGAGTTTTATTATGTTATTTTTATAGATGGAGTTTTGAATCTTATTGGTTATGTGTTTATGTGCTTAGGTGAGTTGGTGGATTTATGTGTTATTTGTTGTATTGATTCTTATAAGTGTCATCATAGGAGGGAGTGCATTGGGGAAAGGGTAATTGTATAAGTATGATGGCCAACATAGTTATACAAGTACCACAACTTCAATGGGTTCCCAAGAATGGTTGCATGAAAGAGGGTTAGTACATGCTTGTATATGATGAGATGTAGAATTTGGGTATACGTATTATATATGAGTTTATGTAATGGCTACCTACAATATGGCTATTGTTCTTTTTGTGTTATATGTTTTGGGTTATAGTTGTGTTGTGTGATTTTGGGGTCACACGATATGGTTTGGTTTTGGAGGTGGGCTTTATGCCTTGTTGTGGCACGGTGAGATGGTGATTAATCGTATGGAAAAACGAGCGTATAAAGCGATTGATTGACTTACGTGTATGATAACGAGTATGTTTGGGGGATTCAATAGGTATACATATGCGGATGTATATATACTACTATGTGTTAAGTTATGGTATATGGTCGTTCACTAGTTATTATAACTTGAACGTACCTTGTGTTTGTTCGTGTTTTATGGTGCTGGAGATTGGTGGAGTTTCAACGACGTTTTGAATCTTTTGAACTGTGTCTTGTAGCGTATTCTTTGAGTTTCGTATTTCACGTGTACATTTTAAAACGGTGTTCTTGGTTTTAAGTCTACTGAAATAACCTGGGATTTCTTTTGAGATAATGAAATCTTTTGTGTTGAGTCTTACATTTCTTTTGGTTGGTATATGGAAAAAGGGGACTTGGAAATCTAGTATATGATTAGATAGTTGGTCGTATTCGGTAAATTAAGGGTAAGGTGTTGGGGTCGTGTTTGAAACAAGATGTAACATAAGATTTCTTTTTAGTCAACACTTATTTATTTCAAATTCTAAAAGACTTTCTTTAAAATAAAGCGAAGTAAAATTTCTTTCTACTTACATAGTTTATATAATTGGGTTTAACCGATTCACGTCATTTATAATTATTAATTCAAGGTTAAATTGAGTTTATGAAGATTTCACATACAATTTTATCTTTCATTAATATAAAACTGTTTCGGTCAAAACTTGTTCGTTTTTAGAGCTTTTTGAGTGATTTAAAAGCCAAAAATTATGTACTCGGAACGTACTTTTCAAATATTCAGAAAGTATAGTCATGGGAGGTCAGTGGACTGGTCGGAATTGTTGTACAAGTGTCGGGTTCAAGGTTGAGTTTTGAATAGTAGTTTATTTTTATTTGGGGTGCACGGGATACCTAGTCCTTGGGTTGAGTTTTGAGATCGCCTAGAAGGTTGTTTGTAGATGGTTTGAGTCACATAGATGTGGGGAGGTAAAAATAATAATAATAATAATAAATAAGAGTATATTCTTTTGGAAAGGTCGGTCTTTTGCACGGTTTAAATAATATGTTGCGGGGCGTAATATGTTTTGGTTGCCATTGGGTGTTTCTTGGATTATTTTTCGTTGTCATGGGTCGTTTTGAATTGATACATGTTCTGGGTTTGAGTTTTCTTTTGAGTCTCGTGGTTTTTGACTTGTTTTAATTGGTGCACGTGAAATGTCGTTAGTTATCCGTTGGTTTGATTCGTTGATCGTATCTGATGGATTCAGGATGTAGTTTCGGTTTCGTATTGTTCGGGAGCGTTGAGGTAGTCGTATGAAAGACTTGGTCGCGCCTACACGCTTAGTAGGTGACCATGAGAGAACGATCGGAATACCCTTAGTGGGGAGGAAAGAAGTTTGTAGACGAACTAGTGTGGTCATGAGGTCTCTTAGGAGTACCAAGGAGATGAATAGAGATTTGTGGGATATTAGCACAAGTAACGCGCCATAGAGAGTGTTGGAAGGGGAAGTAATACCTCAAAGGTATTTATGATTGTTCGTAGGGCATGTAAGTTTTCCGAAAATTTCCTGAAATTTTGTAGGTTTGCCTATTACTGTGAGGTAGAACCATAAATAGAGCAAGTAGGAGAAGTGAGAGGAGTTGTAGTTAGTGCCCTTCTAAGGCAAATCGTTGATGGAGTGATTTAAAAACAAGAGCTGTTAGAGATTGCAAGGAATGTCGGATAAAAGATGAGTTGCTTAGTAGTAGATTGGATGTGGAAAGAGGTTGAGTGGTCTGATGAGAGGAAGTACCGGTCTTTTAAGATGCGTGTAGAATTTTGCAAGTAGAACGAGGTAGGAATTTATTTGTATTGCCGCTAAGAGAGGGTGCAAGGAGGACATAGTTGAAACTGCTAAGGATGTTGTATGAACGCTTTGGGTTTACGGTTATGTATTTTGCTTCACCAAAGCACTAGCAGTTTTCATGGTGTCAATGAACCAAGTGTGCATGAACGTGTATAAACGAGTTGTCATCGGGAGCGTCGACGACATCTTGAACTACTCAAATCTAAGAAGGAGAGTGAGGCGAATTATGTGTTGGTTTTGGAGTAGAGTTATATGATACAAGGTTTTTCAATGGGTTCTAATTTTATGTCTCTCGATATCCTCTCGAATTGATCTAGGTCTTAAGTGGAATGATTGTTCTTGGTTACTAAATAAAGGGGTTGGGTTTTCTAGTCTAATAGAAAGTGGAAATGAAAGTTTAAATCAAAGGCAATTACTTTAATTAAGATTAACAAAAACTTGGCTGAAAATTTAAAGTTCAAAATAAAATCAAATTAAAATTAAAGTTAACAAATAAATTGTGAAATATGAGTGAAGAAATAGTAAGTAAAACAGTAACTATACTAAAAAAAATAACAGATCCGGAACTTTAAACCTTGATTCGGAACTAACTGATCCGGAACATACTATTCACTCATCCGGAACATACTCATTCGGAACATACTCATGCGGAACATACTCATCCGGAATTTGCTCATGCGGAACATACTCATCCGGAACTTGCTCATGCGGAACTTTCCGAATGAAGGGTGTTGATTCGGAAGTTTGGAAACTTCCGAATAAAGGATTGGTTCGGAGCTTTATGACTGATCCGGAACTTTCCGGATGAAAGCTTGATTCGGAATTTTTCTCTTGATTCGGAACTTTAGTGCTTGGTTCGGAAGTTTCCGAATGAAGGACTCATTCGGAACTTTTTGGCTGATTCGGAAGATCTGGAAACCAGTTACAGTAACTGTATAGCGAAAAACACGGGACACGAATTTTAACCAAAATCAACTCCAATACTTAAAAAGATTTTACCAAATTAAACACAAATCATTTAGACACCATAAGCAACAAATCCCACTAATAAAAACACAAATCCAAACAACTTTTGAAGATCAAATCAAGAAAAATAAAACTTAATAACTTGAAGATAAAGATGATGATGAACAAGATGAAATGAAAGATTAAACAAGAACTTGGTATTGAATGATTGATGTTTTGACAAGATGAAACAAGGATTAAAATTACAAGATTAAAGAACTAAAAATCACCAATCACCCTAGTGGTGATGGTGTTCTACGAACCAGGAGGAAAGAAAAGGGAGGAAGAAAGAAAAACTAGCTCCCTAAAATGTGTGTGGGATGGCCTATTTATAGGTGTTTCCTTTGGTTGGTGAGTGGGTTTTCTCCCGTTCTTCGTGTCTTTTCGTCTTTTCAGAAAAGTTTCCGTTTTCGATTCTGATTCGGGATTTGTTGTCGATTAAATTCAACTCGTCTTTTAATTTCTTCGTTTAATAGACTTGAGTTTCTTCGACTTATATAAATCTTCCATCTTTGGTCCTTTTCTTCGATAAATCTTCGAATAGGCCCAGCGACTTCAAATCTTTTGCATCTCTTGGACAATAGACTTTATCTTGAGTCTTTTTCTTCAGTGAAACCCGTGCAATCCCATGTTTTCTTCAATATTTATCCGGTTGTCTCTGAAAACACAATAAACACAAAAACCACGCATAATTCCAAACAAAGGATATTAAATACGTGTTTTGGTCTCGTTTTAGCCCGAATTAAGTGGTAAAAGGATGGGTGTTTACACACCTATCAAATCCCCTACACTTAACCATTGCCATGCCCTCATGCAATGCTTAGTGATAAAGCAAGTTTACACTTTTCTCATAATTAATCAACCTTGGCCTTATTTAAAATTCTACTACACAAAAATTAAAGAAATAAAACTTCAAAGATAACAAAGGGATAGAAACCCATTTTCACTTGAAAATAGCTACATGGAAATAACTTGTAGAGAAATCGATGACTTACATTAGGGCTTTGGTGCTGCGAAGATTTATCACCCTCAAGTTTCACGTTCCCCAAACTAAGCTTAAAAACGAGATCATTGTTATTATAAGTTAGCAATTCAAACACTTACACACATGGCTTAATTAAATGCTTAAACTCCCTTATTCCTAGGTGTATCTCTTATATTTTATTTTTGTCTTAGAATGATCATGAAGATGCATTTTTGGACTTATTTCGATAGTTTATTAGGACTGAAAGCAAAGTAGGACGATTTGATCAATAGTTAGCTAAAGGACAAAATCTCTTAAAACTGCTTCTCGGGATATCAAAAAGTTCATATCTTGGCATAACTTGGTTCACGATTTGAGACCTTTCTCGGGCCGATATTTGGCATGTACTTCATACTTCATATCTTCGAGAGACGTTCTTGAGATAATGGTCTTCTCATCATAATAGAGTTTTCTTCACTTGGAGACTTTTGAGGGGTACTCCAACTTTGTTGACCACGACTTCATGATTATTTCTTCAATCTCTAATTGGGATTTTGAGATACAACGATCCGCCTCCTTTTCGGACTTGGATCTATTTATCCTCATACCTTGTTAGGGTCTTTTCGGATAGACTTCTCCATGATCTTTATGGGAGTTGATTGCTTTTCGTCGTGAGTCTTGATCCTTCATATTGACTTTAGGAATAATACTTTTCACATCACTTTGGATCTTCAGCAATAAAATTGAATCCTCATGCCTTGTTAGGGCCTTTTCGGATTCGCCAATCTTCGCGCCCCGCTTCATAAGTTATGCCTTGGCTATGAACTCTTATCATTACCGAGCAACTTTTAAACGATCTTGGGATAGAAGCTAAGTAACTTTTCAAATCGTAAGACCTTACTTATTGCAGATAAATTATTAGCAAGTGATGGGAGAATAGGCAAATAATTACACCAAGTGAGCTTGCGCAAGAATACCGACTTATAATTGACTCTATCATTTCTCGTTCTCCACAATTCAAAATCTCAAGTAATGAGACTCGTGGACACTTAGCCTAATAAACCAATTAAGGTCTATATGGTTAAGGATACTAGCTAGAATAAACTTGGATAAGTCTATTCGGGTTGAGTCAAAATAAACGCAACGGGCCTAATATGTCAAAGACTTCTAAACTAGCTACACCACTTTATTAATATTTTTGACTTTATTGTGGAATATATACATATGAAAACAACGATAAAAATTTAAAAATTACGACTAAATGGCCAAAGTTAATTAAAAATTTGAAAAATGTTGAAAAATAGGATTTTCCGGTTAATTGAAGGCATTTTCATGGAAAAGTCCACTTAAAACTTCGATAGAAGTCCCCCCTACACTTAAGATAAACATTGTCCTCAATGTTTAAGCATGTGGGAGAAATCCCCCCTACACTTATGACATTGTGCACGTTGGTTAACTCAAGTTTAGGAAGAGACGACTAACGTGATCAATTTCAAATGTGAGTATGAAGAAAATTGAATCACGATAGTTGAGAGATAGAACCGGATTTCGGATAAACACGAGAGCACGGTTCTTCAAAGATTCCAAGAGTGCACTTATCCCTGTAATCACATCACCACAAAAAGGCAAACACATATAGAAGTCCCCCCTACACTTAGGGGATTAAAACATACAAGGATAGATACTCGGGCTGCCTCCCGAGGAGCGCTTGTTTTTGATAACCGAGTCACGAGCCTGACTCGACCCAAAGTTAGTTCATGGGGAACGTAGTGAGGGATGGAATCACCTCCTGAGAGGTGTCCTCACCAAAGTACAACTTCACTCGTTGGCCATTCACCTTAAAATTAGGTCCATTAGGTTGAGCGAGCTCGAGAGTACCATATGGAAAAATTTGGGTAATGGTGAATGGGCCGGACCAACGAGATTTGAGCTTTCCCGAGAAGATTTTCAACCGAGAGTTAAAAAGTAAGACTCTGTCTCCAACATGGAACTCTCAGTTTTTAATCTTGGAGTCGTGAATGAGCTTAGTTCTTTCCTTATAGATCAAAGAATTTTCATAAGCCTCATTCCGAAGTTCATTCAGCTCATTGAGTTGGATCTTGCGTAGGTCACCGGCTTTGTTTATATCAAAATTGGCCCACTTCAAGGCCCAATAAGCCTTGTGCTCCAACTCAATGGGGAGGTGGCACGCTTTCCCGTACACAAGACGATAAGGCGTACAGCCGATCGGGGTCTTGTAAGCAGTACGGAAAGCCCACAAAGCATCATCGATTTTATCAGCCCATGAGGCACGATGCTCTCCCACGGTCCTTTCAAGAATTCGCTTCAGCCCTCGGTTGGATATTTCAGCCTGGCCATTAGTTTGTGGGTGGTAGGCTGTGGAAAGACGATGATTTACACCGTACTTAGCCATGACTCGAGCAAATTGATCATTGCAGAAATGAGTCCCACGATCACTAATAATGGCGCGAGGCACACCGAATCTAGCGAATAGAGCTTTCAAAAAGTTACAAACCACCCTTGCGTCATTAGTAGGCAAAGCTTTGGCTTCAACCCACTTTGAAACATAGTCAACGGCTACAAGGATGTATTTGTTTCCTTTAGACGAAGGGAATGGCCCCATAAAGTCGATACCCCAAACATCAAAAATTTCACACTCTTGAATGAAATTCTGAGGCATCTCGTCTTTATGTGTGATTTTGCCTTGCTTTTGGCAAACATCACATCGCTTGACCATATCGTGAGCGTCACGGTATATGGAGGGCCAATAAAATCCCGAATCAAACACTTTCTTAGCAGTGTAGTTGGGACCAAAGTGACCACCGGTGGGTCCTTTATGGCAAGCATCAAGGATGTCCGACGCTGCCGGTCTATCAACACATCGGCGAATTATCAGGTCAGCACATTGTTTGAATAGGTAAGGGTCGTCCCAAAAGTAAGTCTTGATGTCGGTGAAGAACTTCTTCTTTTGCTGGGACGTCAACCCTTCCTTGAGAATTCCACCCGCCAAGTAGTTTGCAAAGTCCGCAAACCACGGGGTTTCATTCGGCTTCGAGTTTATAGACATTAAGGTCTCCAAGGGAAAAGAATCATTGATTTCTTTGGTCGGATGATCCCCTTGGTATGGATCCTCAAGTCTACTAAGATGGTCCGCGGCTAGGTTTTCTGCTCCTTTTTTATCGCGGATGTCGATTTTAAATTCCTGGAGCAGCAAAACCCAGCGAAGAAGTCTTGGTTTGGAATCTTGCTTTGTCAACAAGTACTTCAACGCGGAATGATCGGTGTACACAATGGTGGTGGAAAGGACAAGATAGGGGCAGAATTTTTCAAAAGCATAGACAACGGCTAAAAGCTCTTTTTCGGTTGTCGTATAATGCAATTGTGCCCCTGTCATTGTCTTGCTAGCGTAATGGATCGGTTGGAAGTGTTTGTTCACTCTTTGTCCAAGAACCGCTCCAATAGCAAAATCACTAGCATCGCACATCAACTCAAAAGGAAGCTCCCAATTAGGGGTAACCAAGACGGGTGCCTTAGTTAGCTTATCCTTAAGTGAGTTGAAGGCTTCAAGACACTCTTTGGAAAAGATAAAAGGAGTATCTTTTTCCAAGAGGTGGGTCATCGGGCGAGCGATTTGAGAAAAGTCTTTGATAAATCGGCGGTAGAAGCCCGCATGACCCAAGAAACTTCTCACACCCTTCACAGTGGAAGGTGGAGGCAACTTTGCTATAACATCAACTTTAGCACGGTCTACTTCAAGACCGGCTTTCGAAATCTTATGTCCAAGCACGACGCCTTCTTTTACCATAAAATGGCATTTTTCCCAATTTAGAACAAGGCGAGTGTCTTCGCACCGCTTTAGCATACGTTCTAAATTGGCAAGGCAAGCAGAGAAGGAATCCCCGAAGACCGAGAAATCATCCATGAAGACTTCCATGGTTTGTTCAACCATGTCATGGAAGATAGCTAACATGCACCGTTGGAAAGTCCCGGGCGCATTACATAAGCCAAAAGGCATTCTTTTGTAAGCGAAAGTGCCGTAGGGACAAGTGAATGTAGTTTTCTCTTGATCTTGGGGATCGATGGGTATTTGGAAATAACCCGAGAAACCATCAAGAAAGCAGTAATATTCATTACCCGGCTAATCGTTCAAGCATTTGGTCCATGAAAGGTAGGGGGAAATGATCCTTTCTCGTGGCATCATTGAGTTTGCGGTAGTCTATACAAACTCTCCACCCAGTAACGAGACGAGTGGGAATCAACTCGTTGTGTTCATTGGGAACAACGGTTATTCCGCCCTTCTTGGGCACACAATGGATTGGACTAACCCACGATGAATCCGAAATAGGGTAAATCATACCCGCATCAAGAAGTTTGATAACCTCTGTTTTGATGACTTCATGTATTTTTGGATTCACCCTTCGTTGGCTTTGAATAGTGGGCTTATAGTCGTCCTCCATGATAATTTTGTGCGTGCAGAAGTGAGGATCAATTCCACGAATATCCGAGATTTTCCACGCAATAGCCTTCTTGTGAGCTTTCAACACAGCAACGAGGCGAGTCTTCTCTGCATCTTTCAAATCCTTTGCAATAATGACGGGCGACTTCTTGTTGTCGTCAAGGAACACGTACTCGAGATGTGGCGGCAACTCCTTTAGTTCCAAATCCGGAGGATTTTCGACGGGAGGCGTTTTCAACGTCGGAGTATCGATAGCAATGACCGTGGGAGATGGAGGCGAAGGATTGTCTTCGGTGAGAAGATTGTCAAAGAAAATCATATCTTCATCCCCCTCGGTGGGAGAATCATTAGTAGCTAAATGCGCATCTCCCATGGCATCTTCAAGATTGTTCCAGAATAAATCACTATCTCCAAATAGAGACAACGATGAATCAATGGAGGACACGGTCTCAACAGTGGGAAGAGAGGTAGGAATACCTTTGCAAGCATCATTAAAGTGTTCTTCACAAGCCTCATCAAGAACGTCAATACAATTAACGCTCTCATATGAATAAGGCTGTTTAGACAACTTTTCCATGTTGAAGACTACTTTGTCGTCACCCACTCTCATGATAAGCTCTCCGGCTTCAACATCAATAAGAGTGCGACCGGTCCTCAAGAATGGACGACCAACAATAAGTGGCACACGGGGGTCCATTTCGTAGTCGACAACAACAAAATCAGCAGGGAATGTGAATTTGTCGACTCCGACGATGACATCTTCGGCTATCCCCACTGGATAAGCAACCGTACGGTTGGCCAATTCCAAAGTCATTTTGGTGGGGACTAGCTCTGGGAGAGATAATTGCTTCCAAACACTTAGAGGCATGAGATTAATACTGGCACCTAGATCGGCTAGGGCCATGCAATTCTCTACTCCCGGGAAATTGCAAGGGATAAGAAAACGACCCGGATCACCAAGCTTGGTTGGCAATTTCCTTAAGAGCACTGCGGAGCAGTTCTCATTAAGTTGGGTGTTAGCAATGTCGAGGAGCTTTTCCTTGTCGCTCAGAAGGTCTTTAAACATTTTGGCGTATTTGGGCATGTGAGCGAGAGCCTCAGCGAAGGAGATATTGAAATTCAGTTGTTTAAACATTTTAAGAAAGTTAGAAACCTGAATATCATCCTTGCTCTTTTGCTTCTCTTTCCTCAATCTAGAAGGATAAGGTATATTGGAAGAAGAGGAAGGCTTAAGGGGAATAGGATCACTCACAACCACGGGTGGAGGAGGGGTAGAAAGAAGAGGTGGAGAAATTAGGGAAGGAGAAGGAGGAGGAATAGGAGCAGGCGACTCGTTCTCCTTAGTCACAACCACCGGTGGGGGTATAGGAAGCTCGGGTTCCTTGGTACCTTTACCACTTCGAGTAGTGATTGCTTTCATCTCCCCTCTTGGGTTCGCAACGGTGTTACTCGGAAGAGTACCCGAAGAAGAGGGTTGACTACTTTGGAAAAAACTAGCCATCATGTTCCTCAGATCATTAGTCTGGCTATCCAACGTGTTTCTCATATCAGCTCTCAAATCATTTCCTTGCTTGACCAAATCTGCCTTCAAATTGCGCACTTCCTCTTGGAGATTTCCCACTATCACATCATTGGTCCTCATATAGGTGGCGACCTCTTGGTGTAGTGCAGTGTTGGTTTGGTTTGAAGGAGCATTGTATGCAGGTGGTTGGTAAGCAGGTTGTTGGTATACTTGATTGTTACGTTGAGGTGGTTGTTGCTGCTTGTGAGGTGGAATATATGGTTGTCGAGGTTGTTGTTGTTGTTGAGTAGGGCGGTTAAGGTTTTGTTGTTGGTTTGGGTTGGTTGGAGGAAAGCCAGGTGGTGAAAGATAGTTGTTGCTGCGGTAGCTAAGCAAGTTACGGTCACCTTGAGGTCTAGCTTGATAAGCAGGTTGTTGGTAGGTGCCATATGCCGCATTCACATTCTCAGCAGGGTAATCTTGGGTGGCGGTACAAGTTGTGTAGGAGTGGGGACCACCGCATATCTCACAAGGTTGGCTGACAGCGTTCACTTGTGCATTTTTGGCGTTGTTGCTGTTGTTGTTGCTGACGGTGTGGGTGACAAGCGATTCAAGAAGCGTGGTGATTTTGTCTAATCGCTTGTCGCTGTCATTAGTGCTAGCACTAGCAACATTGGTCCTAACGCTCTTGGTTTGCACACGAGACTTGTTCTCAATGATATCCCAAGCAGCATTGGACGTCTTAGCCAATAAATTACCCCTGAGGCACTATTCAGTGAATCTTGGTCACTCATGCTTAAACCATTGTAAAAAGTATTTATTTGATGAACTTTGGTAAAACCATGTTGTGGGCATTTTCTTAAAAGATCTTTGAAACGATCCCAAGATTCACTGAATGACTCATCGTACTTTTGTTCAAAGTTTATAATCTCATTCCGCAAAGCGGTAGTACGAGAGGGTGGAAAAAAGTAGTTGATAAACTTTGTTTCCAAATCCGTCCACGAGAGAATACTCTGTGGCGGTTCCTTAGCAAGCCAATACCGGGCTTGTCCCTCTAAAGAAAAGGGAAAAAGTTGTAACCTTATCACTTCTTGTGAAACTCCATTGAACTTGACCGTGTTGGTGAGTTGTAGAAATCTCTTGATATGGTCGTGTGGGTCATCAATGTGGCGTCCCAAGAATGGTTGAGCGGATACCATCTGGATAAAGCCTGACTTTAGCTCGAAATTGTTGGCGGCAATTGGAGGGATGACAATTGGATCCGTGTTGCCATCAACATGAGCTTGCAGCAATTCAATCATTGGGCGATTATCCGGAAGGTGCTCATTGTTGTTGTTATTCATGTTGTTGAAAGGCGGATTGTTGTTGTTATTATTGTTGTTCGGAGGTGGTATGTTATTGTTGTTTTGTACACCCGCCATGTCTAAGTTATCGAGAGACTCGGGCTCTTGATAAGACGTGGATCGAGTGCGCATACACCTGCAAAAGAACGAACAAAGAAAAACAAAGCAAAAATATTTTTGGTTTTTATGGTTTTTTACTTTTTAGGATTTTTGAAAATTTTTTATATTTTTTAGTTGTTTTTTTTTTTTTTTTTTTTTTTTTGAAAATTTTCTTGAAAAAGTAACGTTCACGGGGAACGGATCCCAAAATCCAAGTTCTACAAAAAACTTTTGATCTTAACGAGAAGAGCCGGCAGCGGCGCCATTTGATACAAGGTTTTTCAATGGGTTCTAATTTTATGTCTCTCGATATCCTCTCGAATTGATCTAGGTCTTAAGTGGAATGATTGTTCTTGGTTACTAAATAAAGGGGTTGGGTTTTCTAGTCTAATAGAAAGTGGAAATGAAAGTTTAAATCAAAGGCAATTACTTTAATTAAGATTAACAAAAACTTGGCTGAAAATTTAAAGTTCAAAATAAAATCAAATTAAAATTAAAGTTAACAAATAAATTGTGAAATATGAGTGAAGAAATAGTAAGTAAAACAGTAACTATACTAAAAAAAATAACAGATCCGGAACTTTAAACCTTGATTCAGAACTAACTGATCCGGAACATACTATTCACTCATCCGGAACATACTCATTCGGAACATACTCATGCGGAACATACTCATCCGGAATTTGCTCATGCGGAACATACTCATCCGGAACTTGCTCATGCGGAACTTTCCGAATGAAGGGTGTTGATTCGGAAGTTTGGAAACTTCCGAATAAAGGATTGGTTCGGAGCTTTATGACTGATCCGGAACTTTCCGGATGAAAGCTTGATTCGGAATTTTTCTCTTGATTCGGAACTTTAGTGCTTGGTTCGGAAGTTTCCGAATGAAGGACTCATTCGGAACTTTTTGGCTGATTCGGAAGATCTGGAAACCAGTTACAGTAACTGTATAGCGAAAAACACGGGACACGAATTTTAACCAAAATCAACTCCAATACTTAAAAAGATTTTACCAAATTAAACACAAATCATTTAGACACCATAAGCAACAAATCCCACTAATAAAAACACAAATCCAAACAACTTTTGAAGATCAAATCAAGAAAAATAAAACTTAATAACTTGAAGATAAAGATGATGATGAACAAGATGAAATGAAAGATTAAACAAGAACTTGGTATTGAATGATTGATGTTTTGACAAGATGAAACAAGGATTAAAATTACAAGATTAAAGAACTAAAAATCACCAATCACCCTAGTGGTGATGGTGTTCTACGAACCAGGAGGAAAGAAAAGGGAGGAAGAAAGAAAAACTAGCTTCCTAAAATGTGTGTGGGATGGCCTATTTATAGGTGTTTCCTTTGGTTGGTGAGTGGGGTTTCTCCCGTTCTTCGTGTCTTTTCGTCTTTTCAGAAAAGTTTCCGTTTTCGATTCTGATTCGGGATTTGTTGTCGATTAAATTCAACTCGTCTTTTAATTTCTTCGTTTAATAGACTTGAGTTTCTTCGACTTATATAAATCTTCCATCTTTGGTCCTTTTCTTCGATAAATCTTCGAATAGGCCCAGCGACTTCAAATCTTTTGCATCTCTTGGACAATAGACTTTATCTTGAGTCTTTTTCTTCAGTGAAACCCGTGCAATCCCATGTTTTCTTCAATATTTATCCGGTTGTCTCTGAAAACACAATAAACACAAAAACCACGCATAATTCCAAACAAAGGATATTAAATACGTGTTTTGGTCTCGTTTTAGCCCGAATTAAGTGGTAAAAGGATGGGTGTTTACACACCTATCATTATACGTGAAATTTTCGAGTGTGAGTTTTTAGTATTAAGTTTACCATGATGAGTAGTTAGAGATGATGGCGTATCATGGAACCAGCAAGGGGCGAAGTGAAGAAGGATGGGGAAGCGTTTTGGAGACTGAAGAGGTGGACTGGATAATGAGCCGATCTTGGCATTATCAGAAGGACCGGATGAATTCGCGAAGCATGACGATACGTGGAGCAAGGATTTGGACACGTACGAGGACGACAAAGAAAGGCGATCGCTTATACGTTGCAGGAACTGAAGATTTGGAAGAACTAGATGGACTTAGTTAGTGGGGCTGGATTGTTATATCTGCCTAGAATGCTAGAGGCATTTGGTATACGAGACGTGGAGAATGATCTATACGGATCATGAACGTCTCCAACACATATTCAATCATCTTGATTGAACTTTTGGCAAAGGTGATGGGTGGAGTTAAGTGATGAAAAAAAATTGCAAGGCCAAGTACCATCTGGGAAAGGCAAGTATGGTTGATGAGACATGGAATAAGAAGAATAAAATGAAGCAGAGACGAACTGGAACAATATGGATGACGTATTAGGGTGATTTGGATGAAGGGTGTAGGTTGCACGAGTTGAGTTGTCTAAAGCGGAGAACGCGTCAACCTGTAAGTTGCGTGGCTTGGATAATCATATGGAGAAAAGGGACGTAGACTATACTTCCTACATAGATAGGAGTAGCTTAGAAAGGGCGATGTAAGGACGAAGTTGGTGAAAGGGATACATAATACGGTGGAGGAATAAGTACGACGAGAGTTGGGTGATAGACGATAGACTAACTAATTCATCTCATATTTCAAGAGGAATGAAAAGTCACGTAGTTGAGAAGTTGGAAGGATGCGTACGGATGTGATGGAATAGAGGATTTTGCGTAAAAGTTAGCCTAATATGTATGGAATGCCTTATGAAGAATTATGGCAAGGGAAGAAACGATGGGAAGCATCACATCGTGATGTATGGTAGGAGTTGAAGAAGAAGAAGGAAGTGTGTGTAGAAGCGAAGCATGAATGAAATAGGTCGAGATAGGAACCGAAGGTAAAACTTTGGTAGAGCTTAATGAGTAGAATAAAGCACAAGCAGGCTAATACTGTCGTAGTGTGGAAAAGGAAATGGCACTGACCTATACTGATTGATTTAGAGGTAGTTAGGAAACTCGCTAGCGATAGCTGAGTTTTCATATAATGATAGTTATCATACTAGAAGTCGATAAATGCCATTTGAGGCACTATATGAAAGGATAGGGTGAGTTGTCCCTATTGTGGACTAGAATTGGTAAAAGAGGCTACTAATGTGGTAATGATGGTTGTGGAAAGGATGAGAGCAACAAGGGATGCTATGTAGAAAAGGAGGAAACCACTAGAGTTAGTGACAAAGTTATGTAGGGAGTTTCACCCATAGTAACGGGTGGTATGTTTTGGTAAAATGGAAGAGTTGATGTAGAGTTTTGTAGGTCCATTTATGATCTTTAGAAAGATCGGACCATTAGCTTATGAGCATAGAATTTCCTGGGGCAAATGAGTTGTATACATGATACATTTCATGTATTGAGATTGGTAAAGGTTATTTGAGAATGCATTTTGCATGTACGGTTATTCGGGACTTGTGTTAATGAGAGTCTTTGTTTTATCAAAGAGTCATCTAGGAGATTTATTGACTGTGAGGTCAAGATTTTGGCAATGAGTTTAATTGTTTTTGGTTTGTATATGTGGTATTTTGAAACTTGAACTAAAGTTCACGTGGAAATGAGAGGAGTTCTTTTAGAACAAGTATCCTCGTGTGATTTGTTGTTTGTGTGTTTGATCCTAAGGAGTAAATCTCGGGACGAGATTTCTATTAGGAGGGAGTGATGTGACAACCCTGGTTTTGAGGTTCGTCACTCAGTTTTATTTTGTGCTAGTTGCGTGTCTTTACGTGTTTATGTGCTTATTGGTGTGTATAGATTGTG
Source organism: Glebionis coronaria (assembly GCA_025667525.1). Lineage (NCBI taxonomy): Eukaryota > Viridiplantae > Streptophyta > Magnoliopsida > Asterales > Asteraceae > Glebionis > Glebionis coronaria. Next base: position 164,912,313 of record CM046879.1, read on the forward strand.
GTTTGGATATCGTTTCCGGTACGCGGTACCTTGTGAATGAAACGATGTGTGATGATTTCATGTTCATGAGTTCACATGGTAGTGACTATGAAGTGAGATGGTGTTATTTGGTGGTTCTAAGTATACGTATATGTATTATAGAAAAATCGTATTTTTACGATTTACGGTTTAGCATTTAGAGGTCGCGGATGAGGTAATTAGTCATATGAATATTTTTCGGGATGGTTTTAAGTCATTTAGGACTTAGTTATAAAGTTTATTGCAAAATTTGAGATTTTTTTTAAAAGTGTATATTTTACGTCTTTTACGGTAAAACGCGTAAATTTGACTAGTTTTACGGTTTTGTGGTTTTGGAAGCTTTAGGAGCTGAAATAAATTAAGGAAAATTAAAGGAATATTAATAACATAATATTAAATAATAAAAATAAAAAACGAATTTAGGGGTGTTTGGGTCGGTTTAGACGCACCAACGAAGAAAGAAAGAAGGGAAAAGCTCAAAACAGGCCCAATGGACTTGTAATGGGATTAGGGGGCCTTTAGGACTTAACCAAACCCAACTCATAACCATAATAATCAGGTTTTTAACCTCCATAACATCTCCTAGCCGAAATTCATCAATGGTTGCCAATTAGGGTTCTTCAAAAATTAGGTTTTCTTCATCTTCTATTAATTCAAAGGTAAAACCTTCTTAACCCTTTTCATATTAAATGTTTTTAATGTTTCTATGATCATATGATGGATTAGATTTGGGTTTAATTAAAAACATTATATTAATCATATTTTAATGATTAAATAAATTAGGGCTTGTAATTAGAGGGATTAGGGTTAATTAATGAGGTTGATTTTGTTAAACCCGTTTTTAAAAACTGGACAGAATTTTGAGTCAATTGTTTTGATCATATCTGGAGTTCTAGGAACATTCAAGATGCGATCAAACTAGCCCTGAAAAGGTATTTGAAGTGGCTTTCCAATGCAAGAAACTAGAACTAAATTGAGGTCGGGAAGTGGGTCAAAAACAGGTTACAACAGTCGGAGGTCAAAACAGTTTTGAATTCAGCCTGTTTTCTTTTTAAGTTTTTGGTTGTTTGGGGTACTTAGGGTTGCATTGGGATCTTCTCACGAACATGAGAGATGGTTTATATATTGTAATGAGTATCTGCACTTGGGCTAAGATTGTGGTTTAGGGTAAGACCCTCTAATGGTAATGAACTTTTCATACGTTTAAAATCAGTAAATTATGGATAGGTAGCAATATATACACATAAATCGGGGACTTAACAGTAGCTTTAAGGTTAGGTCAAGTGGGAGGTTTTAACTAACATGTATAAAAGTGTGAATATTCCTTTTACAGAAACCATGGGTATATTTAAGTGGACGTTTGACTTAAAGTTTTGAGACCTAAAACTGGGACTGTTTTGTGTAAAATTATGAACGGGATAACTATTAAACTTAACCAAGTTAGGGACTTGTTAAGGAAGGGTAATGGGGTGATTAGAACTTAACAATGAGGTAATTATATGGGAATAGGCTAGGTGTCCATCATAGGTTGATGAGCCATCTTGGTGATTGGTTCGGGTATTGATTGTGTGTTTTTGGTTTGTTAGCTCGTTGCTAGTGCGAGGACTTGTGAAGAAGCTATCAGGTGAGTTTCATAGTCCCATGTTTACTTTTGATTTTGACTTCCAGATGGGTTGGAAGAGACACTGTTTTGAGTTGTTTATAAATTGATGTTGTGAATGTTTTTAAGGTTGAGATGGACTTGTGTGTACATTATGTGATTAACTGCTATGTGATTCTTGTTTGTGTATGATCTGGATTGGAAAGGTACATAGGTGTATGGGCGCCTATGGGACCAATGGTTAATGACAAGGTAGTGGCCTTGGGATAGGTAAATAACGTGATCGTCTATGGGACCAATGGTTAATGACAAGGTAGGGGCCTTGGGATAGGTACATAGTGTATTCATCTATGGTACCATGATGTTTGGTAAGGCTGTGGGCCTTGGATTTGGTTTGAAATGTTTGATCTTGAATTTTTAGTTGTTAATGCATACTTGTAGCACATTGTCCATATGTTATTGTATTGGTGTTTGTTATTCACAGCTTGTAACTGATTTAGTGTTAGAGTCTAAACCTATGACTCTCACCAACTTTATGTTGACGTGTTTTAGTGTCTCTTTCAGGTGATAACGTGGTTAAACGTGAGAACTTATGTGGCTAGGATTTGGAGAGCGTAGGAATGCATATAGAAGGATATCCCCGTTTCCTTCTTAGTTTACCTTTATGTTTTTTTTATAAGTGATGCATGTTGGCACCTATATGTTTGATATGTTTGTGTTATTTGCTTGTCTCGGGTAAATGGTAGTACTGTTACCTATTTACCTAGACTCCTGCATGTTGAGATATTGTCATGACATTTTTGTCGCCATTTATGACATTTCTTATTTTATTTAGTTATCTCTATAGACACGCCATGTTGTGATGATATCCATACGTCGCGCCCCATATTCTGCCATGGTGGGGTGTGACAACATCTAAGCAACATATAATAAAGCTCCCTTCTTTCTCTTTTAGATTGTGAGAAAACTTTGCTGTTTAGGATTACCTGGCAATCCTTTTGAATCCTGAGAAGTTTCTCCAATCCCCAAATCTGATCTGATAAAGACATATCTGGATTCTATATGATCTTATTCTCCCAAGCAAAGTACATCTGGGCAACTTCTGGCATATCATAATCCACCTTCATTTTTAATTCTGCAAGTTTCTCCCTTGCCAACACATCACCATATTCAAGTCTTTCTGGTTCTTCAATTATCATAACACTTGAATCTGTGCTTTCATCATTACTTCCTTCTTGTTCCTCAGAAGTAACCACAAATGGTGACTCAACAACCTTCTTCTTTTCTTGTTCCATAAGTTGTGCAGCCAACATTGAATCAAACTTTACTTGTGTTGCATCCTTTGGAACCTCTGTTTCTACCATGATTCCTTTAGCCTTATCTAATGCATCAATGATGGGTAAAGATGATGATGGTACCTGTGAAGATACTTCTTTGATGATAGCTGATGACTGGAATACATCAACCATATCTACAGGTTTATCAACGTCCAAAACCTGTGTATCAATGCCCAACTTACTCTTGTCAGCGTTTGGCTTATCAGCGTCCAAAATCTGCTTGTCAACGCCCACCTTACTCTTGTTAGCGCTTCTTGTGAACTGCTCCATCATTGCTATAAAGGATAAATTCAAATTTGTAGGAGTAACCAAAGAGACATCAAAACCTGGTTGCTTCTTCAAATCTGTAAGAGCTTCAGCCACACCCAAAGATTCTTCATCATGTGAGCCTTTGTCACTCACATGTATCTGCCCATCCTCCCCTTTGGAAGAATCCTCCATACCACGCCTATTGTTAGCACCTTCTAAAAGAACAATCATCTCCCTCAGTTGCTTGAGTTCAAGGCCTTGTGTAGTGACAGTATGTACCAGGTCTGCATTTTGCTTTTGCAAGCTAATGCAGACAACCGTCAATTTCAATATTGTATATGGTTCCAATCTGCCTTCCTATAGAATGGGGATTTGACCTCCCAAAATAGAGTCATGGGGCATGGATGAGGTCTTAATGATGTTAGGACTGGCTTGGCCTGCATCTAAGCGAGCACCAATAGTCTTAGCCTCATCCATATCACCAACCACACTTGTGGTGGTGGTTCTCTCTGCAACATGGCTAGGACCACCAAAGGAGAACACTCCAATGGTCCTTTGGCGTTTTTCCATCCTATAGTCTGCTGGTGAAGAAGATGATGTGGATTGGGTAGTAGTTTGAAGGTTAAGGGGTGTTTGGGTCTGTTGTAGAAAGGTGTCAACGTTTGGATTTGAAGTATCAATGCTAACATTTAATGTGTTATCGTTGAAGGGATCTTGGTCAAGTTCCATATGTTGAGGTGAAGGTGATGGTTCTTGTAATGGGTCAAGTTGAGGTTGAGGGTCAGGTTGAGGTTGTGCTGCTGCAATAACAGCAAGCATGGCTTGGGTAAGGGGCAAGTCTCTGTGAGGGGATGAATTCATCTTACTAAAAATAGCTTTCTTTTGCACAGGGATCGCATAAAAGTCATCATGACCCCTGGTGCAATACCTTTGCTCATCAAAAATCATTTGTAAAAATCTTGGGTAAAAGTCATCTTGTTACCCTTGTTTTTACACATGCCATCAAAAATCAGTTTAGAAAAATTATACTTTTGCCCATTAGGAATACACACAATTGCACTAGCAATAGATCTGTTAATTTTATTATGTGCAATACATTTGGGACTTAAACATTGAAGGATGACATGTATTAAGTACTTCCAAGCTGGGAGAAATTCCTGTTTATTATATTTGTTTAAAGTACCCTCTTCAGGGAAAGGATAACCCAAAGCTTGAAGTCCCTGTTCTATCTCACCAATGGGTAGAGTGGTTATACCATTTGCATCATTAAGATGCAAAGCCTGGCGAACCAAGGCTTCAGTAACCACCCATGGACGCCCATGGACAATAGTAGTTAATGTAGTCACATTACTAAGCGTTGAGGAACTAACAGTGTTCCAAAATTGTTTAATATGAGTGACAAGAATAAGAGGAGCATGAGAAAGTGCATACCGTAAAGGGGATGCATTCAAATACGCCACCATCTGAGTATATTGAGGAAACAAAGCATCATCCGCCTCCAAATAGGCAACCATAATATGCTGACTTCTGAATCCCAATACCAAGTCACTTGGTTTAAACTTAGGTGCCATTGATGTAGAAAGCTGTGTGAAAGGTTTATGAAAGATGAATATTGAGAGAAAAATTTGTTAGACAAGAATAAGCAAGTACCCATTTACAAAATAAGGAGCCAAATTTATAGGAGAGGTAGGCACATGTGATTGGTAAAAAATGAGGCAGTTATTTTCAAAATATAATGATGAAAATCTTGAAAAGAAAATAACTTATCTTGTTCATTAATTAAAAGTAACCAACTCCTAAAATTACGGCCTCAATTTTCGTCAAAAATAACAACTGGGTAAGACCCAATGAGTGTCAACGGTCAAAAATAACTCATCAACGCCCAACGGCTATATTCTTATCAACGTTGGAAAAAGCCATGTCAACGTCTAAATTGGTCATAACAACGTTTGGAAATAAATCTGTCAACGTCCAAAAATAAAAATAATAAAAATGAAAAAGGACCTTAACAAAGTGATTTATCCTAGTGAAGATAATCTATAAACTGAAAATTACTATACGGTGGCAAGCACTGTCCAATCATGCACACTTGCTTATGCAAGATAGACATAACAGTCCTCTAGTGTCCCTTGCTAACCAAAGTTCCTAACAGTGAAGTTATCTCATAAAATCCTTTGTAACTTCCCAGGTATGCCCAATATAAATCATACCCAAGTCTCCCAACAGACCACTCCCAATTCTAGGCCAAAAAGTCTTGGCAGCGTGCATAGTATATCAACTTTGCATGCTACAGTGCCTCATGAGTTAGTAAACTAATTCATACTCACCAGTGGACACAATCTAGAATTGTGATAAGAGTATTATAAGAATACCCAAAAAGTCCTAAAAGGTTCATAAACCTCCCCTTAAACTATGATACATAAGTTGCCAAATAATATGCATGTAATAAAAATTTATGTCAAGATAGGAATATAAATATTCCAACCATCATCTATAAATTGAAACATGCTCCAATAATGCTCCAAGAATCCATAAGCAACTCTGTATCCAATGGTACAATGCTAACAACGCCTGCATAATTAGATCAAAAACCACAAAACTAACATGTTGTTGACAACGTCACGTTAACACTTATCAGCGTTAAAATAACCTTTGCTAGCGTTAGACAAATAAAGTGGAAAAGCTAATTTTGTATAAAGACCAATAACAAATGCATATCCTGTACATACTTTTACAATAAGATCCCAAAACACATGTTAAGTGAGATTGATCATCCCAATACTTGTTACCAAGTATTGAAATCTTCCAGTATCAAAAGGTTTAGTTAATAAATAAGACACATTTTCTTCTGTGTCAACCCTATCTGGTTGTATTAAACCTTTTTCAAAAAAATCTATTATAAAATGATGTCCAATTTCAATGTGTTTTGTTTTAGAGTGATGTACAGGATTTTTAATAATGCATAAAGTACTGTTATTGTCTACAAAAATCTTGGTATGCATGAAATTATACCCATAATCCAACAGCTGGTTCTGAATCCATAAGACTTGTCCACAACAAGCAGCTACAGCAACATACTTTGCTTCAGTTGTAGAACTGGCCACCACTGTTTGTTTCTTGCATTGCCAAGATATCAATATACTCCCAAGAAACTGGCATCTACCAGTTGTGGATTTTCTATCAAATTTGTCACCACCATAATCACTGTCTGAATATGCAATAAGCTCCAATGGGGAATCTTTTGGATACCATAATCCCAAGTCTGGATAACACCTAAGGTATCTAAAGATCCTCTTGACAGCATGAAGATGACACTCTTTGGGATTCACTTGATGGCGTGCACATGCACACACAGTAAACATAATGGCAGGTCTTGAAGTTGTGAGATACATCAATGAACCAATCATTGACCTATAATGCCTGACATGCACCTCTTTTCCATCTCCAACTTTTCCCCAAGGGTGTTCCCTATCCATAGGTGTGCTAGCCTGTTTCTCATGTGGAGAAAAGCCAAACTTCTTCAAGATTTCTGCTACATATTTATCTTGAGAGATGAAGATACCATCTTCTTTCTGCTGAACTTGTAACCCTAGAAAGAAGTTCATCTCTCCCATTACACTCATCTTGAACTTGTCTGTCATGAGTTTGTAAAAATCTTCACTCATCTTTGGACTAGAAGAGCCAAAGATGATATCATCCACATAGACCTGTACAAGTAAGAAATCTTTACCAGTCTTCTTTGTAAACAAGGTCTGGTCTATGGTGCCCCTTTTAAATCCATTTTCCACCAGATAGGTGGACAATGTGTCATACCATGCTCTTGGGGCTTGATGAAGTCCATACATAGCTTTCTTCACTCTATACACCTTATCTGGATGTTCTGAATCTTCAAAACCAGGAGGCTGCATTACATAAACCTCCTCTGTAATTGTGCCATAAAGAAAAGCACTCTTCACATCCATTTGATAGACTGTAAAGCCCATGCAGGAAGCATAGGCTAGAAAAATCCTTATAGCCACAATCCTTGCAATAGGTGCAAAGACCTCCTCATAGTCTATCCCTTCTTCTTGTGTATATCCTTGTGCCACTAAACGTGCCTTGTTTCTGACCACAATGCCTCTCTCATCCTTTTTGTTCCTAAGAACCCATCTTGTCCCAATAGGTCTGACATGTCTGGGACAATCAACCAACTCCCAAACATCCTAAATAGCAAATTGGTGAAGCTCATCTTGCATTGCTTCCACCCAACTTGGTTCTTTGAGAGCATCAAAAATCTTTTTGGGTTCCTGTTGTGACAGAAAACAGGCAAACAAACATGCTTGAACAAGAGGGGTATCAACCTTCTTATGAATATTGGCAATAAATCCTCCATGATTCTGATGAGACCTTCTAGTTTGCACAAGAGTCATCACATCACCAATAATTAGAGAAGGAGGATGATTTTTTATTGTAGAAGTAAGCACTCCTCCCTCAATAAGTGTGTTGTCCTCAATCTCATCTTCCATGTTACCAATATCCTCTTCAGACTCTCTTCCATCATCATCTGAATGTGCCCTTCCATGACTGTTTGAAGGTTCTCCTTGTTCAAAACTATTGGAAGAAAAAAGATGGTCAAAAGATCTGTCAACGCCTGAACCAAAGTTGTCAACGTTTGAGCCATCAATGCTTGAATTTGTCTTGTCAGCGCCAGAATTTCCTTTGTCAGCGCCTGAAGGATCATGCATGTTTTCAACTGGTGATACTTGGGGACCACCTTTTTCCTTTCCAATAGCAGCAGCAGCAGCAGCAAATGCATCTGTCCATATGGGAATGGTAACATACTCAAGTATGGGTGCTGTTTTGTTTGCTTGTGATCCAACCTCTTTATCAATCTGTTTACCTGAAACATCAACAATTGGTTCTTCCACAACATTTGAAGTCATCTTCACAATGTTTAGATTAGTAACAGGCATATAATTCAATGTCCTAGATAGAGGTTCCAAGTCAAATAACCAATTTAGACCACTCTCAAGATCACTAGGTTTACTTTCTAAAAACCTAACATGTACTTTTTCAAGTATACGTTTTTCTTTCTTAAGGTAAACTCTATATCCTCTACTCTACACAGAATAACCCATGAAGTAGCCTTCATCGCCTTTAGCACTAAACTTACCTAAGGCATCACTAGTGTCCAACACAACTACATGACATCCAAAAGGCTTAAGAAAACCAATATTAGGTTTCCTGCCCCAAAGTAACTCATAAGGTGTTTTGTTATGAATCTTGTTGACTAATGCCCTATTCTGAACATAACAAGCTGTATTCACAGCCTCAGCCCAAAAAGCAATGGGAAAGTGAGCATCAACCAACATAGTCCTAGCTGCTTCTATGAGGGTTCTATTCTTTCTCTCAGCTACCCCATTTTGTTGTGGGGTTCTAGCTACACTAAACTGTCTAGTAATCCCTTTCTTGGCACAAAAGTCATCTAATAACTTATTTCTAAACTCACCACCATTATCACTTCTAAGCATCTTAACCTCATTACCAGACTTCTTTTCAATTTGGGTAATAAAGTTAATCAAAGTATCAGCAGTGTCACTTTTCAAGGCTAAAAAGAAAGTCCAAGTAAATCTAGAAAAATCATCAGTGATGACAAAACAGTAGGATTTACCATTTAAGCTTTCTATATTAGTTGGACCAAACAAGTCCATATGCAGCAAGTGAAGTGGTTTAGAACTAGAGTGCATTGGTTTAGACTTAAATGAGACCTTGTGTTATTTGCCTTTAAGGCATGCAACACAAGAATGGTCATTGTGGAAAGCCTTTTCAGGCAAACCATCAACTAAGCCATGTCTCACAAGTCTATTTATATTCTTAAAATTAATGTGCCCTAATCTTTTGTGCCAAAGATTACTTTCATCAACTGAAGCCTTAGCATATAGACATGACAAATTATTATTCATCCTAATTCCATTAAGATTCACATTATAAATGTCCTTATGCCTAGGTGTTCTATAATCAATGAATTTATCATCTAGTATTTTAAAATCTTTGCTCAACACCAAGCATTCAGTATCAGTGAAAAGAACCTTATTTTTGTTATCACAAACCTGTGATACACTAAACAGATTATAGTCAAGTTCTTTTACCAGAAACACGTTTTCAAAACACAAATTGTTGGTAAGAAGAGTGCCTTTGCCAGTGATAGTTCCATATCTACCTCCAAAGTACACTTTGTCACCATCTTTAATGGGGATAAAATTTGTTAGATAATCTTCCTTCCCCGTCATGTGCCTAGAGCATCCACTATCCCAATAGCCATAATCATTAACCTGCTTTTGAATGACCTGCACATAAAGAAAAAAAATTAGTTTTCTTTGGGAACCCAAGCCTGAGTAGACTTGGATTCATTTGGTTGTTCAACAAGAATAGACTTAGCCCTTATGACAACCCCTTGTTCATCCCTTTTTGGATTGAACACCCAATTAACCCCAATGGGTTTTGTTATGACCTTTGAAATATAATGAAATATGTTACAGGTCATAGAAATCCCATCTGAATTAGGATTTTGGTCTTGCTTAGGTCTCCATGTCAAGCTAGAAGAAGCTTTAGACCCCTTTCCCTTTTGTTGCAAGTATTTACCATTATTTGGTCTGGCAACGTTCTTGTCAGCGTTTAATTTCTTCTTGTCAACGCTGAAATTACCCTTATCAGTGTTGAACCTAGGGTTTGCTACAGGAACCCATTGTCTGTTAGACCATGTATTGGTCTTCTGAAAAGGTCTTTGTCCATAAGTATTAGACCCTTTAGTAAAGAATGGGGCTGGTCTAACAACTTGTGAACTTTGCTGGACAAAAGGTTTAGGTTTGACAGTGTTTGACTTTCTATCAGCGTTGACCTTTGAAGCATTGACACACTTATAGGCTAAATGTGAAAAACTTCCACAAGTATAACAGGCTTTTCTAGACATAGCTCTAGGTCTAGAAGAAAAGAAACCTGTCCCATTATCACTAATTTTGGTTTTTGGTGACCTAGGTTTTCTATACATTTCTGCATATTTAATACTAGGTTTTCTATCAACGTTTAAGCCAAGATCAACCGTCTTGCCAGTGGTTGGGTTTGTAACTTTTATGGGTGTAGACTCATTTGGGCTGTCACTAAGCATGCCACCCTTAACAAACAAGGTAGGGTTGGCTTTCTTCCATTGGTCCAGATCAGTCAACTTCTGCTTGTATTCCTCTACTGGGGTAAGAACTCTTGGTGGAGGAATAAATTCCTCTTCTTGGAGTTCTGGTATACCAGTCCAAGACAAGTCCTTTCTAAGGACACCATAGAAGTTCCCAGCAGGTGGTGGAACACCAACATACTCTTTCATCCCAATCCCAGTCATATCCCTAGAATCCCTTTGTTCACTGACACATTTTTCTAGGGTTTGTGAGGCTTTATCAAATCTCTGAATTTTAAGATCTACATTATCTTTGTTTTTGATAGCCTCATCTAACTTAGCCTGTAAAAAACCATTGTCCCTCTCCATGATGTTTCTAACCTCAACACTAGCATTTAAATCATGAGTTAAAATAATGATTTTATCTTTTAGGTCAAACTCCATTTTCTTATACTCAGCTACAGTCTTTTCAGTTTGAGTAAGAGCAAGTTGATAGTTAGATAACTTACATCTTTCATTAACCACATCTGTTGTCAATTTTAAAACTTCTTTGTTAAGTTTCTCAGTGTTTAGACGACAACCCTTACTACAAAATGCATCATCATATACCTCATTGTCTGATGAAGATGAAGAGTGTGCCATGAGAGCATAGTGAACATGCTTTTCTTCTTCCTTTTCTGCAACCAAAGCTTTGTTTTCTTCCTCATCCTTGGCCAAATAACTCCAATCCTAGCCAACACCATCAATGTCTTGCATAGCAACCATAGATTTGGAATCCTGAGCCTTGATGATTTGGCTTGAGGGGTTTTCAGCATCAGATCTTCTTGGAGATCTGCATTCTCTCATAAAGTGTCCCATTCGATGACAATTATAACACTCAACCTTGGATTTATCAAATCTAGTAGTGTCCTTAGCATTAAAAGTCATCTTCTTCTTAAATCTTCGATTCCATCTATTTTCCCTTATGCTTGCAAGAGCCATATTCCACTTTATGTCCATCTCCTCCAAATGCTCACCACTAATTTGCTCAAGGTCCTCATATGTAATCACTGAACCATTGGGCAATGAAGCAATGTATGCACAAACAGTATCTAGATCAATACCAGCAGGCTTAACTCTTGGAGAGTCAACATTGTATGTGTCAGCGTCTGAATGTGAGGCGTTGACAAAGCTTGATCCAGCGTTGACACAAGGTGATCTAGTAACGGGGTGCATGTATGACTCCTTTTGATCAAATTGACCTTCACTATGTGAGAAGAAGGCCATATTTCCATTGGTAGACTTGCTTCCTTGATCCAGAAGAATTTCATTCTCTACCAGCCTCAGTTTATTGTAAACATCATCAAAAGTAGAACGTTTGTGAGTATTATTAGCAATTATAGACCTTGCTTCAATCTTCCATGCATCACCGAGACTTTTAAGAAAAGTGGTGATGATATCAACATCACCAAGCACTGTTCCCATAAAGGACAACTTGCTTGTAATGTCAAGAAGTCTGCTTATCACTCCACTTAGCTTTTCATTAGGTTGAGCTTTAAAAACAACATACTCATGCAAGAGTTGCTTCTTTTTCTCTTGTACAGTATCAGCATTACCACCATAAGCAACTTCAAGGGCTGCCCAAAGATCTTTTACAGACTCATAGCTTCTATATTTGTACTGATTGGCTTGCCCAAAGAGAGTTTGAGAATGCTTAGGGTTTTCATGTCATTCCTTCTCTTTGCTATGTCCTCAGTTGAGACAGCTCTACCATCTTCTGGTTTTTCTTTTCGATCCTCTTCAGTAGAGCCTTGAGTTGATCTTGTCAAGATAGCAGATGCAATCTTTTCAGCCTTATTGAATGTGTTTCCATATTTAATAATTTCCCATAGGGTGTAGTCATGGATTTGAAGATACTGTTCAAAGTTAAACTTTCACAACTCAAAATTGTCTGGGTCTAGCATGGGAATCTTGATGTTGGGGTTTGAGGAGGAGGAGGAGTTTAACTCTGGAGTAGACATGTTGTTTTTAGGGTTTCTTGAAAATTAGGTTTTTTGGCGATTTAGGGTTTTTGTGTTCTTTAGATCAAAGTTTCTCAACAAGCTCTGATACCACTTGTTGATCCCAATTCAAGTATTATGTGGAATTAATACTTAAACAAGAACACACAAACAATGTAAACCAAACTTTCACTTTGATTGATAAAACAAACTTGCGTACAATGAAAGTGTGAAAACGTATATCAAACTTAAACCTAAAGGCCTCCTTTTATAGAATAAGGAGCCTTGTACAAGAGTCTATGTATCAGCTATTTTAGGTAAAGATAAACATAAGAAATACATTGTCGATCATATCTTTACTAGAAACATACTAGAAACATAATACGTGTAGACTAAGTCTTCTATTAGTGCTTGACTTCTTCTTATCAACGCTTGACTTCTTCTTGTCAACGCTTGTCCTGTCAACGCTTGATTTCTTCTTATCAACGTCCAGATTGCTCTTGTCAGCGTCCAAGTGTATTGGCTACATTTTATTCCCAAAAAAACCCTCACCGATTATTATCACAAACTGATTACTTACTCTCACGTCGGAGTCTAATCGTGGGAGACAATACTACTGCAAGCTTAAAGGTGTTTTGTTAGTGTGCAAGATCCCTGCAACAAGTTCACTTGGTGCAAGAACCGGAGTCCCCAATACCTTAGTTACACTTATTACAGGTCAGACGTGGTCCATCCAACTTTTGTATCAACAATTTGGCGCCATCCGTGGGACCCTACACTTAACTCTGAAACATGACTAAGACGGGAGCATTTTCTAGCCATCAAATCTCGACGGGCAAGAAAGCACAATCAAGCGAGGCACTCATTTTCTCTAACCAATCGACCTCTAGGACAACCAGTAGGCCAAACAATCAGAATACGGGAGGTAAAGCACCACACGTACCAACTTCTCCCTTCGTGACTCTTGTGCCACCGTTGTTCACGGGAACCCCACCAGTGGTGGAACCACCCTTCGCACCATAGAAGGAAACACGACTGATCTCGGACACCGAGATAGAACCGTTGGAATACCGTGTGGCTACCCCCATGCTTGACGCATGTCTTGAAAACTTCATAACTCAAAATTACGAAGCCCTTGTTCCTCTCATGATCGAAAGGATGAAGAACAGTTCAGGTGTAGATCTACGGATTCGCCTTAACTTCGAGCAAGAAAGAGAGGTCTAGTTGGAATCCTCCCTAGAGGAAGAGCGTCGTGACAACACGTCAAAACGAAGGAAAAGGATGAAGGAGCGCCTCAAGTTTCCCGATGACCAAACCAATGAGCGACAAGCTTTTGATCACTCGGGCGGATAAGGGAGCGCGGAGCCCCAGAGGCCCTCACGGACGATGGCCAGCGCATAAGTTCCCTGAAAAGGCCGAATGATCCTCGGAAAAAGAGTGCAACTCCGGACTCCCGAGAGGCCGAGACTGACAGCCTCGAAGGAATCAGCGTGACAGATCTCAGAGAAGGAAGAGATCCCCCAGCTATGACTCTTTTAGCTCAGAATCAAATTCCCGCTTTTGTAAACGCCACAGGAAGGACGATACGTCCTCACATGATACATTTGACAACGAAACAGTACATTGGAAGTCCAGTCGTCATCGTCCCAGGGCAATGATGAAGATCTATCTCTGACATGACGCCGCAAAAAGTCGATGCGTTCATAATCCACATTTGAAATTACTCGGAAGACAAGAAATAGGCGGATGCCATCCAACGTCAAGACTTATTGTTGACACAAAAGCCAAGTTGGACTTTGGTGTTGCTGTTGCTTTGGTTACTTCAGTGCCTTTAACATCCATCTCATAAATCTAAGATTGTTATAGAGATGATCAAAAGGAGTTGAATCCAGATCATTCCTTGTGATGAAGTGCATGGCCATAGCCTTCCACTCTTGTGGAACACTTCTTATGAATTTTAGATTAGCTTCTTCATGAGGAATTACTAGTCCATGAACTGCTAATTGAATGAGCAATTTACTGAACCTTCCATAACCACTACGGATTGCTTCTGTACTAGAAATTGAGAAGATATCAAATTCTTGTTTCAAAACAATCTTTTTCATCTTCTTAGACTTGTCATTGCCTCCAAATCTAAGCTTGATGGCTGGCCACATAGCTTTTGCATCCTTGAAGTGATAAAAGCTAGGTAGAATGTCTTCTGAAAGTGCCATAGCCAAAGCAGTTATGGCCTTTCTTTCTTTGATCTCTGCTTGTACCTCTTCAGCAGTGACAGCAGGTAAAGCATAACATGTACCATCAGGTAACCAATACAACTTTTTAGGAGTATTCCCATTCTTGATAACCTCCCACAAAGTGTGATATGTGTGGTTCAAGTAGTGTTCCATCTGCATTGCCCACGTCTCATAGTTATCACTTTTGAGAACAGGGAGTTTTACAACAGAAAGAGTATGGGAAGAATGTGTAGTTGTATGAGTGACTACACCATCTGTAGCTTGTGCATCTTGTGTAGGTGGAGGTGCAGGATGCACAACTTGAGGTTGTCCCTGTGGTATAGAATCAGGATCTTGAAATTCTTCCAAGTGAGGATTAACACCGGATTGAGACATTGATTTTATGTGAGTGGAGTTTTAGGGTTGTGTTCTTCTTATTCAGAGTTTCTCAACAAGCTCTGATACCAATTATTGATCCCTTTGAATGGATCATATACTCTGTTAAGAATTTGTACAATAGTTTGTAATCAAACTAGAGCACTTGAGAACTCTTACTCAACCAAATAAGTTATGCGGAATCTAACTTATAAATCAAATAAGAACAGAATTACTTTTAACTATTCGATCTTCTATTAATCGACTTTCAATGAGGTACAATAAACTCATTATACCTATGTTCCTTTTGTAGTGTAAGGAACCCTAGAAACCTTAGAATATTCTATTATGATAAGTATATCACATACGATATCTTATCAATATTCTAAACTATTAAGTATATCACATAAGATATACTCTAACTATAACTATGACATATCTTTTCTAAAGATATATTCGTCCTAATCAATATACAAGTACTTACAATATAACTAACAGTACTTACTATGTACCGCGTTAACACTAATGGTACTTGCCAACACTAACAATACTTGTACCTGCACTAGCGGTACTTGATACTTTACAAATAATTCCCAACACTTATGACGGTTCGAGCGACCAAATGACCATCTAAAGGTCTTCGAATCACAAGCTGGAACTAAGCGCTAACCGGATCCCATGTGGTACCACATGTTCAATTCCACATTGATTGGAAACACACGGACTTCGTTCGACAAGCTTCCAGGCCGAAGCATCGATGGATTTGAAGATCTGCGGAAAGCTTTCAGAAGAAACTCTACGCAGCTAAAGAAGTGCGCCAATCTCGCTCGCAAGAGTGAAACAACGACAGGGTGAGTCTTTTGAGGACTTTTCAAAACGCTTTAAGGACAAATGCATTCACATCAAGGCATGCCCGGATGTTAGCCTCAAAATATTGAGTCAAACAAGAATGTTCGGTCATAGGTTTATTATGTATCGTTTATTAGAACGTTGTAATAGTTAGTTAAATAGTCGTGACATTACGGGCTTGATGGCTAGCTTAAAAGGCCTCTTTCATGGTATTAAACATTTATTCAAGCCCGACCCAAAACAAATATAGTCCAATAGAAAGCCCGCATGTGGGTGGACTATATAATCACCCTCCTAGCATGTTAGGAGGGTTGGTGATTCTCATTTTTCTTAATCTAATATTTCCTAAGTTTCACACATTCTCTCTATTTTCTCTCTCTACTTTCTCTCTCTATAATTCATTTACTTTCATCTAATCTATTCTTTATTTCTTGTTTAATCATCACTATACTATGGGACAACATTTGGTATCAATCGCCATGGGATAGATTAGTGATTGGTCGTTGTTATTAATTGATTTCGTGGGTTTTTCAAGATCAAAACCTCACGTCTCAATTTTTTCTTGTGTTTTCCGTGCTCTAAATCTTGATTTAAATCTCCTACATAGTTGTGGTAGGGATTTGGGTGCTTTGGATTGGTTAAAATCACGGATTTCAAAGCAAAAATCTCATTTTTTTTCTCTCAAGGTACGGAACAGTAACCATATTACGAAACTTCAACATCAAATTTCATCGCAATGTGCTAGGGTTTTGTTATTGCGATAGGGATTGCGACAGACATTGCGATGGATCTTAATTTTGGTATTGCGAAGAGTTATTGCGACAATTATTGCGATAAGGTTTAATTTTGTTATTGCGATAGATCAGTCCTTGTGTTATTGCGATAGACATTGCGACAGTTATTGCGACAGGGACAACTAATTGCTTGCATTGCGAAGGTTGAGACTTTAGGCATTGCGAAGACTTGTTTTGAGAACATTGCGAAGTTTGGGAACATTGCGAAGAGTATTATAGTGGGACATCGCGAAGTTTAACAGCTTTACATTGCGAAATCTCAACTTATACATTGCGAAATCTTCACAAAAATTCCAAAAATACACTTAAAAAGTGTGTTTTTTGGTCTTGGAGAATTTTTTTGTTTTTCGAGAATATTTTTTAAGGGATTTCAACTACTTTTCTCTACAACAATCACTCCCACATCTACTTAAGATCCATATTCATTTCAACATTCAGAGATTATCAAGATGGATTCTACTACAGAGTATCGTGTGACAAATAACAACATTATGGTGGCAGGTAACAAAGAGATACCACCAATGCTCGTGACTGGTCGATATGCACAATGGCAATCACGATTTCTTCGATATCTTGATACAAGACCAAATGGTGATCTTCTCTGACGTTGCATCAAAGAAGGACCCTATATTCTCACTACAATCAACATTCCTTCAACTCCAACAACCGACTCGGCGTCTGGTGCCGATGAGAGACTATTACGAAAACATATGAGAACACTACAAAAGAGAAACGTGCTTGGATTTATGTAGAGAAGGAAGCAATCTATTTGATTCTAAGTGGGATTAGGGATGATATTTACTCAACGGTTGATGCGTGCTCTACTGCAAAAGAAATGTGGTTTGCTATTGAACACTTGCAACAAGGAGAATCACTTAACAAGCAAGATGTGAAAACTAACTTGTTCTGGAACTTTGGCAAGTTTACTTCATTGGATGGGGAATCAATTGATTCATATTACTCAAGATTCTATAAGACGATGAATGACATGACAATAAACAATTTGCAAGTCTCCACCATGCAAGTAAATGTGAAATTTCTACAACAACTTCAACCAGAGTGGACACGGTTTGTAACTTTGGTGAAACAACAGAGTAAGTTAGACGAGGTCAACTATCACACGGTCTTTGACATTTTTAAACAATTTCAGAATGAGGCGAATGAACTTCGAGCTGAACGAATAACAAAGACTTCCAATCCACTTGCTTTGGTGTCTACCACTCAACACGTCCAAGATCATCACTCTCGTATTCCAAAGTCATATCCACTCAATCATCCTCACCAAGATACTCCACTTCATCCAAGTCTTCAGCTCCCACAAGATCACAAGGCAAAGAACCAAGAGCACCATCACCATTATCTAAGCCATTATATGAAGAGGACAATGATGAAGAACAAGCTCATAAGGACAGGGAAATGAAATAACAAATTGCTTTCATTATGAAGTCTTACAAGAAGATTTACAAACCCACCAACAAAAACCTCCGAACTTCATTTAACATAGGGAACCGCTATGTTGAGAGCCTTCCAAGGTATGACACACGTCGACGTGATAAAAGTCCTCATAGGTATGATCGACGTAATCCAACACATGTTGAGGGTCCTGCACAGTATGATCGACAAACTACTAAGTATGATACTCCGAGGATTGCTACCGTTGTTGGGAATAGGAACACTGTTGGAACTCAAGTGGTTCAGCAAAGTGGGATTCAGTGTTTTAATTGTCAAGGTTATGGGCATATGGCAAAGGAATGTAGGAAGACGAAACGGGTTAGAGACTCTGGTTATCATAAGGAAAAGATGATGCTATGCAAGAAGATGGAAGTTGGGGTTAAATTGTCGGATGAGGAAGGAGCAATGCTTGATGACACTGATGATGAAGCCTCGGACCAAGAACTTGAAGCACATTACTCATACATGGCAAAGATTGAAGAAGTTCTCAAAGTCATTGAAGATGACAATGGTCCTATCTTTGATACTGAGCCAATCGATAAGGTACATACTAACGACGAATATAATGTGTTTGGTGATATTCATGAGCATAGTGAGCCTCCAACAACCATTACTGACACATGTATGATGGAAACGGTTGATAGCAATACCACACCCGATTCATCAGACATGTGAAATAATGAGTCTGAGGATGATCAACATACAAATGAGTATGATGATGATGAGGAGCGTATTGCGCTTGCTAACTTAATTGATTCTTTACAAAAAGATGTCAAAGAAACTAAAAAGAATCAAAAGCTGTTGGAAACTCACTTTATGTGACGACATTTAAGAATTCCCATTAGTTATCATAGTCACACACGCTTAGACTAGACTAGGAACGTTGTATAGTTTAAGTAGCGTGTGTGACTATATATACCCCTCCTTAGCTTCCTAGGAGGGGTGTTGCTTGTGTCATTTCTTATTTTCAATACATTTTCTATTTTCACACAACCTCTCTTCTCTCTCTCTTTCAACAATGGCTACCACCACCATATTCCACCATATTAGACCACCGGATCATATATAGCAAATCCTCAATTGGCATCAGAGCCTCGGTTCCATCCTTGGATCGTGTTCGTGTTTATTGTTTTCGATTCGGTGGTCCAAAATATTTTTTTAGTGTCTCGTTATATCATTTTTTGGTCCGTATGTCTAGTTTTTTGTCACGATGGTGTTAATGGTTTCATTCTTTATGGAAACATTGCATTAACTGTTTGTCACATTCATTGTCCCAATGGTCAAATGTCTTTGTCTCACAGTCCACTTCTAATATCCTCAAAACCACAACTTTTCACACTGGTTTTTAGTCCCTGGTTTCACGGTTTGATATTGTGTCTAATGTTAACTATTTTTGAAATTATTCTTTATATAATATCATTTTTTCTGGGTTTGTTATTGTTCATTATGAAGATGTAGTTACCCAGAAAAGTGGACAGATTCACAAGTTCCTGAAAAAAATGGAATAAGGACTGTACTTTTGGATAAGTTTTTTTGAGATGGTAACATTCAGATCGGAATATTACGATCGCAAAAACCATTGGTTTCTACATTGCGATCGAATATTCCGATGGAACACTATCGGTGCATTCCGATGGAACGCATTCCGATGGATGCATTCCGGCGGATGCATTCCGACGGATGCATTCCGATGGGATGTAGAGGAATGATTCCGATGGACAGAATTTAAGAAAACATTGTGATGCAAGTCTTTGCGATGTATTTTTTTAAGAAAAACATTGCGATGAAAAACTGTCTAAACATTGCGACTGTATCAAATTGATTTTTGACCAGAACCAAAACCAACATATATCATTCCATCCTTATAACTCCACAACTCCGACTCGTTCTAATTAATCCCATCGTCTCCTATTTCCCTCTAGACATCTAGACTCGAAGCATAACCAGAAAGTACAAACATCTCAGATTACGTCTCGGTTGTGTCTCATAAAGACATGACAGGACCTTGTTAGATCCATAATCTCGAAACAATTCTCATCTCAGATTTGTGTGATGGTTAATACCATCCATTAATATACGAATCTTTAAGAACGAATCATAACAAACTTGTTAGATTCAATCTTTGATTCGTTTTAATTAACAAATGAGACATGCATGAACACATCATTAACCTACCCGAGACCCTTTATCAAGATCTGGAAGCTTTTACTTCGTGTTCTTCTCGTATCAGCACCCAATGTATACTCAAAAGGTTTGTTTGAGATTCAGATTGATACTAGTTACTTGGGTTTTGCTATTCGTGGGTTATCAGAAAACGATCAATGGTTCGGGTTTGATGATTATGTGCTCTTCGGTGTTAATTGTTTAGATGAGATTGAGTTTTAGTGTAACAGATTAGATTGAAGATGAGATTGATATTTTATGGTTGTTTCTATTTAGATGAAAGAAGGAGGTTAAGAAATAATGGGGGACGGATTTCACGAGGTTGGGGATGAGAGAGGAGTTTGGTTTGGGGGCGGATGTATCTATGTGAAGATTAAGGTTAACTGTGAGTGAAATTAGGGTTGGGGTGTGAGTTATAACCCTTGTGATGATGGACCAGGTTCTAAATCATGGGATTCATTCATTTATTTCTTGGACCGGAAAAATTGATGGGCCATGGACTCTCGTCTATCCAACACATGATGGGCCGTGTGGATTTTGTTTTATACACGCAATTTTTTACACAAATTTGTATTTTTGTAAAAACTTTGTGTGTATTAAGTTTACTTCCCTCATTATCGGGACGAGACAACAAGTGTCGTGACAAAGTGACGTGACAAATGTGACGAGAATTCATTTTGAGACGAGACCAAAGAAAAATTGGGCGATTTTTTAGTGGCTACAGATTTGTTTAATCGGGTATTAATTACGTGACGTTGAAGACGGATTTTTTGAAGGCGTGTACTTATTTTATCTTTCATAGATAACTTGCTCGTGCTTAATCTTAGAATGAAGACTTGGTTATCTGGTTTCCGGGTTCGGGATGGATGGTTGATGACTCGGATAACTATCACTTAAAGGGGTTACATTGTTGTACTCAGTGTCACGCGCTTAGTCGACGTGGATAATTTCAAGAGGTGTTGTGCTTATAGACTTCTTCAGTGATGCATTGAGTACTTAGATATTTCTCCACCGTTTTTCATTCAACAATAGTGCAAGCTTAAGTCACAAGATCGAAGGATTTTTATTCAGTTTCACGTTTGATGTATCTGGTTCATTCCATCAGTGGTCACTTCAAATTGCTTTCACGTGGATTGGTAAAGGTGGCCATGGAGAGTTTATGAGAAGAGATTTTCGATCAACACCTGATTCTCACAAAATATATAATTCAGCTTATTTATTATTCTCACGAGATTTCAGGTTCATGTGCGTACAATTTATTGATGGTTCCGAGTTTCGAAACCATCAAGGGGGTAGAAGAAGACACATTGAACGCACAACGAGTACACGTGATGAACTTCATACCTTCTTTTGATTTGAAGACATTCAGGGATGACATTTGTCATAGCCGTAGAGAAAATCAGTGTTTTAACTCGTGGCGTTATCAATCTCTAAACGGTACACTTCTGATTCGAGGTTTAATTGTTTGATTGTTGCAATTAAACATCATCATTATCCTATATGCATTCCCGGGACTTAATTGACTCTGGTGCATCTCCGGAAGAAGATATGTGCATTTCCGGGACTTAATTGACTCTGGTGTTACGATGTCAACTTCATGAATGGGATAAAGTGTCCACTTCAGTATTTGAGCTTCATAATTGGGATTGATTTACTTTCTTCAACTATGTGGGGGAAGAAATGTCTTGATTCTTTCTGGTATGCATAACTTGAACTCTTAGGGGGAAGAAAAATTCAGAAGAATTATTCAAGCGTGAGAAGAGAAGTTGTTGATCTACTTGGTGTGCCCCAAACTTTCAATCCCTCTTAGCAACGTTATCATGTTATATGATGGGATTTGCTTGTTAGATTCCGTTGTGCGCTTAATCATTCTAAGCTTTATTGAAAACTTTGAAGTTGCTTACGAGGATTGTCGGTTTAGGGGGAAGATATTTAAAAGCTTCTACATCAAGTTTATGTGGCATGAATTAGGGGGAAGTTAATTCAGAAGCTTCTCCTTAACCAGAAGTATATGGATTACTTAGCTCGTGTCGTTACAGTATTTCTACTACAAGTTACTTAAAGATGAGTCGTTTTGAAGTCAAAGGCCTCAAAAGACATCATCAGCATTGGACGCTTCATGAAAGCTCTTGTTCTTAATCATTATGTACTTGTTAGGAAAAATATTGTAAGGAATTCTACACGTCGTCCCATGGGGGAAGATTGTTGGAAACTCACTTTATGTGACGACATTTAAGAATTCCCATTAGTTATCATAGTCACACACACTTAGACTAGACTAGGAACGTTGTATAGTTTAAGCAGCGTGTGTGACTATATATACCCCTCCTTAGCTTCCAAGGAGGGGTGTTGCTTGTGTTTCTTTTTCACTTTCTATTACATTTTCTTTCTTTCATCTTACACATACAACCACTCTCTCTCTAAGCTCAACAATGGCTTCCACCACCATCTATCACCCTACTAGACCACCGGATTAGCCTTTAGCAAATCCGCAAAAGCAATTAAAGAAGGAAAATGATACGCTCACTCAAAATTTTGAAGAAAGCAAAGTTGCAGTTATAAAATCTAGTGAGCTTCTTGCAAGCTGAAGAGCTGAGCTTATTCAAAAAGATAAAGAGCTTGCAAGGTAAAAAGGGGGTGTCATTACTACTGTTAAGAATGTGTTTGAAACTAAATACAACGAAACTCTTAAGCTTTTAGAAAAAGAGAAACGTAATTATAACACCTCTTTAAGTACTTAACGACACAAAACGTATCTTGCTACCACTAAAGTGAATGAGTTAACTCAAAAGATTGGTTTTCTTCAAGAGGATAAAACTAAACTAGTCACTGCGAAGACGGAAGAGGTTGTAAACTTGCAAAAAGTTTTCAAAATTAAACAAGCTAAAGACATTGACAAAGTCGTGGAATTTGAAGTTCAAATTGATTTTTTAAGAAAATTGTTTATAAAACAAATCAATCCATTCAAACCATGAGAATGTTGGCACCTCGTTTGTTTTTCAAGGGTAAAGCTAGTTTTGCTAGTCCTAAGTACCTCGAGCAAGCTCAATCTGAGAACCCGCGCCTATATCTTGAGGAGTCCCAATGGACTGACCTTGATTGTCTTCTTGTTAGGCCCGATAGTGATGAGTCACTATGTTTTGAAGAGGAGAGTAGATCACTAGTGAATAAAGACTTTGTGAAACCATATAATTATGCTTATGAAAATAGTCTTTACGAAACTTTCAAACCACAAAAATAGAAGTCTCGTGAGCAAATATTTTACGAATGTGCACAAATAAGAATTAATTGGAGACAAGTTTTTGCCACTAAGAAAACTAATGTTTCAAAATATATCGGGTACTTGCCGCATCAAGCTTCTATAAGAAAGAGTAAGCAAGCACTTAGTATTCTTAAGAGTAACATTAAAAATTTCAAAAAGGTTGTTGATGATGACTGGAAAAAATGTGAACTTTTGAAAGGCGATAAAGAAATTCCTCACGATATAACTATTCTTGTGAAAACTATTTTGATTCCGCTTGTGGAAAAAACAAACAAACATGCTTTGGAATTTGAAACATTAATAGAGCAAGAAATGTTTGACGATTTGAAATATGTGGAATCTCTTGAAAAAGAAATTGACGACCATCAACCTGAAAGAGACAAGTTTTCTATAGCATATGATCTACTCTTGCAATAATGCCTCTCAAAAGATATTATGTGTGCTTATGTTACATCTTGTGCTGATATTGATGAATATTCTGATGTTGCATGCAAATATCTTGATCAAGTCAAAGAGTATGAACGTCTTGAAACTGAGCTTTCGAATAAAGTTGACAAAAAAGAGTTTTCCTTAATTCAACATAGATATGATTATCTTCAAAAACATTGTCATTCACTTGAACTTGCTTTGCAAAACAAAGTTGGCAGTTTTTCAAATGATACACCTTTGGAAGTAAACTTATCTGAGTCATGTCGATTACTAAACGAAAAAAGTCTTGATATTGCGGATTGGAAAGCTCAGTTACAAGAAAAAGACATAGCAATAGAAGAGTTGAAGAAACTCGTTGCTAAAATGGGTGGGAAAATTGTGGAACTTAGAATTAAGAAACCTGTTGTGAGACAACCCAATGCGTACAAAGTGACTAAATCCTCTGTCTTGGGAGAACCATCTGTTTTCTCAAATTCTTCATTTGCAACATCTGGGTTTGCCCCCAAGACGGATGGGAAGCATAGGTTACCACATACTCGTCCCAAAACGGTTATTCAAGCACAAAGCACAAATGTGCTCAAACCAGGGATGTATCGTTTAGCCACTAAACCCACACAAAACAAAGATAGTCACTCGCCTCAGACTTCTAGAAACACTAATAGACGTGTGTCTTTTACTACAGGAGTAGCCGACCTCAGCTTAAGAGCACTCGAATTAATTAAAAGGTTTGGCAAAACAAAAGACAAAGGAAGATGAAGAAAGTAGAAGACCACCCTAGGAATTTGAATGTTTCTAAGAATAAAACGTCTGTAATCGCATGTAATGACGATTTGAATTAATTCTACTGCTTTGAATGCTTTAAATGTTAAGTTTGTTTGTGTGAAATGTGGAAAATATGCTAATGATGATCATTATATGTATGTTGTGAATAATGTGAAAGGTGTAGATACTAGAACTAAGACGCAAGTTGCGATGCCTATTAGTGCTGGTAAACCCAAACGCAAAGTGAACCATTCTGGTGCAACCCCCCTAAGAAAAGTATTGCATCAAACTCCACCACTAAGAACCCTAGAAGCAGAATTAGGGAATTATTTGAGTCTGCTAACAAGTCTTGGAAATGGTGGTTTGCTAATCAATGTCCTCCAGGATATAAATGGATGCCTAAGGTTAGGGAAGAAAACGTGACAACGAGCGTTAGTATACCTTTAAGTGCTGAAACTAGGGAAACTAATGAATCGGAAATCACAACTAACATGGAATATAATTTAGCAAATGCCCCATCGTGTTGTAATTCTTCTGCAGGTGATCGAAATAATTCTCTTCATACTGGACTCCGGATGCACGAAGCACATGACGAGGAATCTCAAGCTTCCAATTAATGTCGTGGAAAAGTTCCTGGGTATGGTCCGATTCGAAAATGATCAATCTGCACCGATCCTAGGATATGGAGATTTGGTTCAGGGGAATATAACGATTAAAAGGGTATACTGCGTCGAAGGGCTCAATCACAATCTTTTCTCGGTTGGTCAATTCTGTGATGCAGATTTGGAGGTTGCTTTCAGAAAGAAGACATGTTTTGTTTGTGATTATGATGGGAATGATTTACTAACTGGTTCACGGGGTACAGATCTTTACACAATCTCACTTCAAGACACAACTTCTATAACTCCAATTTGCTTCATGACTAAAGCTTCAACGAATCAGGCATGGTTATGGCATCAACGTCTATCTCGTCTCAATTTTGATACCATCAACTTGATTTCCAAGAAAGATATTGTGAGAGACCTTCCAAGCTTGAAATTCATCAAAGATCATCTTTGTTCTTTTTGTGAGCTTTGTAAAGCTAAACGAAGTAGTTTCCAGACAAAGACTACACCAAGCTCTAAAGGACGGTTATATCTTCTTCATATGGATTTGTGTGGTCCCATGCGTGTTCAAAGTATCAATGGGAAGAAATACATTCTAGTAATTTTTGATGACTACTCAAGGTACACATGGACTCACTTCTTGAGGTCCAAGGATGAAACACCCGAAGTTCTCATCAACTTCCTTAAGCAGATACAACGTGGTTTTCAAGCTCAAGTAAAAGTGGTACGTACTGACAGAGGAATAGAATTCTTGAATTCAACTCTAAAGAATTATTTTGAAGCCGAAGGTATTGAACATGAAACATCTATTGCTCGAACACCCGAACAAAACGACGTTGTTGAAAGACGAAACTGTACTTTAGTTGAGGCTGCTCGAACATTATTATCCACTTCAAAACTACCACTATTCTTTTGGGCCGAAGCTGTGTCAACCGCATGCTACACACAAAACTGATCCTTAATTATTCCAAGACACGAAAAGACACCATATCACATAATTCATGATCGAAAACCTTCACTTAAACACCTTCATGTTTTTGGATGTACGTGTTACATAATTCGAGATGGTGAAAATCTAGACAAGATGAAAGAGAAAGGTGATGCATCTATTCTAGTGGGATATGCAACTCAATCTAAGGGATATAGAGTGTACAACAAGAGATAAATATTGATAGTCGAGACTATTCATATCAAATTTGATGAATTACAAGAGATGGAACTTGAACAAAACAGTTTAAGTCTCGATCCACAACGACAAAAGACTTCTGTGCACAACCGTACAAGACTCGGAACTCAAGACCACAACAATGAACCGTCAAGTTCAAAGCTGGTTCCTGAACATGTTCCAAGAACAGATATGACAGTGGAAACGACAATTGAAGAGTTGGAAATGTTATATGGACCAATGTATGATGAATATTTCACGAGGGAGAAACATGTTGTATCGAAGTCTTTCGCTGTCACTCATGATAAGAATGATGATACCGATCATCATCAACAAAAGGATACAACTTCATCTACTTCAACACGGGTTGCTGCAGATTTACCTCCTCAGAATATCACATTAACAACCGCTCCTACAACATCCACAACTACTGTCATTGCTCCATAGAACACAAATCAAGCAAACAATGCATTATCTGACGATGACGATTTTCACGACCCATTCGATCATCAGTACACGAAACTGGAGAGTCTTTTACTCGCCATGTTGATCCATCAAATATGCATACGTTCTACCAACGACATCTGTCAACACATCATTGGACCCGAGATCATCCTTTGGTTCAAGTAATTGGAAACCCTTCACAACCCGTTTGCACAAGACGACAACTAGAAACCGATGGCGATGTTTGTATGTTCGCACTCGTCGTGAGTGCAACTGAACCGAAAAACATCAAAGAAGCCATGGATGATCATGCTTGGATTGAATCAATGCAAGATGAACTTCTTAAATTTGAAAGACTTAAACTCTGGGAACTTGTTGACAGACCATACGATGTGATTCCATTAAATCTTCGTTGGGTCTGGAAAAACAAGATGGACGAAGAAAACACAATCATCAAGAATAAAGCTAGGCTAGTGGCTAAGGGGTATGGCTAGAAAGAGGGTATTGATTTTGAAGAATCATTTGCACCAGTAGCTCGTATGGAAGCGGTCAGGATTTTCCTTGCTTATGTTGCACATAAGAGATTCATCGTTTATCAAATGGACGTAAAGACGGTGTTTCTTAATGGTCCTTTGAAAGAAGAAGTCTATGTCATGCAGCCGGAAGGATTCGTTAATCCTTATTATCCTGACAAGGTGTATCGTCTCCACAAAGCACTTTATGGGCTCAAGCAAGCTCCAAGGGCGTGGTACGACGAGCTCTCGAAATTTCTGGTATCCAAAGGTTTCCCAAAAGGTTCCATTGATCTAACTTTGTTCACTTATAAATATGGGGATGACATTTTGCTTGTGCAGATTTATGTTGATGACATTATTTTCGGGTCTACAAACCCAAAACTTTCAAAATGGTTTGAAAAACTAATGCACAACCAATTTGAAATGTCTATGATGGGCAAACTAAAATTCTTTATAGGAATTCAAGTTCACCAATCCCCAAGTGGTATCTTTATTAACCAAGCTAAGTATTGTCAAGAGATAATCAAAAAGCATGGTATGACCTCATGTGACCACGTTAGGACACCTTTATCAACCACATCCCTAGATGCTAATTTGGAGGGAGACGCCATAGATCAAACGAAATATCGTTCTATGATAGGCTCCCTCATGTACTTAATAGCAAGCCGACCAGATATATCACATGCTACGTGTTATTGTGTACGATATCAAGCACGACCCACTAAAAAGCACCTCAAGGAGGTTAAACGGATCTTTTAGTGCCTCAAGAATACCATTCATTTGGGACTCTGGTATCCGAGGGAAACCGGTTGCTTTCTAACGGCCTATTCAGATTCTGTTCATGCAGGGTGTCTTGATGCACGAAAAAGTACTTCTGGTGGTGCACAATTTCTAGGTCAAGATAAGCTCGTGGGATGGTCTTCCAAGAAGCAGGATTGCACGCCACTGTCATCAGCCGAAACGGAGTTTGTGTCTCTTTCTGTGTGTTGTGCTCAAGTTCTTTGGAAGAGAACACAACTCACGGATTATGGCTTCCACTTTGATAAAGTACCTATGTACTGTGACTCAAAGTCCGCAATAGCCATCTCCTACAATCTGGTACAGCATTCCCGTACGAAGCACATTGATGTCCGATATCACTTCATCAAGGAACAAGTTGAAAGGGGTATCGTTGAATTATACTTTGTTGGAACTGATTACCAATTAGCTGTCTTGTTTACAAAAGCTCTTTCGAAAGAGAGGTTTGCGTATCTAGTTAGGTAAATTGGTATGAGATGTTTGAATCTAGCAGAACTGGAGATTCTGGCAAAGAAGCCTACTTGATTCATCTATCAAACATCTACATATAAATATTAATGAAAAAGCAAAATA
Source organism: Glebionis coronaria (assembly GCA_025667525.1). Lineage (NCBI taxonomy): Eukaryota > Viridiplantae > Streptophyta > Magnoliopsida > Asterales > Asteraceae > Glebionis > Glebionis coronaria. The sequence continues at coordinate 164,941,039 of CM046879.1, forward strand.
CAAAATTAAAAATCTTTGAAAATCCAAAATATTCTTCTCGACATGTATTTCAGTATCGATAATATGAACGTGCCTAGAAATGTCGCTCAATAATGACACGGGTGTGTACATAAAGCTCGAATGGAAGTTGTAAATATTTTTCAAAACATGTCATTTCTATTTTTTTAATAAAGGAAAATGTCTACTTTAGACAACTTTTCCTACAACGGGTAGAGCAATCTATCTTGGGTTGAGCTTGTCCCAAAACATTCAACGTTTTGAGCTCAACACAATGGCTTGTAATCACTTTCAGATTGCAACCAGGTTCTATATTCACGGGGGAGTGTACGATTTAGTGCTCTTACCCTCAGCAAAAGAAGAGAAATCTTCTTACACTTGAGTGGATTTGTCAAGACATTCAAAGTCTATGAACTCAAGTTTATGCTTTAGAAAAACCACTTCGCCAAAAAGAATGGATTTTTTAAAAAGCGTTGAACATAAGTTTTTCAAGAATTTTTCAATGATATTCAAAATCTTTTAAAAATTGTGTGTTCAACAACTCCTATCCTCAAAAGTTTAATGTGGATCATATCCTCGTAATGACAATTCAAATGAATCAATTTTTGAGGGGGGCTTTCCAAATTCATGCTAATTTAGACACATTTTTCTCTTGAAAGTTTTCAAGACTATTTTCACAATATATTTTAATCAAATTTGGTATCTCTAATATCAAACGATTTTATATACTAGAGATAGGGGAGAAAATGTGATTAAAATGTGATCTAAAGACTCAAGCACCTATGGTTACGACCAAATACCCACAACATCTTTAATCCACGACGTTATTGGTGTCAAAAGGGTGGTTAGGTTTAAGTCCTATAATCCTACCAGAACCGGAGGGATCTTCCTAGGGACAATCCAATAGATTATTATAAGTCCTTTGGAATGATGGAGTAGAATTGAACGTAGCTGAATGTCGACTAAGTACTGATGCTAGCACTAGCACAATCACAACAAGGTGTTAGTGATGATGTCTTGGTAAGCATCGAAGGGGTTGAAGAATGAAAAAGAAATGTAAGGATAAAAGGTGAAAAGAAAATAGCCCTCCATACAACTTAGGCAGAAACCGGGTCAACACATCATGAAGACAACGCATCATGGACCCAGTGATGTGATGCACAACCCTTCCCCAGTTGACTCAGGCTTCTCTCAAAAGAAGTTTGTTTTATTATCACGGAGAACAACACAACTTCTATTGACTTTCTCACTCCGAGATAGTTGATATTGAATAGGTGGCATCAGCTCCAGCCTCTGACCACTAAAAGTGCACAAATCGAGTCTAGAGCCAAGAGATCAATCAAATCCCGTTAGGACACACGGACGACGAACAAGAGAGTCCTACGCTATATCCTTGCGATATTGCTAGAACACTAAGAGTGATAATACTTAGTATTCACAATGATGAGTGGAAATCCTTCCAGTGTTAACATCTAACAGCACTGCGGTAGGTCATGTGTAAGATTCTTTTAGAATTGAACATGTATAAACTGAAAAGCAATAGTGGTTTGATTCTGAATTGATTCAAACTCGTTTCAGGTTTCTACGCAATATCTTTATGGTCATGCCAGAACATTCAGAGTGATATGCATTAATATTCACAGTGACGAATGGAAACCCTTCTAGCGTCAACATCAAACACCGCTACGGTAGGTAACTTGCAAGATTTTTATGAATCAAGCTTGTGTCAACTAGAAAGAAACAATGGTAAGATTCTTTAAGAATCAAACCTGTTCTAGGAGTTTGAATTGACGACTTTAATCAAGCGGATATGTATCTAATTGATTCCGCAATCTTGCTTTGAGACGGTCGAGTAAAGAGAACGGCTAGTACTGCCATGAAACCCTGTCAAGGAGGTTCTTAATTGAAACTACCTGATCACAGGTACGATATTTAATATCGTCTAACGGTCTTCACTAACCGGAGGTAAAACGCTACCGAGTTAGGACGAATGTCAAAGCCGTTCAGTCCGTGTCTATGTTTTGTCTCAAGAAGGTGGCATTACAGTGTACTCAGCAAAGTTGAAGATTCAAAACCACATACTCATGCCCAAAGACATATTCAACAATCAAGAAAGCTAAAGACTTTTGCAACTCTGATGAACAAAATCTTCCTTATCAATTAATGTAGGGGAATGACCTCTCTTCAAAGGATATTGTTAGCAAGCTTTCAAGATAGTGCAAAGTATGAGCATGTGGATGAAGACATAATATTGCAAGATGGCAAAGACAAGTCAAGGATGATTTGAAGATCTCGAGATTAAAGACAAAGTCGAAAGACAACGACAAAGGCTCAAAGATCACATCATGAAGGAACAAGACTACTACTACACGTTCAAGACTCATTTATGACGAGATTAGTAATCTCCATTGATCTCCAAATATCGAAGAGGATTGACCTCACATTGGGGGAGATTGTTAGCCTCAAAATATTGAGTCAAACGAAAATGTTCGGTCATAGGTTTATTATGTATCGTTTATTAGAACGTTGTAATAGTTAGTTAAATAGTCGTGACATTACGGGCTTGATGGTAGCTTAAAAGGCCTCTTTCAAGGTACTAAGCATTTATTCAAGCCCGACGCAAAACAAATATAGTCCAATAGAAAGCCCGCATGTGGGTGGACTATATAAGCACCCTCCTAGCATGTTAAGAGGGTTGGTGATTCTCATTTTTCTTAATCTAATATTTCCTAAGTTTCACACATTCTCTCTCTTTTCTCTCTCTACTTTCTCTCTCTAGAATTCATCTAATCTCTTCTTTATTTCTTGTTTAATCATCACTATACCATGGGACAACACCGGAGATCCTAAAACTATCCGATTACATGAACAGGATAACCAATCAGGAGCTAATTAGTCGTCAGATCGATAGAGTTCCCTAGACCTTTGATGAACTAATGCGACGAGTCAGACCCTTTATTCAAAGAGAATCTGCGGCCGCGGATAGTATGAAAAGTTATTCGAACTACAGGTCTCAAGATTAGCCCAAGAGGTAGTCAATGGCCATAATAACGACCACAATAATAACTACCGCGACCAACAAAGCGGAGGGCGTGGAAACAACAAATACACCACCTCAAAATGACTCCAAGAGAGATATTAGCAACTGAAGGAGCAAATTTCCTAAAACCACCGCCAATGACCACCCTGGTAGAAAGCTGCGTTGGTAACAAGTACTGCGAGTAACACTATGAAAAAGGACATGAGACAGACGAGTATGTGCAACTCAAAAGGCAAATAAAAAGATGGTAAAAGCAGGAAAGCTTAACATCGCATCAATGAATTAAAGGACAACAAGAAAAACGAGACCAAAAAAGGCCAGCCTAAGGATAAACCCGTGACCATCTATATGGTTCAGTCATGGAAACACCGAATCAAACAGAAGGTAATAACTAGATTTTACTTAGTTAAAAAGTTCTTTGATGTGTGTCTAATCGAATTGAATACCGGCTTAAAGTACGACTCAGTTGATTTTGGTGAAACAAATATTTTTGGTTGATTTTAAATAAAATGTGCAAAACGATAAAAGTAAATGACGTAAAAATAAAAAGGCGTTAAAAATAAAACTAAGTCTAATTAAAATTAAATGGTGCAATATTAAAAACTTTGAAAAGTAAATAATTAAATGACTTAAATTTAAAGCGTGACTAGAATTAAAACTTGACGAATATTAAAATGAGAACGTAAAAATTAAACAAGACAAAACACTAAAATAAACTCACCGTCGGAAAATATTCCGATCAGACCTAAATCAACCTGTCGGAATGTTGATTGAAAACCCAGATCGGAATATGTCACCCTCTTCAGATCGGAATAACAAAACAAACCTCAGATCGGAATAAGGACTAACCAGATCGGAATAGGGAATGGTCTCAGATCGGAATATGTCACTTACCCTGATCGGAATACCAAACTTACCCTTATCGGAATCCTCCCAATCGGAATGGTGATCGGAACTTCAATCGGAATGTTGTCACTCACTCTGATCGGAATACCATCACACCTAATCGGAATGCTGCTCAACACCCTGATCGGAATAAGGAATGAGATACCAATCGGAATCCTGTCACTAGTCCAGATCGGAATACCACTACTTACCTTGATCGGAATGTACACAAATCCCTCCAATCGGAATGTTGTTATGAATATCAAAACCCTTTTCTGATCACTACAATCGGAATGATAAACCCTTTTCCGATTTACCAGATCGGAATACGGTGAAAGTGATGAAAAATAAGCTAAAGAAATAAGCTACTAATCAAATAAGCACACAACGAAAATCTTAAGGCAAACCGTATAAGAAAAAGCTACTAAACTGAAATTTAAAGACTTTTAAAACACGAAATGAATAAGCTTTACGAAAAACAACTTTTATATAAAAATAACTTTTATAAAAACTTTAAAAACTTAAAGATAAACATAATAAGCTATAAAAATCAATAATCTAAAACAATCAAAAGCATAAAAACACAATCTTTAAACGAATAAGCAATACAATAAGCATGTAAACAAAGATTAAGCAAGAAAGAAAGGTAGAATGAGAGATCAAACAAGTAAAGTAAATGTGCAATAAAGATAAAATTAACTTACTTGAAAATTAAAGTGCAAGACAAGGTAATTAAAGGTGCAAGTAATTAAAGGTGCAAGGTAATTAAATATGCATAAAAGTAAAGGTGGAAGAACTAGTGTCACTCTAGCCAACAAAAACTAATGAAATGAATATGAAGGCTGTTTATAGGAGATTAGGAAGGTGTTTAGAGGAAGCTTCCTCCCCTCCTTCCTTTCTTCTTAATTGCATGATCAAGTCCTTAAGCTTCTTTAATCTTCTTAATACTTGGACTTTGTTTTGGGATTTCTTCGAACTCGTCTTTTAATTCTTCAATAAATAAGACTCGAGTTCTTCGGCTTTAAGTAAACTTCCGTCTTTTGACTTTTTCTTCGATAAATCTTCAGAATTGGTCTTGGACTTCCGTTCTTTTCGCACTCTTGACTTTTTGACTTCATCTTTCATCTTTTTCTTCAATAAAAGCCCGTGAATGCCGTGTTTTCTCCACTTTTCACAATTTCGTCCTAAATCACAACAAAAACACAAACCACGCATAATTCCGACATAAAAGACATAAAATACACGTTTTGGCTCGGTTATTATTGTAATTAAGTTGGTAAAAAGGATGGGTGTTTACACACCTATCAAATCCCCTACACTTGACCATTGCAATGTCCTCATGCAATGCATTAGTTACAAAGCACGTTTACATTTTTCATCATAATCAATCCACATTGGCCTTTATTAAAGAGATAGAAAACTATAAACATTCAAAGTAAAGAAAATAAAAACATACCTTGGGTTTTGGAAATGTCATGAATAATCATCATCCTCAAGTTTTCACTTTCTCCAACCCAAGCTTAAAAACGAGATCATTGTTATTATAAGTTAGTAGACTAACATGAACTCATATGGGCCAATTATTCACTTAGACTCCCTTATTCCTAGGTGTATCTCTTATATTTTATTATTGTCTTGAATGATCACGAGGATGCATTGTTTGACTTATTTCGATAGTTTATTAGGCCGAAAATAAAGTGAACGATTTAGTCAATAGTTAGCTAAAGGACAAAATCTTTTAAAACTGCTTCTCGGGACCTCATAAAGTTCATATCTTGGCATAACTCGCTTCGCGATTTGAGACCTTTCTCGGACCGATATTTGGCAGCGACTTCATACTTCAAACCTTGAGAGACGTTCATGAAATAATGGTCTTCTCTTCATATAGGAATTTCTTCACTTGAAGTTTTGAGAGATTCATACTTGGACCACGACTTCTTCATTTTTCTCCAATCATTATTTTGGACTTTGATATACAACGATCCGCCTCCTTTTATGACTTGGATCTATTTATCCTCATACCTTGCTAGGGTCTTTTCGGATACACTTCTCCATGACTTTTGGGGAGTTTTTGCTTTTCGTCGTGTGTCTCGATCCTTCATATTGATTTTCGATAAATGATTCTTCACATCACTTTGGATCTTTAGCAACAAAATATAGCCCTCATGCCTTGTTAGGGCCTTTTCGGACTCGCCAATCTTCGCATCCCGCTTCAATAAGTTATGCCTTGGCTATGAACTCTAATCCATACCGAGCAACTTTTAAACGATCTTGGGCTAGAAGCTAAGTAAATTTTCAAATCATACAACCTTATTTATTGCAGATAAATTTATTAGCAGGCGATGGGAGAATAGGCTTATAATTAACTCACATAAATTCACGAAAGAATACCAAACTTATAATTGGCTCTATCATCTCTCGTTCTCCACAGTTTAAAATCCCAAATAATGAGACTTGTGGATACTTAGCCTATTAAATCAAAGTTTTGGGTTTTCGAGTCGCCTATAGGATCTTGCAAACTCTTAGACTTTTTCAAGTTTAGATATCGCGTTTTAAAGTTCCCTTGATAAACGACTCTCTAGGATCAATTATAGGAACTTGCGAAAAGTTCTTGTTCTTAACCCGTGAGAGTTAAGACTTTCGCGTTTTATAGATCCCTATATAAAAGCCTAGCAAAACTTGACTTAAACACGTTAAGGATACTAGCTAGAGTAACTTACATAAGTAAACTCGGGTTGAGTCAAAAGATTCACAACGTTTGAAAATTAAAACCACTTTATTAAAGATTTATTCTAATAAGGAAAGAAAATAACTATACAAAAGGAAAAACTAATAGGCCAAAATAGATCAAAAATTTTGAAAAATGTCGAAAAATTTGTTTTCCGGTTAAAATGAGGACAAATACAAGGAAAAGGCCACTTAACTTCGATAGAAGTCCCCCTACACTTAACATAAACATTGTCCTTAATGTTTAAGCATGTGGGAGTAAACTCCCCTACACTTAGGACATTGTGCACTTTGTTTAAATCTCGCTAAGGAAAAGACGACTAAAGAGATTCCTATTTTAATATTGAGAAAATATAAAATAGTGAATCGAAAAGAGTTTAGGATAGAACCAGGAAGAAGGGAACACGGAATCACGGGTCGTCAAGAATCATCAAGAGTGGATCATTGAGCGCTCGAATCCCTGATTAAGAGAGGAGAGGAAATAGCAAACACCAACGGGTCTCCCCTACACTTAGGATAAAGAAAGCTAAAAGATAGATACATGGGTTGCCTCCCAAGAAGCGCTTGGTTTTTGTTAACCGAGTCGCGAGCCTGACTCGACCCTGATCATCATAGGAAGAAGCATGAAATATATCCACCAGGATCAAAGACATAGTTTTCGTCCATCAAATAGCACAAGCTTAAGGCGAACAAGGCAAGCCAAAGAAGAGTAGGCAAGGTTCCCTTAAGCAGCGATGGAGCATGGTGGAAGCAAGGGTGAAGTGCAAGCATTTCTTCAAAATTTCCAAAGATTTTTCCTTTTATTTCATCAGGTGGATACTGAGATGGCTTAAAGATTTCAATACCGGGGTCGAACACCTTTTCCTTTAAGGGAAAATAGCACTCAGGCTCAGCAGAATGGGAAGAAGATCCGCGAAGAAGCACAACCTCGTCCTCAGAAGGGGGACAAAGAGGTGTTAACTCGTATGTGCTGCGGATATTGGTGTCGATCGGTTTCTTCTCCTTTGAAAGAATGTGCTTCAAATCCAAAGTAGGATCAAGACGATAATCTTCAAAGTCCAAAGGATGAGCATCACTCTCATGAGGGAAGTAAGTGTTGAGAAATGTAGAGAAGTCTTCCTCAAATGAGTAATCGTCCAAAGTAGGATCGAGTGATGGCGGAGGATCTTCATCATGTTAAGAATCGCTCGAAAGAGTATCAGCCTCATCAAAATCATCATATGTGGGCAGCTCAGGATACTCAGAAGTAAGGTCATCATAATCATCCGAATCTGAGCTAGAATCATCATCATCATAAGCATCAAAGACCGGTGGAGAATCATAAATGGGAGAAGCGTCCAAATTGGAGCGAGAATCATCCACATCATTTTGAAAGAGTGGATTATCAATGCGAGAGTCGAATAGCGGATTGTTGTAGACAACAAAGTCATCAAGCACATTAATCATATTCACTGATTCTCGACCTCCAAAGGATGTACTTGTAAGCTTCCCCATTTTAAAAACTTGTGAATCATTCCTGACTCTTAAGATTAACTCGCCTTCGGCAACATCAACAAGAGCTCGTCTTCTCAAGAATGGCCGACCAAGTATTAAAGGAATACGAGGGTCCATTTCATAATCAACAACGACAAAGTCGACCGGGAAAGTAAATGTGCCAACTTTAATGAACACGTCTTCAGCTATACCAACGGGGTAAGCGAGAGTGCGATTTGCAAGTTCAAGAGTCATCTTGGTTGGAGTGAGGTCGGGCAATGATAGTGTTTTCCAAACACTCAAAGGCATAAGATTTATACTTGCCCCGAGATCAGCAAGGGCAGTAAATTCTTCAGTTTTGTTGAACACGCAAGGCAACACAAAACGACCGGGATCTCCAAGCTTTTCCGGAAGTTCTTTAAGAATAACTGCAGAGCAGTTTTCATTTAAGCGTGTGTTGGCGAGCTCAATCAGCTTCTCCTTCTTGTTAAGCAATTCCTTAAATGCTTTAACAAATTTGGGCATGTGGACAAGTGCTTCAAGAAAGCTAATGTTGAAGTTCATTTGAGAGATCATCTTCACATAGCGTGACACTTCAGCGTCATCCTTGGTTAGCATTTTGGTCTTGCCTAAATGAGAGGGATAAGGGATATTAGGTTTAGGTGGTGAAGGTGCAGGTGTAGGTAAAGGTTGAGATGTTGAAGGGTCCTTCCTAGGTACAACGTCATGGCGAGGCGTAGACGGTAATGGTGCACTAATACTAGGTGTAGGAGGAGTAGGGATAAATGGTGGTGGAGGAGGTGTAGATGACGGGGGCGGGATCGGTGGATCGACAATGGTAATTCCACTACGCGTAGTAATAGCACTTACATTTGCTCGCGGATTGGTGACGGTGTTTGAAGGTAGAGAACTCGCAGTAGGTTGAGCGGCGGGCAAGAAACTAGCAAGCATATTCTTCAAATCATTGGTTTGATTGCTAAAGGAAGATTGAATATTATCTCGAAGCTCGGATCTAATCTCATTTCCTTGCTTAGTGATATCTCCTTTAAGATTGATAATTTGGCTCTATAGATTCTTGATTTGCTCACCTTGGGTTCTCATGATGGATTCAACCTCGGGGTTAATGGGTGGGGCTTGTTGAGCGGGTGGGTGATAAGGATTAGAAGCTCTTGGTGGGATTTGGTTGCTTCTATTGTAGTTGTTGGCGGGGTTTTGGTTTTGAGGAGAAAAACCGGGTGAAAGGTAGTTGTTGGACCGGTAACTCAGCAAATTTCTATCCCCTTGTTGTCGAACTTGGTAATTTTCCGGTGAATAATTACCATAAGCTGCATACACATTTTCCGGATTTCCTTGTGTAGAAGGACAATCGGTGTATGAGTGAGGACCGCCGCATGTTTCACAAGGATTAGCAACCGCTTTAACTTGTTGTTGTTGTTGGTTTGAAGCGAGAAGCGTGATACTTTTGCTCATTTCGGTCATCATGCGGGTGAGTTCGGTCATATCAGGGTTTGCTGAAGTAGAAGAAACATTGACTCTCGGGTTGTTCCTAGAAGAAGCAGAGGAATCCCAGTTTTTATGATGAGTAGTCATGTTCTCAATAAGCTCTCTACACTCCTCGGGTCGCCTTTTCATGAATGTGCCACCGGCGGCTGCATTAATCGTATCACGATCTCGAAAAGTCAAACCGTTGTAGAAAGTATCAACCAATGTGACTGGAAGCATGTTGTGGTTTGGACAACGATTAATCAAGACATTATATATTTCCCAAGCATCAAAAAGAGATTAATCAGGTTCTTGCATGAAACCGCTGATTTGATTGCGAAGGCTCGTGACCATGGATGGTGGAAAGTAGCGCGACAAAAAGCGTTGAGTCATGTCATCCCAAGTATGAATTGAATTCTTCAGGAGACGATCAAACCATTTCTCGGCGTGATGTGATAAAGTATGTGGAAAGAGTTGTGGGCGTAGAACATCCATTGTGGCACCGGGCAACTTCATGCTTTGGGTGATTGTAATGAACTTGTCGAGGTGTTTGTTGGCATCATCATCAGGCAATCCACGGAAAGGATTTGTTTGCACTTGCTGAATCATGTGGTGCTTCAACGAAAACTCCGGAGCCGTGATTTGCATCGGCGCAATCGGTCCTCCTCGTCCAAACATGGTAGGTTGACAAAGCTCCTCCATTGTCCGAAGATCGGGCTGTGGAAGAACATTGTTGTTATTGTTGAGGTGCGGTGGATTATTATTGTTGTTAACACCTGACATACTTAAATCTTCTCGAGTCTCGGGCTCTTGATAATTAGAAGATCTAGTTCGCATACACCTACAAAGGCAAAAGAAAACAATACCAAACACAAAGACAATATATATACACAAGAAAGATAAAATCTTTTTGGATTTTTGAAATTTTTAATTTTTATGGATTTTTGAAATTTTTAAGCAAGAAAAATAACGCTCACAAGTGAACGGATCCCAAAAAGCAACGCGTCTCTCACAGAAAACCGTTAATCTTTACGAAAAGAGCCGGCAGCGGCGCCATTTGATACATGATTTTACTCAGTTAAAAAGTTCTTTGTCGTATATCTAATCGAATTGATTATTGGTTTTAAGTGTGACTCAATTGAACTTGGTGAAACAAAAGTTGTGTCGTTGTAGTAGATTAAAAAGGTGCAAAGACGTAAAAGTAAATGACGTTTAAAATAAATCTAAAACTAATTTAAAATAAATGACGTTAAATAAAATCTAAGACTAATTAAAAGTAAAGGCGTGCAAAATTTAAAAACTTTGAAAAGTAAATAATTAAATGACTTAAATTTAAAGCGTGACGAGAATTAAAACTTGACGAATATTAAAATGAGAACGTAAAAATTAAACAAGACAAAACACTAAAATAAACTCACCGTCGGAAAATATTCCGATCAGACCTAAATCAACCTGTCGGAATGTTGATTGAAAACCCAGATCGGAATATGTCACCCTCTTCAGATCGGAATAACAAAACAAACCTCAGATCGGAATAAGGACTAACCAGATCGGAATAGGGAATGGTCTCAGATAGGAATATGTCACTTACCCTGATCGGAATACCAAACTTACCCTTATCGGAATCCTCCCAATCGGAATGGTGATCGGAACTTCAATCGGAATGTTGTCACTCACTCTGATCGGAATACCAACACACCTAATCGGAATGCTGCTCAACACCCTGATCGGAATAAGGAATGAGATACCAATCGGAATCCTGTCACTAGTCCAGATCGGAATACCACTACTTACCTTGATCGGAATGTACACAAATCCCTCCAATCGGAATGTTGTTAGGAATATCAAAACCCTTTTCTGATCACTACAATCGGAATGATAAACCCTTTTCCGATTTACCAGATCAGAATACGGTGAAAGTGATGAAAAATAAGCTAAAGAAATAAGCTACTAATCAAATAAGCACACAACGAAAATCCTAAGGCAAACCGTATAAGAAAAAGCTACTAAACTGAAATTTAAAGACTTTTAAAACACGAAATGAATAAGCTTTACGAAAAACAACTTTTATATAAAAATAACTTTTATAAAAACTTTAAAAACTTAAAGATAAACACAATAAGCTATAAAAATCAATAATCTAAAACAATCAAAAGCATAAAAACACAACCTTTAAACGAATAAGCAATACAATAAGCATGTAAACAAAGATTAAGCAAGAAAGAAAGGTAAAATGAGAGATCAAACAAGTAAAGTAAAGGTGCAATAAAGATAAAATTAACTTACTTGAAAATTAAAGTGCAAGACAAGGTAATTAAAGGTGCAAGTAATTAAAGGTGCAAGTAATTAAAGGTGCAAGGTAATTAAATGTGCATAAAAGTAAAGGTGGAAGAACTAGTGTCACTCTAGCCAACAAAAACTAATGAAATGAATATGAAGGCTATTTATAGGAGATTAGGAAGGTGTTTAGAGGAAGCTTCCTCCCCTCCCTTCTTTCTTCTTAATTGCATGATCAAGTCCTTAAGCTTCTTTAATCTTCTTAAATCTTCTTAATACTTGGACTTTGTTTTGGGATTTCTTCGAACTCGTCTTTTAATTCTTCAATAAATAAGACTCGAGTTCTTCGGCTTTAAGTAAACTTCCGTCTTTTGACTTTTTCTTCGATAAATCTTCAGAATTGGTCTTGGACTTCCGTTCTTTTCGCACTCTTGACTTCTTGACTTCATCTTTCATCTTTTTCTTCAATAAAAGCCCATGAATGCCGTGTTTTCTCCACTTTTCACAATTTCGTCCTAAATCACAACAAAAACACAAACCACGCATAATTCCGACATAAAAGACATAAAATACACGTTTTGGCTCGGTTATTATTGTAATTAAGTGGTAAAAAGGATGGGTGTTTACACACCTATCAGAAGGTTAGTAAAAAATCACTAGAAAAAGAGACCTCGTTTCCCTCCTTTAACCACAAGCATTGTCGTTGATGGTCCCTTGACTATTGAGGTAAACCTGGGGGGTCACACTGTCCACCACATGTGTATCGATGGGGGCTCTTTAGGAGAAATCCTCTACGAGTACTGTTTTGCACGGCTACGACCAAAGGTGAAGAGCCAGTTAATGTCGGCCACGTCGCCGCTCACAGGCTTTCACTGAAGAAGTGATACGGCCACTCGGTCAGTTACGACTATTAGTAACTGTCGGGGATACTGAGCATTAAACCATAGTCTGGATGAACTTTATGGTGATACATTCACCATCGTCATACAATGGTATTATATGATGACCACGTATACTGGCTATACGAGTTATGTCATCCATAACTCATGGATGTTTAAATTCCATGTGGAAGGAGGTATTGTCATGATTTACAATATTGTGATACCACCAGCAGAGTGCAATGTCGTATCAGAGCCATCAGCACCGGCCGCAATAGAGACGGCGACATCATCGCCTAATTTAAAAGTGGTGATTCACCTAGACTTCCCAAAAACAAGAGGTCGTGATTGGAGGAACATTATCTAATAAAGGCAGAGCGGCCATATGCTCTCTCCTAAAGGAAAACCTTGACATCTTTGCATACATGACTGGGGTACCTCGGTCAATTGCATAATACAAAATGCAAATCCGTGAAGGATACCATCCAGTTAGATAAAAGAAGGCGGGAAACCCCCCGAACGCAGCCAAGCTATACTAGAAGAGGTTAAGAAGCTGGTGAAAGCGAGCATTATGCGGGAAGTTTACTACCATGACTGGCTTTCCAATCTAGTCATGGTTAAGAAGCACGACGGCAGCTGGCGGTTGTGGGAGGACTTCACATATCTAAATAAAGCTTGCCCTCAAGATTGCTATTCGCTACCAGAGATTGATTGGAAGATTGTAACACCCCCAAATTTATACAACTCAATACAGCGGAAGACTCGTTGGTGTTACGGGATAGCACATTACTCACATCATAGACAACGCATAAAAATCGCGTCGTTTAATAATAAATCATTTCCATTCATAAATATCAAAGTTACATCAGTCCCAAGTCATATTAATTCATACAAAGTTTTACAAAGTGTTTGAATGGAAAATATTGTTTAAGTGCGGGCCATGAATTCTTGTTGTCTTCCCGAGAATTACCTTCAAGTACCTGAGATAAAACATGTTAAAAGAAAAGGTCAGCGATAACGCCGAGTGAATTCATAGAGTTTAATAAATTCATCAATATAACTTTGGTATAAAATTAGTACCAAAAATCAATTCGTACAATTCATTGTAATAGGCCGTAAAATAGCCAAAATCAATTTATACAAATCTTTGTAATAGGCCATAAAATAGCCAAAGTCATTTTATACAAATTCTTATCGAAAATCATAATATAGGCATTTGCCTTAAAAATTATTATACGAGCCAATGTCGTAAAAACATCATACAATACGTCTTATAACGTTGTATGAAAATAAAAACCGTTATTTTGAATATGGTTATAAAAACCAAAACACAAACATAATATCAATAGTATGACCCTGTATTGCTAGTCAGGTAATACATCGTAATTCGAAGCGTCTAATAGTATTTCGTTAGTTTTTGGATTATTATAAGCCGCATGACATTGTTACCTTACTAAACCAAAACGGATAGCTAACCCGATACCAATTTTGCCCGTCTAAAGTAGCGTGTCGTCACAAAGGTCACCTTATGGAAATCTTCTCATACATAGATTCGCTTACCAATCAATGTGGCACGACGGGGATCAACCGTCAAGGCGCGAACTGGGGTGATCGTCCCCAAATAGTACTATTAAATGTATAAGCGTCTACCAAATCCCGGTAGTTCACAATTCATGCTAACGGGACTTTTAGTGACATATCCTAACTTTAATAATCCATTTAATTTCATCTATCGGGTCCTTTAATCATTTATCGGGTCATACAATCGGGTCATTCAATCATTCGGGTCCAAAATTAATAAACAAACAATCGGGACAAATGGTGTCCTATTTTATAAAAACTAACATGTTATCTCCCTCGCGGGTTTATAAAACATTTATAAAAACATTTAAAAGAGTGCGAGGCTATGAACTCACGTTGATGTGGGAAGGCGGGTTATTGGCAATTCGGACGTACGGTACATGCTTCAATCACGGAAACCTATATAAATAATAATCGGTCTTAGACGTTTGTCCAATGACTTTATAAAAATATCAATTATGTATACATATGATGATTATATATATATGATGATCAAGTGGGTTTACATATTCTCGTTTACTCATTTTTAGTGTTATATGTCGATAACTTTTATACTAGTTTTCTCGTTTTACCTATTTACGTGTCTTAAGTCCAAATAAGCTTATTATAAGTTATTTAACTTATATTAATCCATTTTGTACTTATATTATCAGTACATACACTTTCAAGTTGGGCCCAAATGGGTTAAGCCCAATAAGTTCTTTTTATGTGTGTTTATCTTATTTAGTCCAATTATTAGCCCAAGTATTAGTCCAATATGTTTACTTAGCTCGTTAATGTCCGTATGCCCTATAGTTCGGGTGTTATTGGTTTTTACTTGTTATACATGTCTATATAT
This sequence comes from Glebionis coronaria, assembly GCA_025667525.1. Classification (NCBI taxonomy): domain Eukaryota; kingdom Viridiplantae; phylum Streptophyta; class Magnoliopsida; order Asterales; family Asteraceae; genus Glebionis; species Glebionis coronaria. The sequence continues at coordinate 164,956,217 of CM046879.1, forward strand.
CAGTATATGAGTTGATAAAAGTTTACATTAGACGGGTTTGGTCGTCTAAGTTTTATTTGGCGGAAAACGTTAATTTTACGGCGATAGCCGAAAAAGTCGTAAAAATCAAGTTTATAGTTTTTATTACTTATAAATATTATTTAACCATTATTTATATAATTTACCCATTTAATTAGCCTTTTATACATTTATATAAATAAGTTTTATAAGTTAGTGGGTTTATATTTTTACATTTTATACATTATAATGTGAGTGCTTATATAATATTAATAAACATTATTTCCAAAAATCTGATTTTTAACTTCATGTTCACCATTTTTAACATATCTAGAGTTCTATAATGACTTAGAAGCTCATTTTTGGATGACATGTTCTTCATAATATGTGCTACATATAACTTAGTTATATCTACTGCCCATTTTGAGTTTAAGTTGCCTTAACAGTCCCTACAAAACTGCTTATTCAGATTACACCACCTAACTTGTTTTGATCATATCTCACTCATTATTTTGATTCCATTGCATGGCCAACTCTCACATGTGTATAACATCATCTACTTACTGTAAATAGATCAAACCATGCAATTTTATCAGTTCATCTTTTAGTTATCTACTGTTTTTATACAGCCAACTAAATAGTCAAGATTTTAGCTTCATTTCTTATAGTTATCATCATTTTTAAGCATATTTATCAACACTTGATCCCCACACAACATTTTTATCATCATATATACATCATATACATATACAAAATGAAAGAAAATACATTTTTTCTTTACAAAATAACAAGAGAGAAATGGAGAGGATGATCTTCTTTACCAATCCAAGTGGATTTCTTGTTTTAGGAAGACAAGAACTTGATGAACACAACAAGTATCTCCAAGACCATCAAATATCAAGAACATAGGTTGGAAAATCAGCCCTAGGACACAAGCAAATCACCTCCAAAGTTGTTGATATGGCCACCAAATGATCAAGGCTTCAAGAGAACACCTTAATAGAACTAGTAAACATGTGGTTTATGGCTAGAAGAGATCAAAAAGGGTGTTTGTTGGCTTATTTGGGACGGCAAAGGGAGAGAGTAGAGAGAGTTTTTGGAGTGGATTGCATGTAAGAAAGATGGAAATGAATACAAGTTGCTAGTTTAGCTAGTTTAGTGGTATGGTAAAGCTTAAGATGTAAGCTAGTGCTTACACTTGGAATGTGTAAGTTAAACTTGATGCCACCTTGTGTTGTGGTGTCAAGTTATGCCATCCCATTTTGCTAGTGGGGTGGGACAAAGTGTTTTGTCCCATCTCACTAGTTTACGGGTATTTCTCGATTCTAATTTTCTCGATTTACGTGCCCTCGGGTCGTTTTACGAAAAACGTTTTTATAAATTATGAATCAACGTTACAAAACGAATCTAATAAAATTTGTCTCATCAAAAACAGAGTTCAAAAACGTAAATACGTAATCCTAAGGTTTCCGGTTTAGTCGTAAAGGACGTAAAAATAAAATCGTAAGTCCTAATCTCTTCTCGTAAATTTGTGAGTTTATGAACTAACACAAATTTAAAACTCCAAAATAATATTTACAGATAAATTTATTTTCTGAATTGTCGGACTGTCACCAAAGACGGTGTATGTAAACGTAAGCACGTAACGTAGAATCCTCCGGTTTAAACGTAGTCGATGCTACTTCAAGACGTAAATCCAAATTTATTCCCAAAAATAAGTGAGTTCATATTGTAACATTAAAATAATATTTTCAAATAATATTTGAGAATAAAATATCAATCGTAAATTGACGGATTGTCACAGCATTTACCCCTAAACAGGATCTTTGTCCTCAAAGATCATCTTACCTTACTACTCGTTTTTTATAAAGTTAAAGCCATGTGGGTATTTCCTCCACATTCGGTCTTTTCTCACAAGTGCAATTGCAATACGCGAGTTTCATCAAACATAACTACGGGAATAAGATCAGGCTTAATGTTGACTTACTTTCTCTATCCATGATGTTCACGGGTTTTTGATGAATGCAACTTTTCGCCGATCTAAGCTTTACTAAGAATAATCAGAATTTCACTTGATAGATATTCCATCAAGTTCGATTTACGAAACATAATTCACGCGGTTCTTGAAGTCCTAGGGTAGATCCAGCTTATATGCCTTTCAATCCCAACTTTTTACATCATCTCAATGGTCCCATACAACGGGAAATTATATCCCATGATTTGTCAGATCACGAATTCATTTTTTTCCAAGGTTAAAAATTGTGGCATAACTTCGCTACCCATTTGGCACTTCAAGATCTATATTTCACATTCACGTAACCTCTTGCCCACTACCGGCAGTCAATAATCAAATCCTAATTTCAACACTCATTTCAGGTTTCGCGGTTCGAGTATTTTGCAAGGTTAGGTTCGCCATCATAGGAAACCTTAAACCTAAAAGACATGTCCAACTCACAATGGGTGTATGTCGGATGTCTCCATCTCAACTCTTGCTTACGGATGCTCTAAGATTCAGATCCTAACAAGATTCGATCTCGATCCTAATACGATAATTATTAATGATAATCTCTCCAAAGGAAAACGATTATACGGTCTATATCCAAAGGTCAATCATTCAAACATAGAACAGCGCTTATGGTATTTTGTATCGTTACACTACCTCGTCCCTTCGATTTAGGGTGGTATATAGTACTCTCATCAAGGTTCGTTCTCAATGATTTCTGAGCAAATCTCTAGAAATTCGATGCGAAGCGAGGATCTTGATAAAGATGTTTGATACAGGCACACTATGTTTACATAACTCTTTTGCATTTATCATTAACGGGAATGATATTAGCAGATTTGGTCAGTCTGTCGACGATGACCCAAATCGAATCAAATTCAGATGATGACCTTTGCAATAGCTAGACGTTTACTAATGTATGAGGCGATGTCTGCCTTCATAATTTGTCATTAGTACAACTTCTTCGAACAAAGATACTTTTAGTCATAAATGACATAAATAGAATACTTATACTTACAAATTCCAACATAACTATATCTCACAATCTCCATATTTACGCAACCACAAGTGGCCTTTAACACATTTAACGTTATTGGCTTCTCAATTCTAATGGTTCACATTAGCCGCGAACCTCTTTTTATTATTTATATTATCTTTTTTTTTACAAACATCATTCATATTTTATATCGTTCAGCAATTTATTTTGCACGTCCATTATTAAGAAATATATCCTAATTGGTTCTTTATCCTTTTTATATAATATGTCAGTATCTATATTCACTTCTCATGATGATGTAATTATCATGTCCACAATTCACTCAGATATTCTTTCTATATTATGCGTCAGTAATTACGTTCACCTTCCTGATGAAATAGGTATCATAACCGTATTTATTCAAAATTTCTTTCTTCATAATTTCTAAGTTTCAGTTTCGTCTCATCTATTATTTTTATCAGTTTTTCTCAATCCGACGTCTAAAGCGTCGATAATTATCATAATTAATTAAATAATTATTAGTTAATTTTTATGAAGCGTAAAAGTTTTAAATTTCTTAGTTCGACCAATTATATAAAATGTTCAAAATAAATTTGAATTTAATTAACAAGATTTTTGGTTGATTTATCGAAAATAATTATTAGGATTCGTAAATGTTCGAAAAAAATCTTTGGTTATACTGTGGTCAAAATTTTCTTAGTTTGAAAAGCGTAAATTATCGTTTCAAATTTCAAATCATGGTTCAAATGGTTTCCTCAATCCCTTTTAGGTTATCTTGAGGTATACACAAACATTTACCCCTAAACAGAAGTTTAGTTAAATGGTTTGTGTATAAGGGAATAATCCCTTTAAAGTCCTTTATTAAAACATTTGTCAAAGCATATTTGCACTTTTGTTTTTAGTAAAATCCAAAGTCTTAAAAGGGGCTCTTAATTTTTGAAGAGTCAATTTATATTCCATTATCTATTAATCACATGATTAAATCATGTAAAGGTTTAAGTCTTTAATCACGTGTTAATTATTCAAGGTACAGGTTTTTATTCCTCAGTCATCTAAGGGCAATCTATTAATAATTATTAACTCATTCTTATTCTTGTAAATAAACAAATGGTCCTTAATGATCACGAGCATGAATTTATCAAATTACAGCCTACACACGTGATTCACCAAATTTATGAATACTACATGTGCATCGGTCAATCCAAACGTCATCACGTGAAACTCATAATGTTCATCACAAGTTCTGGATGCAATGATTGGAATAGATAATCTTCTTCGCAGATGCGAAGTTGATGATAACCATGTCGTGGATCAAATCTTTAAAACATACAGTAGAACCTTGTAAATGATCGAACAAATCTTCCATTTCGAGTTATGGATTTCGATTGTCAATTTACTCAGTCACAGTAATCTATAAATGTAAGGAAAGATAACACCATAGCTCTTCAGGATGACAGGCTTGGTATAATAAAATCTTTCTCCGACAACTTTCTCAGTTGTACGGTAATTCCTTAAATTCAGATGGTGCTGACGTACAGTGCACAAGTCACAAGTGCAGCACCGGAAATATAACCAATACCAAATTCAACTTGCCTTAGTGGCGAAAGTCTAGGTAGTTTACCAACAAATACTTACTAAAGTATAGATAACATAAACATCTTTTAATAAATTCATATTAGGTTCTTCTAGATTATAATATCTATAACTAGTTCACAACCATACACGGTATAATTTTAAGTCTAAATGCAGGATATGGTCATCCATCAAGAATTATTTAGATCACTTTTGATAATCAACATCTTATCATTTAGGGGAATTCAATTCGAGTTCCCATCAATTAAGACAATATCATCATGTCATAATCAATCAATCCATTCTATTGGCAATATCAACTTTTCAGTTTTATCACCGTTGATAAGATGTGAACTTCTCAAAAGACTAATAATAACGCATAATCCTTCACAAATTCAAGGATATCAGGAGACATAACTACTATTAAAAGAGTAAGGTCAACGCATAATCTGCGCGAGAGAATTTCAAATCAGATACAGACGAAAACAATTAATGAATATGAATATATCCTATGTTTTCATAATTTGAGTACGCATTCGAAAGCTCCTCGGATCGTTACCCAGGTCATTCAAATGAAATCAAATCAAGAGAAATGATAAGAACGTCGATACATCCAGTCGGGTATCAACACTCGGTAATCAGATACTTTTCCTAAGAATCTCACTAGGGGAGAATTGGACGAGAACGGAATATCAATTGTCAAATAAGACAAATTCCACAGATGAGTAATTTCGACTCAGAAGAATAGGTGTTACAGGCACATATGTAGGTGTCCCTAACATTATGTCCTTATTTTTCACTTCTTGCAGATATCATAAAATTTTAATCTTTCACAATCATCAAAGAAAATTTAGTGTTTATTAATCAGTTTTATGGTGACTACTAATCAGTCTTGCATAGTCCATTCCAAATTGTATGTAGGCGCGCAACTATATACAATTTCAAGATTAACGATGCAATACTCAGTTCGTCAAAATTTTATCATCATGTTTATAATAAAAACATCTTTATGCTTAATTATTAAGTAAGAATCAAAATTTAAATTTACAAAGATTCTCTTTGTTATGAAAACAATTAGGTTTTTCCAAGGTGTTTTATAAACAACTTCATTTCAATAACAATCACTTATAAATCTCACTATGAATAATCCTTATAGTGATGAAAATTCAATTTTTCCCAAGGCATACTGTTTTATCTTATAAAAACAATGAGTGATCTGCAAAAGAGTGATGAAGAGTTGTTTACCAAGAACTTAACTACAATATGATAGGAAATGAGCTTTAGCCAGATAATCATGAGATTCATGATCTCGATGGCACTCAAAAAGAATAATTCACAACGTAACTCAAATCAAGATGAGTACTTGTTCAATGGTTGCATCACTAATGCGAACATTAGGATGAAGCAATAAAAGATAGATAACATCGATACATGTAGAATTTAGCAATCAAAGGTAGTCTTTTTCATTAATCACAAACAAGTCAAAATTGTACCGTAACACATTACGTGTCACTATGTCATACAATTCTCAGAACTCATCCTACCAACTGATGTCACAGTTAAGTTAGGGATTATTTTTAAAAGATACCACAATGAATACTAATCTACAAGAGTCATTAGGTGTTCCACTTGTCCCAGAAGATCCATCGGTCTCAATTTTCAGAAGAAGATTTCTTCAATTTATTTGTTGGACACTGGGCATCCTCTTCAATGGACAATGGCCTAGGAACAACCTTTAACACAAACCTACAATCAATTAATACCTTATAATTCCATCACAGAACTTAACGGCTTTATTAATAATCTCATATTCCATATGGGTTAAGTTTTACTTTATTCAAGTTTCAACAAATTTCATACTCAATTCGATATCCTACCTCATTATCCAATACTTTCAACCTTATTTATAAACCTTAATAGGGAAATAAAAGCTCGATATGATCAACACTTAATTCCCAATCCTATAGCTCTTACAACAACAATTATCAAATGAGTCATTAATATGAAATGACTTGATCATTCAATTAGACTTCTCGGAAAGGTATTAGTGGCATGAGGCTTTTGGGTAATGGTTCCAATGACAGCCTCAAGTGCAACATTCACCCTTTCGATTTCAAATTAAGAATTGGATGACAACGAATCAGATGACATCTTTCTAGGTGGTAACGTTTTGTCAAACTCCACTCTATATGGAAAGATCGTCATGACATCGATATCAGATTTAATCTCGCCAATTCTTTTTCAATATCACAATCAACTAATATCTACATTTCTACGAATATCAACCACTTTATTGGGATTATAAACTTCCACAACTTGGTTTAGATCTAGGATAGCTAGAATTCCTACGAGAATAGCTTCGATTAATTTACTAGGGGATTTAGGGTTACTTGTGACAATCTACGTCGTATAAATACCTCGTATAAAAATCAAAATAATCATCAAACAATCATGTAATAAAATTACATCATATATATATATAATCCAAGTTATATATATATATTAAAATAACACTTCTCAGTCTTGGCCTTGTCGGTAACTCGGGAATTCTTCGGCACCGTTATAGTCAAAAGATTTTTAGACATTTTAGAAAAATGTTTATAGTTAAAAGATTTTGAAAAGTTTTATTCAAAACCTTAGTTTTAAAAATCTTTCGTTCTCTATAACGAGAGCTCTGATACCAAACTGTAACACCCCCAAATTTATACAACTCAATACAGCGGAAGACTCGTTGGTGTTACGGGATAGCACATTACTCACATCATAGACAACGCATAAAAATCGCGTCGTTTAATAATAAATCATTTCCATTCATAAATATCAAAGTTACATCGGTCCCAAGTCATATTAATTCATACAAAGTTTTACAAAGTGTTTGAATGGAAAATATTGTTTAAGTGCGGGCCATGAATTCTTGTTGTCTTCCCGAGAATTACCTTCAAGTACCTGAGATAAAACATGTTAAAAGAAAAGGTCAGCGATAACGCCGAGTGTATTCATAGAGTTTAATAAATTCCATCAATATAACTTTGGTATAAAATTAGTACCAAAAATCAATTCGTACAATTCATTGTAATAGGCCGTAAAATAGCCAAAATCAATTTATACAAATCTTTGTAATAGGCCATAAAATAGCCAAAGTCATTTTATACAAATTCTTATCGAAAATCATAATATAGGCATTTGCCTTAAAAATTATTATACGAGCCAATGTCGTAAAAACATCATACAATACGTCTTATAACGTTGTATGAAAATAAAAACCGTTATATGAATATGGTTATAAAAACCAAAACACAAACATAATATCAATAGTATGACCCTGTATTGCTAGTCAGGTAATACATCGTAATTCGAAGCGTCTAATAGTATTTCGTTAGTTTTTGGATTATTATAAGCCGCATGACATTGTTACCTTACTAAACCAAAACGGGTAGCTAACCCGATACCAATTTTGCCCATCTAAAGTAGCGTGTCGTCACAAAGGTCACGCTATGGAAATCTTCTCATACATAAATTCGCTTACCAATCAATGTGGCACGACGGGGATCAACCGTCAAGGCGCGAACTGGGGTGATCGTCCCCAAATAGTACTATTAAATGCATAAGCGTCTACCAAATCCCGGTAGTTCACAATTCATGCTAACGGGACTTTTAGTGACATATCCTAACTTTAATAATCCATTTAATTTCATCTATCGGGTCCTTTAATCATTTATCGGGTCATACAATCGGGTCATTCAATCATTCGGGTCCAAAATCAATAAACAAACAATCGGGACAAATGGTGTCCTATTTTATAAAAACTAACATGTTATCTCCCTCGCGGGTTTATAAAACATTTATAAAAACATTTAAAAGAGTGCGAGGCTATGAACTCACGTTGATGTGGGAAGGCGGGTTATTGGCAATTCGGACGTACGGTACATGCTTCAATCACGGAAACCTATATAAATAATAATCGGTCTTAGACGTTTGTCCAATGACTTTATAAAAATATCAATTATGTATACATATGATGATTATATATATATGATGATCAAGTGGGTTTACATATTCTCGTTTACTCATTTTTAGTGTTATATGTCGATAACTTTTATACTAGTTTTCTCGTTTTACCTATTTACGTGTCTTAAGTCCAAATAAGGTTATTATAAGTTATTTAACTTATTTTAATCCATTTTGTACTTATATTATCAGTACATACACTTTCAAGTTGGGCCCAAATGGGTTAATCCCAATAAGTTCTTTTTATGGGTGTTTATCTTATTTAGTCCAATTATTAGCCCAAGTATTAGTCCAATATGTTTACTTAGCTCGTTAATGTCCGTATGCCCTATAGTTCGGGTTTTATTGGTTTTTACTTGTTATACATGTCTATATATCAGTATATGAGTTTATAAAAGTTTACATTAGACGGGTTTGGTCGTCTAAGTTTTATTTGGCGGAAAACGTTAATTTTACGGCGATAGCCGAAAAAGTCGTAAAAATCAAGTTTATAGTTTTTATTACTTATAAATATTATTTCACCATCATTTATATAATTTACCCATTTAATTAGCTTTTTATACATTTATATAAATAAGTTTTATAAGTTAGTGGGTTTATATTTTTACATTTTATACATTATAATGTGAGTGCTTATATAATATTAATAAACATTATTTCCAAAAATCTGATTTTTAACTTCATGTTCACCATTTTTAACATATCTAGAGTTCTATAATGACTTAGAAGCTCATTTTTGGATGACATGTTCTTCATAATATGTGCGACATATAACTTAGTTATAGCTACTGCCCATTTTGAGTTTAAGTTGCCTTAACAGTCCCTACAAAACTGCTTATTCAGATTACACCACCTAACTTGTTTTGATCATATCTCACTCATTATTTTGATTCCATTGCATGGCCAACTCTCACATGTGTATAACATCATCTACTTACTTTAAATAGATCAAACCATGCAATTTTATCAGTTCATCTTTTAGTTATCTACTGTTTTTATACCGCCAACTAAATAGTCAAGATTTTAGCTTCATTTCTTATAGTTATCATCATTTTTAAGCATATTTATCAACACTTGATCCCCACACAACATTTTTATCATCATATATACATCATATACATATACAAAATGAAAGAAAATACATTTGTTCTTTACAAAATAACAAGAGAGAAATGGAGAGGATGATCTTCTTTACCAATCCAAGTGGATTTCTTGTTTTAGGAAGACAAGAACTTGATGAACACAACAAGTATCTCCAAGACCATCAAATATCAAGAACATAGGTTGGAAAATCAGCCCTAGGACACAATCAAATCACCTCCAAAGTTTTTGATATGGCCACCAAATGATCAAGGCTTCAAGAGAACACCTTAATAGAACTAGTAAACATGTGGTTTATGGCTAGAAGAGATCAAAGAGGGTGTTTGTTGGCTTATTTGGGACGGCAAAGGGAGAGAGTAGAGAGAGTTTTTGGAGTGGATTGCATGTAAGAAAGATGGAAATGAATACAAGTTGCTAGTTTAGCTAGTTTAGTGGTATGGTAAAGCTTAAGATGTAAGCTAGTGCTTACACTTGGAATGTGTAAGTTAAACTTGATGCCACCTTGTGTTGTGGTGTCAAGTTATGCCGTCCCATTTTGCTAGTGGGGTGGGACAAAGTGTTTTGTCCCATCTCACTAGTTTACGGGTATTTCTCGATTCTAGTTTTCTCGATTTGCGTGCCCTCGGGTCGTTTTACGAAAAACGTTTTTATAAATTATGAATCAACGTTACAAAACGAATCCAATAAAATTTGTCTCATCAAAAACGGAGTTCAAAAACGTAAATACGTAATCCTAAGGTTTCTGGTTTAGTCGTAAAGGACGTAAAAATAAAATCGTAAGTCCTAATCTCTTCTCGTAAATTTGTGAGTTTATGAACTAACACAAATTTAAAACTCCAAAATAATATTTACGGATAAATTTATTTTCTGAATTGTCGGACTGTCACCAAAGACGGTGTATGTAAACGTAAGCACGTAACGTAGAATCCTCCGGTTTAAACGTAGTCGATGCTACTTCAAGACGTAAATCCAAATTTCTTCCCAAAAATAAGTGAGTTCATATTGTAACATTAAAATAATATTTTCAAATAATATTTGAGAATAAAATATCAATCGTAAATTGACGGATTGTCACAAAGATCGAGTCCCTATGTGGGTATCCCTTCAAGTGTTTCATGGACGCATACAAAGGATACCACCAAATCTATATGGTATTGGTTGCTTTTGTTGGGGGCTGGCAACCATAGGAGAAACAGTAGGCATACTAGGTACATAAATATGAACATCATCATCATGAGAATCTGATGAAGAAGGTCCTTCATGAGTATCTAAATTTGTTGTACCAGTCTCTTTACATGCATTGTTAGTTTGACAATCTTTTTGCACATAATAGTAATCAATGGAGTTAGTTAGATAATTTAAATCAAACATCCAAGCATAACCTATTCCTGGGATTCTCTAAGAAATTAACATGGGCATTTTCTTCAACTTTTCTAGATGCCAAATTATAAACCCTATATGCTTTACTTTGCAAAGAATATCCTACTAGATATCCTGAATCAGATTTTCCATCAAACTTCCCCAATTGATCAAGAGTATTCAAAATAGACACATGACATCCAAAAGGTTTCAAATGACTTATGGTTGGATTAACACCAGTCAAAAGTTCATAAGGCGTTTTATTTTGAGGCTTGGTTACTAAGACTCTATTTAGCACATAACATGTAGTATTGATTGCTTCTGCCCAAAAGGTGTTTGACAAAAGAGAATCAGCTAGCATAGTCCTAGCAGCCTCAATTAGTGTCCTATTTTTCTTTTCAGCTACTCCATTTTGTTGTGGAGTCCTAGGATTGCTAAATTGTCTCTTGATATCTTTAGACCTACAGAATTCATCAAATTCAGCATTCTTAAATTTTGTCCCATTATCTGTCCTAATGATCAAGACTTGTTTAGTGAACTGTTTTTCAACTAAAGTGACAAAGTCCTTAAGTAATTCATTGGTTTCATTCTTGTGTGCTAAAAAGAAAACCCAACTGACTCTACTAAAATCATCAGTTATTATTAGGCAAAAGGTCTTGTGACTAATACTCCTAACAGAAACTAGACCAAACAAATCCATATGTAAGAGTTGCAAAGGTTTTGTCACAGAATTGACAGTCTTGGTCTTACAAGAGGCTCTATGTTGTTTACCTTTTTGACAAGCAGTACTTGTGAGATCATTTTGAAAAGATTTGTTAGGTAACCCTCTAACCAAATTTCCATTAACCAATTTATTTAGGTTCTTGAAATTCACATGACCTAACCTCCTATGTCATAAATTAGACTCATCATTAGAAGCTTTAGCCAGCAAACATGTAATTTCACCTGTTGGAGTAATAGTATGAAGATTGAAGGTGTACATCTTTTCTTGCCTGGGTACCTTAAGTAGTACTTGAGATTCCTTTGGCATCTCAAAGTCTTTGAAAAGCACCTAGCAGACTGTATCCGTAAAGAGCACCTTGTTCTTTTTATCACACATCTATGATACATAGAAGAGGTTGAACTCATTTAATTCTTTTACAAAGAACACATCTTCAAATTCCAACTTTCCTTTATTGATTTTTCCTTTTCTAGTAATTATGCCTTTACTTCCACCAAAGGCTACTGGTCCACCTCTGAATTCTTTAAATTCAACAAGGAAATCTTTGTTCCCTGTCATGTGCCTTGAGCATCCACTATCTATAATACCTTTATCTTTCAATTCATCAATTAGATGCCCCTAAACATACACAAAACTCATTAGTTTTTAACAGGGACCCAAGCCACATTTGGCTCGGATCTTGTGGGACCTACATACTTAAGAGTTTGATAAGTAGGTTTTCCAGTAAGACTACACATACTCTTATATTTCATGGTTCCAGTTATATAGTCAAAAACATAAGGTGACTTTATGTGCTTAGGCTTCTTTGACTTAAGTACTATTTTAGCAGTACTAGATTGAACACATGATGTTTGTCCTTGAGGAACCCACATTTACACTGGTTTGTTTTGTGTCTTACTTTTAGGTGTTTTTACAAGCTCAAATAAATCCTTAGAAGTTTTGTGAGACAATGGTTTGTGTGAATTTTGACAAGCAGTACTTGCTTTTGGTCTAGCAGTACTTGCCGGTACTTGGCTTGCTAGATTTCAAAGGTACTAGACCTTGTTTCATAAGTACTGCTCTTGGAACAAAGTCCTTGGTAGTGAGAGAGTGACTATTCTTATTAGGTTTAATTACCCTTTTAGTATGATCAAACTCGGGGTTGTCATCTTTAGTCCCCATTTGCCTTTTTACCTGTGCATTTTTCTCATTGGCTTTCTTTTTGACCTTTTGTGCAGCCTTTAGCTTTGCAATTTTATCTTCATGTAAAGTGCAATCTTTGATAAAGTGATTTAGACTACCACAAACATAACATCTTTTTCTTCTCAAAGAAGACCCAAAAGGTTGTTCTAACTTAGTGTTCTTATAACCTAGCCCACCCCTCTTGGTATTACTATGATGTTATGCATTATTATCCATTGCGTTACTAGGAGTTTTCACCTGCTTAGGAGCAGAACTAGTTGTAGGCGCATGTCCTTCATGCACAAAGGTGCTCATCAAAGGTGGATAAATAATGTTTTTGGTCACAACAAGCTTATCTTGGGTCAAGGTACTAGAGTTTGACTCTAAATCATTTGACTTAATATCAACAGCTTTTGACTCATCTAACTCTATACCTATATCATTATTAGGGGCATGAAACTTCCTGATAAAGGTGGAGGAACTGCCTTCATTCCTTCAGCATACATATCATTTTCAGGAGTATCAATTGACTCATGAGAACTATCAAAAATCCCCTTTGATAAGTCCTTGTCGGTGAGGGTTATCCCAGGTTGGTCCTCTATATAACCTATGCCTATTTTATCATGATACCCCATTTGTGAACTAATCAGCTTATCCATACCTTTTGAGGATTTTTGCCATTGATTAATCACTTCCCTTTTATTAAAAAGATTAGGTTTTAAAACTTCATTTTCTGATGTTATTTTCATAAGTTGTTTTTCAAAAGCTTTAATAGCCACATCTTTTTCTCTAATTTGAAGAGTTGAAAATTCTAATTTTCTCTTCATAGTTTTGTTGACCCTTTTTATACAAAAAAATATTTGCTTCTAGCTTAACAACACCTTGTTTAAAAGCATTTGCTTCTACAATACATGTGTTAACCTTTTGATATTGTTCATCAAGTTCTACTTTTAGACTGTTAAACTTAAGAACACAATCTTTAGAACAAGGATGTACCTCAGTATCTTCATTGGAGAGAGAGCCATCAAACCGAGCTCTTCTTCTTCTTCCTCTTCAGTCTAGTTAACTACTCCATATACAGTTACCAATGCTTTAGTTCCTTTGGGACTTCTGCTATCTCCTTTTGGAAAGCTTTCAGAGACTCTTGGAATGGTTCTATGGCTGTTCTTGGACTTTTGACTGCTCCCTTCAGCCTTATCTCTATTGCACTCTCTTGAAAAGTCTCCATTCCTTCCACAGTTATAACATTCAACTTAGATTTGTCATATCCTAATGATTCATTAGGATCAACATTCATCTTCCTTCCAGTCCTTTTATAGAGCCTATTGATCTTACAGAGACCATAGCAGCTTGCCATATGAGATCCATCTCTTCAATATCAACATCATCCATTTGGAATAAGTCATTGAGGGTTAACCTTGGTCTATTGTATTGTCCAACAAAGAAATGAGATGGCATCGGTGTCATTAAACAGTGATGAGGATCTTCTTTGTGAATTATGAGACGTTAATGGACTGCCTTCAGTACCTTGAGAATAAGTACTACTTGTTAGTCCTCCAGCGGTATTTTGGAAGTAAGTACCGCTACTTGATCCACCAGCGGTATTTTGAGAGTAAAGACCATTGTTTCCTTCTGACACAAAAGCCAAGTTGGACTTTGGTGTTGCTGCTGATTTGGTTACTTCAATGCCTTTAACATCCATCTCATAAATATAAGATTGTTATAGAGATGATTAAAAGGAGTTGAATCCAGATCATTCCTTGTGATGAAGTGCATGGCCATAGCCTTCCACTCTTGTGGAACACTTCTTAAAATTTTTAGATTGGCTTCTTCATGAGGAATTACTAGTCCATGAACTGCTAATTGAATGAGCAATTTACTGAACCTTCCATAACCACTATTGAATCCTTCTGTACTAGAAATTGAGAAGTTATCAAATTCTTGTTTCAAAACAATCTTTTTCATCTTCTTAGACTTGTCATTGCCTCCAAATCTAAGCTTGATAGCTGCCCACATAGCCTTTGCATCCTTGAAGTGATGAAAGCTATGTAGAATGTCTTCTGAAAGTGCCATAGCCAAAGCAGTTATGGCCTTTCTTTCTTTGATCTCTGCTTGAACCTCTTCAGCAGTAACAGCAGGTAAAGCATAGCATGTACCATCAGGTAACCCAGGGGCGAAGCTTAGTGACGGCAGGAAGGGGTTGTGCCCCCCCCAAAAGTTTGAGACACTAATACTATATATGTGTGTTACAATGATTTTTTAGGGTAAAGAAACAAGATACATGTGAACAAAAGTAGTAGTACATGTATTCTTACAACTCTGTGACACCAGGAAACAAACAATAGGACATGGTAGAGTTAAATTTTTATACCTTTTACGCATTATTTTAGGATCTTTCAGTTTTGGAATTTGAAAGCAAGAATTCAATGATAATGTGAGACTTCAAAATCGCTATTGTTAATCAAGTTTAGGTTATATTAAGACATTTATTTCTGTGGCATACCAATATTGTTGAGTTCTTTCGAGACATTGGATAATACTTAGCTTCAAAGAGTTAGTGAAGTTCAAGATTTTACGCTAATGTTTTTGGCCCCCCCCAACCAAAACCTTCAAGCTCCGCCACTGAGGTAACCAATACAACTTTTTAGGAGTATTCTCATTCTTGATAACCTCCCATAAAGTGTGATCTGTGTGGTTCAAGTAGTGTTCCATCTGCATTGCCCATGTCTCATAGTTATCACTTTTGAGAACAGGGAGTTTTACAACAGAAAGAGTATGGGAAGAAGGTGTAGTTGTATGAGTGACTACACCATCTATAGCTTGTGCACCTTGTGTAGGTGGAGGTGTAGGATGCACAACTTGAGGTTGTCCCGGTGGTATAGGATCAGGATCTGGAATTTCTTCCAAGTGAGGATTAACACCAGCTTGAGACATTGATTTTGTGTGAGTGGAGTTTTAGGGTTATGTTCTTCTTATTCAGAGTTTCTCAACAAGCTCTAATACCACTTGTTGATCCCTTTGAATGGATCATATATTCTGTTAAGAATTTGTACAATAGTTTGTAATCAAACTAGAGCACTTGAGAACTCTTAATCAACCAAATAATGCAGAATCTAACTTATAAAGCAAAGAAGAACATAATTACTTTTAACTATTCGATCTTCTATTAATCGACTTTCAATGAGGTACAATAAACTCATTATACCTATGTTCCTTTTATAGTGTAAGGAACCCTAGAAACCTTAGAATATTCTATTATGATAAGTATATCACATACGATATCTTATCAATATTCTAAACTATTAAGTATATCACATAAGATATACTCTAACTATAACTATGACATATCTTTTCTAAAGATATATTCGTCCTAATCAATATACAAATACTTACAATATAACTAACAATACCTACTAGGTACCGCGTTAACACTAACGGTACTTGTCAACACTAACAATACTTGTACTTGCACTAGCGGTACTTGATACTTCACAAATAATTCCCAACACTTATGACGGTTCGAGCGACCAAATGACCATCTAAGGTCTTCGAATCACAAGCTGGAACTTAGCGCTGACCGGAGCCCATGTGGTGCCACATGTTCAATTCCACATTGATTGGCAACACACGGACTTCGTTCGACAAGCTTCCACGATGAAGCATCGATGGATTTGAATATCTGCGGAAAGCTTTAAGAAGAAACTCTACGCAGCCAAAGAAGTGCGCCAATCTCGCTCGCAAGAGTGAAACAACGACAGGGCGAGTCTTTTGAGGACTTTTCAGAACGCTTTAAGGACAAATGCATTCACATCAAGGCATGCCCAGAGATCCTAAAAATATCCGATTACATGAGAGGGATAACCAATCAGGAGATAATTAGTCGTCGGAATGATAGAGTTCCCAGACCTTTGATGAACTAATGCGACTAGTCAGATCCTTTATTCAAAGAGAATATGCGGGCGCGGATAATATGAAAAGTTATTTGAACTACATGTCTCAAGATCAGCCTAAGAGGTAGTCCAATGGCCATAATAACGACCGCAATAATGACTACCGCGGCCAACAAAGAGGAGGGCGTGGAAACAACAAATACACCCCCCTCAAAATGACTCCAAAAGAGATATTAGCAACTGAAGGAGCAAATTTCCCAAAACCACCGCCAATGACCACCCTGGTAGAAAGGCGCGTTGGTAACAAGTACTGCGAGTACCACGGTAAAAAAGGACATGAGACAGACGAGTATGTGCAGCTCAAAAGGTAAATCAAAAGATGGTAAAAGCAGACAAGCTTAAACATCTCATCAAGGAATTAAAGGAAAGGAAGGACAACAAGAAAAACGAGACTAAAAAGGCCAACCTAAGGATAAACTCGTGACCATCTATTTGGTGCAGTCATGGCAACACTGAATCAAACAGAAGGTTAGTAAAAAAATCGCAAAAAAAGAGATCTTGTTCCTTCCTTTAACCGCAAGCATTGTCGTTGATGGTCCCTTGACTATTGAGGTAAACCTGGGGAGTCACACTGTCCACCACATGTATATCGACGGGGATCTTTAGCAGAAATCCTCTACGAGCACTATTTTGCGCGGCTACGGCCAAAGGTGAAGAGCCAGTTAATGTCGGCCACGTCGCCGCTCACAGGCTTCAGTGGAGAAGTGATATGGACACTCGGTTAGTTACAACTATTAGTAAAGGTCGGGGATACTGAGCATTAAACCATATTCTGGATGAACTTTATGGTGATACATTCACCATCTTCATATAATGGCATTATATAATGACCACGTATACTGGCTATACGAGTTGTGTCATCCATAACTCATGGATGCTTAAATTCCATGTGGAAGGAGGTATTGTCATGATTTCCAATACTCTAATACCACCAGCAGAGTGCAATGTCGTATCAAAGCCATTAGCACCGGCCGCAATAGAGACGACGACATCATTACCTAATCTGAAAGTGGTGGTTCACCTAGACTTCCCAAAAACAAGAGGTCGTGATTGGAGGAACATTATCTGATAATGGCAGAGCGGCAATGTGCTCTCTCCTAAAGGAAAACCTTGAAATCTTTGCATACATGACTGGGGTACCTCTGTCAATTGCATAATAAAAAATGCAAATACATGAAGGATACCATCTAGTTAGACAAAAGAAGGCGGGAAAGCCCCCCGAACGCAGCCAAGCTATACTAGAAGAGGTTAAGAAGTTGTTGGGAATTATTTGTTAAGTGTCAAGTACCGAGTGTAATTTAAGTACTATTAGTATTATGCAAGTAACGTTAGTGTTAACGTGGTACATAGTAAGTATTGCTACTTATAAAGTAAGTACTGCTATATTGATTAGGACAAATATATCTTGGTATAAGATATGTCATAGTTATAGTTAGAGTATATCTTATGTGATATACTTAAATAGTTAGAATATTGATTATATATCGTCTGTGATATAGTTATATTTACATAATATTCTAAGGTTGCTAGGGTTCCTTACTCTATAAAAGGAACATAGGTACAATGTCATTTATGTACCTCATTCAAGTCGATTAATAAGAGAATCGAATAGTTAAAAGTAATTATGTTCTTCTGTGCTTTATAAGTTAGATTCCGAATAACTTATTTAGTTTGAGTAAGAGTTCTCAAAGTGTTTTAGTTTGATTACAAACTACTATACTAGTTCTTAACAGAATGTAGATCCAATCAAAGGGATCAACAAGTGGTATCAGAGCTTGTTGAGAAACTCTGAAAAAGAAGAACACAACCCCAAACACTCTACTCACACCAAAACTCAATGTCTCAACCACAAGGTGATGACGCTCACTTGAATGATGTTCAAAACCCTGATCTTATACCACAGGGACAACCACAAGTTGTGCATCCTGCACCAGCACAAGGTGTTCAAGCCGTGAATGATGTAGCTACCTCTACAACCACAACACCTTCTCATACTCTTTCTGCTGTTAAACTCCCAGTACTCAAAGGTGACAATTATGAGACATGGGCTATGCAGATGGAACATTACTTGAATCACATAGATCACACTATGTGGCAAGTTATCAAGAATGGGAATACACCTAAGAAGCTACACTGGTTGCCTGATGGTACATGCCATGCTCTACCTGCTGTGACTGGTAAGGAGGTACAAGCAGAGATCAGAGAGAGAAAACCCATAACTACTTTGGCTATGGCTCTTTCAGAAGACATCTTACCAAGCTTTCATCATTATAAGGATGCTAAAGCTATGTGGGATGCCATAAAACTTAGATTTGGAGGTGATGACAAATCTAAGAAGATAAAGAAGATTGTTCTTAAGCAAGAATTTGATAACTTCTCAATTTCCAGTATAAAGGGAATACATGGTAGCTATGGAAGGTTCAGTAAGCTGCTTATTTAATTGGCAGTTTATGGACAAGTAATTCCTAATGAAGAAGCTAATCTAAAATTCTTAAGAAGTGTTCCACTAGAGTGGAAAGCAATGGCTATGCACTTCATCATAAGAGATGATCTGGAAACAATTCCTTTTGATCATCTCTACAATAATCTTAGAGCATACGAGATGGATGTGAAAGGCATTGAAGTGACTAAGGCAGCGAATACAACAAAGTCTAACTTGGCTTTTGTGTCAGATGGAAACAGTGGTACTTATTTTCATAATACCGCTAGTGGATCAAGCAGCGGTACATACTTCACAAAAAACGCTGGAGGACTTACAAGCAGTACTTACCCATAAAGTACTGAAGGCAGTCCCATAGTCTCTCAAAATCCACATGGAAGGTCTTCACCATTGTTTAGTGACAATGATGCCTTCTCATTCTTTGCTGGACAAGACAACAGGCCAAGATTAACACTCAATGACTTTTTCCAAATGGATGATGCTAATGTTGAAGAGATAGATCTTAAATGGCAACCTGTTATGGTGTCAGTAAGATCTAATAGGTTCTTCAAGAAGACTGGACGAAAGATGACTATTGATCCTAATGATCCATTAGGATATGACAAGTCCAAAGTTGAATGCTATAACTGTGGAAGGAATGGACACTTTGCAAGAGAATGCACTAGAGACAAAGCTGAAAGTAGCATTCAAAAGTCCAAGAACAGCTATAGAACCAGTCCAAGAATAACTGAAAGCTTTCCAAAAGGAAACAGCAGGAGTCCTAAAGGAACCAATTGCATTGGTGACTGTAGATGGAGTGGTGAACTGGGCTGAAGATGAAGAAGAAGAATAGCTTGGTCTAATGGCTCTCTCGCATGAAGATACTGAGGTACATCATTGTTCTAAAGAATGTGTTCTTAAATTTAATAGCTTAAAAGTAGAACTAGAGGAACAATATCAAAAGGTTAACACATGCACTGTAGAATTAAATGCTTTTAAACAGGGTGTTGTTAAATTAGAAGAAAATATAGTTTTGTATAAAAAGGCTCAACAAAACTATAAAGAGAAAATAAGAATTTTAACTCTTCAAATGAGGGAAAAAGATATGGAAATTAAAGCTTTTGAAATACAACTTTTAAAAGTGTCAACAGAAAATGAATCTTTAAAAGCTAGTCTTTATAATGAAAGTGAAGTGATTAATCATTGGCAAAAATCCTCTAAAGGATTGGGAAAGCTGATTAATTCACAAATGGGGTATTATGATAAATCAGGCCTAGGATATATTGAGGACCAACCTGGGATAACTTTAACTGACAAGGACTTATCAAAAGGGATTTTTGATAGTTATAGTGAGTTAGATAATACACCTGAGAATGATAGATATGCTGAAGAAATGAAGGCAGTTCCTCCACCACTATCAGGAATTTTCATGCCCCCTAGTAATGATACAAGTATAGAGTTAGAAGAACCAAAGGTTAAAAATACCTCAAACTCTAGTACTTTGTCCCAAGAAAAGACTGTTGTAACAAAAAACATTGTTTATCCACCTTTAATGAATAACTTTGTTTCTGAAGAATCTAAGACTAGTTCTGCTCCCAAGCAGGTAAAAACTCCTAGCAAGATATTAGAAAATAATGTAAAACATAATAAAACCAACATGGGTGAGATAGGTTTTGAGAAATTTAAGTCAAAACAACCTTTTGGGTCTTCTTTAAGAAGAAAAGGATGTTATGTTTGTGATAGTCTATGTCATTTTATCAAAGATTGTACTTTACATGAAGATAAAGTTGTGAAACAAAAGGCTGCACAAAGGGTCATGAAAAACAGTAATGGGAAAATGCACAGGTTAATAGGAATCAAAAACTTAAGAATGATAAACCTAAGTTTGATCACTCAAGGGTAGCAAAACAGGTTAAAAATAACTCTACCAAAAGTTTTGTTCCTAGAGCACTACCTATGAAACAAGGTCTAGTACCTTTGAAGTCTGGTAAACCATGTACCGGCAAGTCTAGACCTGCAAGTACTGCTAGACCAAACTTAAGATGTTGTTTTGTTGAGCCTTTTTATACAAAACTATATCTTCTTCTAAAGATGTTGTTGAAAAAGTTGAAACATCTAGAAGGAAGGCTAATAACAAACCAGTGCAAATGTGGGTTCCTAAAAGAGAAAAATCATGTGTTAAAGCAAGTACTACTAAAGCAGTACTTAAGGCAAAGAAGTCTGAGCACATAGAGTCACCCAATGTCTTTGACTACATAACTGAAACCATGAAGTATAAGAGCAAAAGTAGCATTACTGGGAATGCTTCTGAACAGACTCTTAAGTGTGTAGGTCCCACAAGATCCGAGCCAAATGTGGATTGGGTCCCTGTTAAAAACTAATAAGTTTTATTTGTGTGTAGGGGCATCTAATTGATGAATTGAAAGACAAAGGTATAGTAGATAGTGGATGCTCAAGACACATGACAGGAAACAAAGATTTTCTTGCTGAATTTGAAGAATTCAGAGGAGGACCAGTAGCCTTTGGAGGTAGCAAAGGTAGAATCACTGATAAAGGGAAAATCAATGTTAGAAATACGTTTTTACGTATATTAGAAGTATCGGTCACTCCACAATAATATTCATGTTGTAATAGCTCGTAGTTAGATAATAGTTGTTAGTTACTTATTAACTTAAGTAAGAACCGGTCCATGGGCTTGTCATGGACCGGCCCAAGCCCATGTTTAGCTTGGTACTATAAATACCCCTTTCCACTAAGGAAAGGGGTTGGTTGTTGTTCCATTCACATTTCATATTAATAAAATCTTTCAAGTATTCTCTCACTTTCTCTCTCTAGTTTCTCTCACTAGAAAACATCAACCCACTTCATAGATTCATAGGTTATCAATTTCTACATTTGATATCAGAGCTATGGGGTGATTTAAGGTAAGGATTGTGTTGCTTTTTTAGTTTTTGAATCAATTAGTGATCTTTAGAAAAAATCAATCTTGAATCTTGTTATTTTTGGTGTTTTTGTTATTGGGATTGATTGATAAGGATTGGGTTTAGCTTATTTTGGTAAAAATCATAAAACTTTTTGTGGTTTTGGATCAAAAATCGGTGATTAAAGCTGTTTTAGAAGTCTCGGAAACATTTCTCCAGATTATTCCGAATAGGAAGGTTTTCAGAATAGAAGGTTTATTCCGAATAGAAGTTTCGAATAGGATAGTATTCCGAATAGAAGGTTTTTCCGAATAGACTTTCCGTTTAGAAGAAACTTTCCGAATAGCCACATTTTTCCGAATAAGAAATTTTTTCCGAATAGCAGCAACTTTCCGAATAGCAGTTCTTTCCGAATAGCATCATCTTTCCGAATAGCACCATTATTCCGAATAGCACCATCTTTCCGAATAGCACCATCTTTCCGAATAGTAACTCTTTCCGAATAGCCCATACTTTCCGAATAGCCATACTTTCCGAATAGCACCATCTTTCCGAATTGCCATACTTTCCGAATAGCCATACTTTCCGCATAAGGTTTTTTCAGCATAAGGGTTATTCCGAATAGAGCATTTTCAGAATAGGATTATTCCGAATAGAGGTTATTCCGTGTAAGGGTTTTTTTCAACATAGGATTATTCCGAATAGAAGTTATTCCGAATAAGGGTTATTCTAATTTTGGGTTATTCCGTATAAGCAAGTTCAAGGGGTATTTGAGTTTTTTCGACGATCTTTAGTGGATTTAATCTTGAGTTTAACCAACACAACACAAATTCTCAACCTTTCTTCACTGCTCGATCAACCGATAATCTTTGAGTCTGTTAAGTGATCACAATGAATCCAAGTTCATTAATGCCTCAGATGACATCTCTTACGGATATCTCGATCATAACGGGGACTGATAGTCGTCCACCGATGCTTATTAAAGAGGTGTTTGAGGCATGGCAGGGCCGCATGATGCAATACTTGAAGGGCAAACCAACCTACGGAAGGCTTATGGTCAAATCGATTTTGAATGGTCCACTCGACTATGGTACCATTACGGTTGACAACGTGACTAGACCACGAGAATTTGAAGAACTCACTCCAGCTCAACAACTTGTTGCAGATGCAGATGAAAAAGCTCTTCAAACAATTCTCCAAGCTCTTCCCCATGATATTTATCGTATGGTAAGTCAGTATACAGTGGCAAAAGATTTATGGGAACGGTTAAAGGTGTTACTACAAGGCACGTCTCTCACCAAACAAGAAAGGGAGTGTCAGCTGTATGATTTGTTTGATCGATTCACGTACAGCCCAGGGGAAACACTACACGATTACTACTTCAGATTCACTACTCTAATGAATGATCTGAATGTATACAATCTGGTAATTGCTCCATTCCAGGTTAACACCAAGTTCTTGAATACTTTACCTCAAGCTGAATGGGGTGAGTATATTACCGATGTGAAGTTAACCCGGGATTTGCATAAGTGCAACTTAGATCAAATCTATGCTTTTCTTCAGCAACATGAGAAGCATGTGATTATGCACCGTTCTCCTCGCGGTATGTACCCAGATTCCTTAGCTTTGATGGCGAATCAACCAAGCTTGTCACACAACAACACACCTTATATTTTGGGACATCAAGCCTATCATCCATCACCTTACATAACACCAACTTTTCCACAATACTCGATATTGCCACAACCTCCCACCTCACATCAGCAACAGTATCGGTTCAATGCACCTTCACCACAGTATGGTTCACAACTTCATCCAGCAAATGTTGCATCTTATGCTCAGCCTTCATATTCTTCTTATCAAGAGAATGCAGCATATCCAACAAGCTATCCTAATCAAATGAGTATTCCTTCTACTGATTATGCAGCTCATCCAGATCAAGCACTGTATTGTGATGATGAAGAAGTCCCCGTTCCTGTTTTCCAACAAGGAGCTGACCCAGTTGAGGTGCTAACTACTATGTCTGCTTATCTCACAAGAACTTTAAGCAAACGAGGATTCAGAGGATCAGCTCCTACCAACAATCAGTTGAGGAATTCATCCAATTCTCGCCAACAAGCTACAATTGAGAATGGCAGGGTAATGGTTCAGCCAATTCAACCATATCAGGGGAGATCTTCCACTTCAACCAATGCTCGCACGATTACTCCTGCTCCTGCTCCTATGGTCAACAATCCTCCACGGGCTAATACAGGCAAGTTGAGAATGATCACATGCTACAACTGCAAGGAAGAGGGTCATATGTCCAGGGATTGTAAGAAACCCAAGAGGAGAAGGGATGGACAGTGGTTTGCAGAAAAGATCTATCTGGTAAATGCTCAGGCGCAAGGAAGGGAACTTGATGAAGAGGAGCTTGCATTTCTTGCTGACCCAGGGATTGCTGAACAAGACGTTGTCACTACGCAGAATGCAGCTTACCAAGCCGATGATCTTGATGCGTATGATTCCGACTGTGATGACTTTCAAACTGCAAAGGCTGCTTTCATGGCAACTTTCTCCAGCTTAGGGCCAGATAAGAAATCTGAGGTACTTATTAATAACACCGATAATGCCACTGATGCTAGTATTCAACCACATCAAGTTGGGCAAGCGAGTGCTGATTCGAATGAATCTTCGGTGGTGAGTCTTTCAAATGAGGAGACAAACAATGATAGCAATATCAATGTGAGTCCCCAGATTTTGAGTGAATCACAACCGGGATCCATTTCGCATACGCCTACTCCTGCTCAACAAGATTTGGTCATGGTTCCTGCTACATTACTTAGCCAAATGAATGCTGCACTCTTAGAAACCTTAGCTAAGAATAAGAATTTGTCTGATGAGCTTGCCTTAAGCAATGAGAAAGTACAAACTTTGGAATTAGTGCCTTCGTCTAGTGTTCTCACAAATCTCGAATATGATCATTTTAGAAACAAACAAATGGGTCACTTGCAAGAGATCGAAAACTTAAGAGCAAATCTGTCTAATGAACTTAAAGAAAAGGAGTTAGTGGTCACTAATTTTCAAAAACTTCAAACTGATTTTGAATTACTCGAATCTAAGAAGACTGAAATGGAGATTAATGCCACTAATAAGATTAGAAGTCTAGATTACTTGCTGTTAAGACAATACGCTGCTTCACAACTAGTTCACTTATTTGATGCTTCATTTAGAGAGTTTAACTTATCTCGTCTAAAAGGCCTTCCCCCTAATCCACGATATGCAAAACAAGCTTTAAGACATAGTCCTATACTTTATAATGCAACTCAATTAGGATTGGCTTTAGACCCGATTGTTTTTCCCAATGATCGAACAAGTAAGGATCTAGTTGATGAGGATCGGTCATACAATTCTGCAAAATATCCCGATTGTGATTATTTTTAAATGAATAAGGAGCTTGCAAAAACTGATTTTAGAGTTCGCTTCCATATGGATAAAGATCTCATCACAGCACCAACCTACATGATAGAGGAAGAAAGCCCTAGTACATTTCCTACACTTGTCAACATGGAAGGTCCTAAGGAAATTCCAAAGAATCTTCCACCTGTTAGCACTGTATGGTTAAACTTGAAAGAGATTAACCGATACTTTACTAACTTTGACAAGGTCATTTTGGAATGTACGACTTCAAATGGCTTAAACGCCGGAGAATGGGCTTTCGAACACATGAACGAGGTGTTTAAAACTGAGATCAATCCGTTTGTCGAAAGTCTAAAAAGAAGTTTTGCATCTCTTAAGGAAAATCTTCAGTTTGAAATTGGTGAAGTTCAAAAAGTGTTTTATGAAATGGACACCGCTTACGAACTGCAACTAATTGAAAAAGAAAAGATTTTAACCGAATATGACCGATTCTTGTCCGAAGTAATCTCATGTGATGTGCTTACTACTGTAAATGTAAATTATTCGAATGAGCTTACATCTACTGTGATTAATTGTGATGCTGTGAATATTTGTGAGGATATTTGTGATGATGTTTGTAATCTTTCTGTAAATGTTGCTGAAAATGTAAATGAGGTAGAAAATCATTCTTGTCACGAATCTAACGCTGAGTTTTTAAAGCTACAAGATTCTTATAATTTACTTTCACAACGCTTTAATCAACTAGAACAACATTGTATATCTTTAGAATTAAAACAACAAAATCAAAATGAAAATCTTTTGATATCAAATGTTTATGAAAACGGTGTTGAGAATAGTGACAAGATGATTTCAATTGTTAAGACATTAGAGGAAGAAATCATGAGATTGAAGAGAGAGGTATCATCAAAGGAAACATTAAGAATGGAACTAGAGGCTGCAGAGTCTAAAAACCAGGTCTTAGAAATTAGACTATCAACTGTTCTAGGGGAGATGGATCGGACAAGGCAGGGACTATCCGCTCTTTATGGTTCACTAGAAGAACGCTTCGCTTTTAATGCGGCACAGCAACAATATTATGTTGAACAACTGAACCAAAAGTGCGAAGAAATCTCTGACTTGAACATCCTGCTCATAGACAAAAATATGGTTTTGGCTGAGTTAAAGGAGACACTTCTTCTCACCCGACAAGAAGTTGTTGATAACTTAGCTACCGACTCTGCACCGTCCACTAGTGCTCCAACAACCAAGAAAGTAGTGCTTTATAAGAATCCGCTTCATAAGAGAAACCAGCTTACCTATGATGATTATATGAGGAATGCCATTAAGCATGTCGATCTTCTTAGGGATATTTTAGACGATCTTTATGCCTTAGATCCTTCAAGTAGCGACTATTATTCGGCTCATGAATATGTTAAGCGAGTTCAATATTGCTTGGCTTATTTGCAATACATAGGTACACCAGGTTCTGCACTACTTAATAATAGGCCCATTGCTGTCACTCCATTTAATAAGACTCCAGGAGCGAAACCGTCATTGGCACAATCAAGTAAGACACCTTTAAAATCTGCTGCTAATGTTCCCAATTTGCCTTCTACAGGATTAAAAGAGACTACTAAGGCTAAAGGATCGCCACTCAAGAAAGCTAAGATCAAGCCCTCCACTAGTAGTGCCACAAAGAAGAAAGTAGAAGTCCACAATAGGAATGCTAGTTCAGTTTTAAATAAAATGAAT
Organism: Glebionis coronaria; assembly: GCA_025667525.1. Lineage (NCBI taxonomy): Eukaryota > Viridiplantae > Streptophyta > Magnoliopsida > Asterales > Asteraceae > Glebionis > Glebionis coronaria. Next base: position 164,983,555 of record CM046879.1, read on the forward strand.
CATGTTAAGACTAAAAGCTCTGCGCCTGTGCAGCAGCCTAAACCATTCGTGAATTCTGATTTAAATTGTTGGAATTGTAATGAATGTATGTTTTCCCAGCGTCATGATTTGTGTCTGATTGATCACGTTAATGAAATGAATGCTATTAAGAATGGTCTTGAATGGAAGCCAACGGGTAGAACTCGTGCCCAAGTTGGCTGGCAATGGCGTCCCACTGGTAGGACCTTTACACTAGATGGTAAAATGTGCCCTTTAACTAGGAATGCATCCATTGAGGTTAGGTCTGAGCGTCCTTTAGTTAGGAACTCTCGCACTCAAGTATGGAAACAGCGCCCTTTAATTAGGTCAGCCCCCACTTTAGTGCCTATCAGTGAAGAAATACCTCAGGATTTGAGCCAACTAGAATCCACACTACCAATTAAGAAGAAGAAGGCTAGGAAATCTAAGAAACCTAGAGTTAGCAAATCTAAGATTATTAAATCTGTACCTGCTAATAACAAGGAATACTCAGATTCCGATACCTCTACATTGTCTTTGTGTGGTGATATTTTCAGGTGGTCCAAATCATCCTGTGGTATTTGGACTCCGGTTGTTCAAAACATATGACCGGAAATCGCTCGATGCTCCGAAATTTCGTCAGCAAGTTTCTTGGTACGGTTAAATTTGGGAATGATCATATAGCAAAGATTATGGGATACGGTGAATATCAGATTGGAAACGTGACGATTTCTAGGGTATACTATGTAGAAGGTCTTGGTCACAACTTATTCTCAGTAGGACAGTTTTGTGATTCCAACCTTGAGGTTGCTTTTCGACAACACACTTGTTTCATCCGCAACTTGGAAGGAAAAGATTTGTTGAAGGGATCTCGTGGTGCAAATCTTTATACGGTGTCTCTACAAGATATGATGGCCGCCTCTCCAGTATGTCTTCTCTCTAAAGCATCCAAGACCAAGTCATGGTTATGGCATCGCAGATTATCTCATCTTAATTTTGATGCTATTAATCATCTGGCTAAAAACGAGTTAGTTCGTGGTCTTCCAAAGCTTAAATTTCACAAGGACCATTTATGTTCCGCGTGTTCAAGAGGGAAAAGCACCAAGAAATCTTACAAGCCCAAAGCTGAAGACACCAATCAAGAAAAACTTCATCTTTTGCATATGGATCTTTGTGGACCGATGAGAACTGAAAGTGTGAGCGGTAAGAAATTCATTCTCGTCATTGTGGATGATTTTTCCAGGTTTACATGGGTTAGATTTCGACGTACAAAGGATGAAGCACCAAAAGCTATCATCACTTTTCTGAAGTTCATTCAGGTACGTTTGAATACCACTGTCCGCCGCATTCGTACAGACAATGGTACAGAGTTCGTAAACCAGACTCTTCGTGATTATTATGAAGGAGTTGGTATATCACACGAAACATCCGCTGCACGCACTCCACAACAAAACGGTGTCGTTGAAAGACGAAATCGTACACTTATGGAAGCTGCTAGGACCATGCTTATTTATGCGAACGCTCCATTGTTCTTGTGGGCAGAGGCTATTTCTACTGCATGTTTCACTCAAAACCGTTCTATCATTCGGAAACGCCATGGAAAAACACCTTATGAGCTTCTACATGACCGCAAACCCGATGTTTCATTTTTCCATGTGTTTGGTGCTCTGTGTTATCCAAACATCAATAGTGAGAACTTGGGTAAGCTTCAACCAAAAGCCGACATAGGTATTTTCATTGGTTACTCACCGTCCAAAAGAGCATACCGAATCTATAACCGTCGTCTTGGCAAGATTGTAGAAACTATGGACGCTGATTTCGACGAGCTGACAGCGATGGCTTCTGAGCAACACAGCTCTGAACCCGCGCTTCATGAGATGGGACCCGGTGCTATAAGTTCCGGATTAGTTCCCAACAATCCTACTTCTACATCATTTTTACCACCATCAAGGCCCGAGTGGGATAAACTGTTTCAACCGTTGTTTGATGAATTCTTCGATCCCCCGACTGATGAAGTTCCAGCACCTGTAGTAATTGCTCCAATACCTGAAGTGGTTGCTCAAGCTAATGAACCTTTATCTAATGCATCTACAATTCACATTGAACCGGATGCACCTTCACCAAGTGATTCTCAAACTACACCTGAATCATCACCCCTACTTGTGCCTAATGATGTAGAAGAGGATTCTACTGATCACGACTTGGAATATGCTCACTTGCAAGAGCTTCCTTTCTTTGGTGTAGCGATCCCTGAAAACCCTTCAGCCGCGTCTACCTCAGAAGAAGCTCCATCTATTGTTCACTCCAGACCACCTAGGATTGAAAACCATAGTACTAAATGGACAAAAGATCACCCAATTAGGAATGTTATTGGAGATCTAGATCGACCAGTCTCTACACGCCATCAACTACAAGAGAGTGCACTATATTGTTACTTTGATGCATTTCTCTCTGAAGTTGAACCCAAAAATTGGCAGCAGGCTATGACCCAATCTTCTTGGATTGAAGCTATGCAGGAGGAACTCAATGAATTCAAATGACTAGAAGTATGGGAATTGGTTCCTCGCCCTGACAAGGTTAACATTCTCACTTTGTTATGGGTCTATAAGGTTAAACTTGATGAGATGGGTGCGGTATTGAAGAATAAAGCTAGACTGGTCGCTAGAGGATATAAACAAGCCTTAGGTATAGACTTTGAGGAATCTTTTGCTCCTGTGGCTAGATTGGAGGCGATTAGACTATTCCTTGCGTTTGCTGCTCATATGAACATGATCGTCTATCAAAATGGATGTGAAGACGGCATTTTTGAACGGTGAACTAAGGGAAGAGGTTTATGTTAGTCAACCGGATGGGTTCGTCAGTACGGAGTCTCCTAACCATGTGTACAAGCTTAAGAAGGCTCTCTATGGGTTGAAACAAGCTCCACGCGCGTGGTATGATCTCCTGTCAACATATCTCATGTCGGAAGGCTTCTCCAAAGGCAAAGTGGACCCCACTCTATTCACTCTCAAGGACGGCAACGACATGCTTCTGGTACAAATTTATGTTGATGATATAATTTTTGCTGCCACTAACATAGAATTGTCTAAACAATTTGAGAAGATAATGTCCACACGCTTTCAGATGTCGATGATGGGAAAAATTTCATTTTTCTTAGGATTACAGATTTCTCAGAATCCCAGAGGCATCTTTATTAATCAATCCAAATATGCTCTAGAATCTCTTAAGAAATATAACTTTGAGAATTGTGACCCCGTAGACACTCCAATGGTGGAGAAATCCAAGTTAGATGAAGATAGGGATGGGATTATTGTCGATCCGAAACTTTACCGTGGAATGATTGGCACCCTTCTCTATCTGACTGCTAGCAGGCCTGATTTGCAATTTGCTGTATGCATGTGTGCCCGGTATCAGGCTCGGCCTACCGAAAAGCACTTACATGTAGTTAAAAGGATCTTTCGGTATCTAAAAGGAACACTTCATCGTGGTCTATGGTATCCGAAAGATTCCTCGATTGCTTTAATATCATACGCAGATGCCGATCATGCTGGATGTCAAGATACGAGGCGTAGCACTTCTGGATCTGTGCAACTCCTTGGAGATAGATTGATCAGTTGGTCTTCAAAAAGGCAGAAAAGCGCTGCAATATCAAGCACGGAGGCTGAATACATCGCCATGTCCGGTTGTTGTGCTCAAGTCCTTTGGATGAGATCACAATTAACTGACTACGGTCTTGGATTTAACAAAATCCCGATGTATTGTGACAACAAGAGCGCCATTGCCCTTTGCTGCAACTATGTTCAACACTCCCGGGCCAAGCACATAGACATTCGCTACCATTTCATTAAGGAGCAGGTGGAGAACGGAGTGATCGAGCTGTATTTTGTCACTACTGAGTATCAGCTGGCGGATATGTTCACCAAAGCCTTAGATCGAGGACGAATCGAGTTTTTGATCGACAAGCTTGGCATGAAATCATTCACTCCAGCGACTCTCAAAGAGTTGGCAGAAGAATCAGCTGAATAGTCGTGGTAAACTATTCAGAGTATCCTTTGGTTGTGATCATGTATATTATCGTAAATATATAAACCACAAAAGAAAAATACAAAAATATAAAACCAAGAAAAACCATAAAAAATATAAAACCAAGAAAAACCATAAAAAATATAAAACCAAGAAAAACCATAAAAAATATAAAACCAAGAAAAACCATAAAAAATATAAAACCAAGAAAAACCATAAAAATTATAAAATCAAGAAAAACCAAAAATATTTTTCGTTTAAAACGGGCATGTCTTTTAGTACGGTAATATTTACGGCCTTAGAAATGTCGATCAATATTGACACGGTGCCATAAATAGAGTCCGTATAAAAGTTGTCATGTTTTTAAAACATGCCCATTATGGCTTGTAGTTATTTCAGACTGCAACCCGGTTTTCATATTAAAGTCACGTATTTCTTTGGAAAACGTTGGCTCAGAACAGGAATTAATTTTCTCGGGCGTGATTTACAAGCCAAATCATGCAAAGGGATCAAGTTTACTTTACAACTTGGTCTAACACGAATTTGTGTACGTCTCAGTGCATTAATTTGTTAAAATAAGAGAAATCTTATTGACACCACGAATCTAACTTTTTCAAGAAATCAATTGGGAAATGTTTTTCATCATCATGTGCCTCGTTAAACAATGACTACAGCTCTTTAAATAGAAAACGGGTCATCGTTTAAGGGGGAGAAAATTTTTCATCATCTTTCACATCAAAAAGATCCTCAAAAGTTTTCACGGAAACTCACAAAGCTTAATGGTTAATGGTTGGTTTGCTTTGGCATATGTCTTGTTGTTGCTTAAAAGTTTGTTGTGGATTGTGCTTGTGTTAAGATAGGATAATCACAAAGGCTAGGGTAATTTACATAAGATAGGGTCAAAGTGTCAAGTATTAAAACTTGGTACACAAAAAATGTTGAATGAAGCAAAAAGAAAATTGAGGGGGCAAAGTTGACAACTTGTCCAAACTTGTGGAAAACTTTGACCTAGTCAAAAGTTACCCCCCCGTTCTTTTCTTTCATATCACTGTTACCATATCCATTTGCCGCCATTGATAATCACACAACTACACCCTCACGAAAATCAAACAAACACGTCTCAATCAGTTACCTTCTAGTTCAGATCTTCACAAAAGGTATTCAAACGGATTAATTTTCATATACATCAATTCAATTAACTCTTTTTAATTGGAAATCAAACGAATCAAATTACTGATTAATTAGGGTTAATTAATTTGGGGGTTTTGCTTGGGTTGTATTCGGAATAGGTTTAATTGCACTATTTTTGCCTTTAGAACAATTGAATCAAACGGATTAAGTGCCTAATTAGAAAAAAAAAAAAAAAAAAATTGTAACTGTTGAAAACTTTCCGCATAGAAGCAGTTTTTCCGAATAGAACAGTTTTTCCGCATAAGGCAAAAGTTCCGCATAAGGAAAAAGTTCCGCATAAGCAAAAAGTTCCGCATAAGGCAAAAGTTCCGCATAGGGCAAAAAGTTCCGCATAGGGCAAAAAGTTCCGCATAGGGCAAAAGTTCCGCATAGGGAAAAAGTTCCGCATAGGGAAAAAGTTCCGCATAGGGAAAAAGTTCCGCATAGGGAAAATGTTCCGAATAGGGCAAATGTTCCGAATGGGGCAAATGTTCCGAATAGGGCAAATGTTCCGAATAGGGCAAATGTTCCGAATAGGGCAAATGTTCCGAATAGGGCAAATGTTCCGAATGGGGCAAATGTTCCGAATAGGGCAAATGTTCCAAATAGGGCAAATGTTCCGAATAGGGCAAATGTTCCGAATAGGGCAAATGTTCCGAATAGGGCAAATGTTCCGAATAGGGCATTTATTCCGCATAGGCCAAAAGTTCCGCATGGGGAATTTATTCCGCATTGCCTTAATGTTCCGAATAGAGCTTTTATTCCGCATAGCCTAATGTTCCGAATAGAGCTATTATTCCGCATAGCCAAATGTTCCGAATAGGCCTTTATTCAGAATAGGGATTTTATTCCACATAGGCTAATTATTCCGAATAGAAGATGTTTGAATGATTTCAAAGCTTAAGGGATTATGTCATATGTACAATGCTTAGGTTTAAAGTCATAATGATATTCATACTTGTTTGTATCAACCTTTGTGTTTTATCTTAAGCAGAGACGATGACTAACCCTACCGTACAACAACTACAAGACAACAGAGCCGCCGCCATTGCCGAAGCCAAGACTCTAAAGTTTGTTCCAAACAACTACCGTCTGAAGGAGGTATCTCACTCTACCCATAATGGCTTTAAGGTAGCTACAGCCATGCTTGATAAATCTCACTTCAAGTATGCACTAAGGAGAAGTGCTTCGGTGCCCTATGACTACCTTTACGAGTTCTAGGCTACCAAAGAGAGGACGTCAAACAAGATCACTTTTTCCTTGGACAACAAGCAGCAGACGCTTACTGTATCAGACTTCAGAAAGATCTTTGGATTTCGACCGATACTCAAAGGTCTACCATCATACTCACCCAACCCAACCAAGGACCAGATGATGGAGATGTTCACCGCCATTGGATGTCTTGACATACGAACCCCGTCTGAGTTTACTACCGCCAAAGTCGGCCAACCATGGAAAGCTATTTTTGGGATTCTTAGCCGATGCTTGACACCCAAAACAACTGGGTATGATGTTGTTCGTCCACCAATCATCAAGATGTTTTATGGTATGTTCAAAGGTATGGGTATTGATTATGCATCACTGCTGTGGGAGGAGTTTACTTTTCAACTCTTCACTAACACAAAGGGTAAAATCAAAACTTACCAGTACCCTAGGTTTATTAAGTTGATCATACATTACTTTATGGAAAACGATGCATCCATTAACAAGCTTGCAGGTAGTCGTCACCACATGATAGATGATGATGATTTAGTAGACTTAAGGCAGGAAACTCATTCGAATACGGTTATTCCTGGTCCCATTCCCAGTCATCTTCTGACCGATGAGATTATTGCATCCGATGATTACAAGAACTTGCTAACAGAAATTGAGAAACAACGAGCAAGCCTTCTAGCAGGTGAAGACTCATCTACCACGGTTAAAAGCAAAGGTAAAAGGAAGCAAGCAGATTTACCTGAGCCCAAAACCAAGAAGAAGAAGACAGAGGGTAAGAAAGGAAAGGGTAAGGCTGATGAGATGCGTCTGCGTGACGAAGAAAATATTGCTGATCCTGCTCTTGAGAAAACTGAGAAACAAATAATGAAGATAGCCATTCAAAGGAGCAGGAAAGATACTGGTGGTAGTGGTTCAGGTGTAAGAGTAGACGTTGAGGATGAGTACATGGAACCTGATGATGTTGATGAGTTTGGGTCACCTGAACATTATTCCACTTCGAAGGAGCCATCAATCCCTGTTTCTACACCACCTCCTCCACCTACTCAACCTTTAACAACTCCACCTCCACCAACTCAACCCTTACCAACCAAACAGGTTTCTACACCACTTCCTCCACCACCACCAAAGCCCATCCTTAGCACCGCAGTCACAACCGAGCCTATTCCCTCAACCCAGAGCAGCTCTGCAACATCTGCAATGGCAGCAATAGTGATGGCCGAGTTGTTGGATAAACACGTGGACAAACAAAAGCGAGAAATGGATGAACTTCGCCGAGAGTTAAATAGAAGAGCTCAAAGTGAAGAAGCATCAAGGAAAGCTCAAGAAGAGTTGATTGCCAAGTTCGCTGCAGACATGGAAGCTACACGTAAAGCTCATGCAGAGGAACTTGCTCAGGTTAAAAAGGATGAAGCTAATAGGCATCAAGCACGAATTAAGAGACTTAAAGCTATTAAGGATGACCTTAAAGAGCAAAAAGACGCTCTTGAAGCTACTATTGAGCAGAGAGTGAAAGACTCCATTGAATCCTTAATGCCTAAACTGCGTGATGACTTGAAGACGCTTGCTGCTGACAACTTAATGATCAAATCATCCAATCCTTCGGAAGCCGCCTACAAGATCGCTTATGACTTGACGGATTTTGAACTTAAGAAGATCCTCAAAGCTCGAATGAAGGAACTTGGATCGTTTGATAAATCGAGGAAACAACGGGCTCTCTTCAAATCCCTAAATGACGCTATCATGGAGGATGATAGGTTGTTCAAGACGTTTGGAAGTGTGGTACCCTACCACATTCTCCCTGAAGAAGAAAGGGAAGAGAGCGACGAAGAAGAGGGTACTGGTGGAGAGGAGGAAGAAGAAGAAGAAGAAGATAAGAACGAGGAGGATGATGAGGATGAGAATGATGAGGATGATGATGATGAGAATGATAAGGATGATGAAGATGATGATGAGGATGAGGATGCGGATGATGATGATGAGGATGCAGATGATGTTGATAATGATGGTAACGATGGTGGTGATGGTCACCAGGAGAGTGTTAAGGGGAGCAATGCTGATAAAGGTGAACAGCGTGAGAAAGGGGATAAGGGCGCCAGCTCAAAGAAAGTGGTTAAGTCTGGCACCAAATCAAAGAAAGATGCAGCACCAAAGGAGAAGTCTACATCCACGGAATCCAGACGATCGAAGTGGCGCCATGACGTGAATGCCACTACAGGGTCATCTATTCCTGGTACATTTATCCATGCATCAATACCTGTTACCACTAACCCCGTTAGTTCTTGTGTTGTTACTCCTGTGATTGCAGAATCGGTCACCGAACCTGAAGCTGCTCAACACTCACCCATCCATGACACTGCTGAAATGCCTGAATCTGAACAAGCAGATGTTCACGTCTCTACTCCTCTGCAACAAAACCCACAATCTACTATTCCTGAACCAAGCACAAGGAACTGGGAGGACACGTTGGAAATCGACGAGACTGCTCCACCACAGGCTTGGATCACGGCAGCGGCGCAGTATGATCCGATCACCGACGCCGACAAAGAAGTCTTGTACCTTCGTATCCGAAGTCCGATTGACTTATGTGCATTTCTTGCTCATGAGTATAAGACTTCGGTTACTCCATCATTGGTGAAGAAAGTACTGAAGGATAGAAGACTTCGCGCCAAAACCCGGTTGACCTAAATGGAGTTCGAATATTATGCCGAGGAAATCCTGAAGGCTCTGAATACCGTTCAACGGCCAGGTCTTCATGAATCAGAAAGAGCTCCACCTCCAATGGACCAAGATAATCAGATTGCTCTTGACTTCTTTGTCACCAATGATCTGGTGTATCTACTGAAGGGGTCATCAAAGTACGCAACATCCCTGACCTTGCTGAAAGCTGCCAACTGGGGGACAATACCCTTCATCGAGGAAAAGGTAAACCGACTCTGGGTCCCTAAGATAAATCGAAATTATGATATGTATGCTGTCATAGGTGCATCTCATTGGGACGAACGAGTCAGAAGGGCGTACAGGGGTTGCTGCCTAGTCAATTCTGGAAGCTCAGTTAGATCCGATATCCGCATCTCCAGCATCTTAGGAATGAAAACTGAAGCCAAGAACGGCTATTATCATGTGACGGAGATTCGCTTGAAAAGGGAGGATGACAGGGAATACAAAATCCAGCAAGGAGATTTTTCCATCATTCGCCTTGAGGATATCGAGGATATGCTGCTTCTGATGACCCGAGATCAACTTACACACATTCCTCGTGAAGACCTTATTGCTTTGAATACAGCACTTCGTATGTTCACACGAAGCGTTGTCATCAAGACACGAGTTGAAGATCTTCAGTTGGGAGTCGAAAGCTATCAGAGGAAGCTCAATTTAACCCGTCCTGTGAATCAAGTGTTACCTCAACATGTAGCAAGATGTCCCTATACTGGCATTTCTGTCCCGAATTACGGCATTTTCTACTTGAACAGTCGAGGTTTGATGAAGTTTATGAGGGTGGGGGAGCTACACAAGTATAGTGATGGAACTCTTATACAAGTCAGAGGAAAGTTGGAGCATCTGAACTCGGGTGGAACTTTGCCAGAAATGACGGAGGATTGGCATCCAGGTTACCGGCAGATGGCAAGGTATGTGATCAAGAAGATCGATCAGAAGCTCCGTGAACGTAGATTGATGAGGAGCTTGGAAAGATTCGTGGGTGGTAGACCATATGGAGTGCACTACAGGACACTGCAACGATCCATCTAATGGGTCGTACATTTCAGGTCACTCTATATTGGTATTATTTGTGAATATGTGTATTTGTGAATAATGTGCTTTAATGGCTTGTTGTAGTGTTAAGGTCTGATAATTTTTCAAGAATTTCTCACGAGATTCTAAATCTTTCAAAATATGTCATACCAAAGCACTACAACTATCCCTTATTAACTTAAGGGGGAGCAATAACTTGTTCTACGGCCAAACATCGGTCTCATTTTTACCCAAAGACCGGTTAATCCATTCAATATCCCAAATATTAATGGTTAACATTTTGGATAAGGGGAGAAAAATGGGATTAAGGAGACGTAAGTGATACTTGGCTAAAAGATGAAAAAGACTTAAAGATTATCCAACTTAATATGTGTAAAGCACGTGTTAAGGGGGAGCGTTTTTTTGATGAACAAAACACCTAAGGTACAAAACTTTTGATTTCAATATCACAAGTACTTTAGGTGACTTTCAATGATTTTTCATGGTGGCAATTCCTTCCCAAAACACGCTTAATTCACGACGGATGTGGTGACAAAAGGGTGGTAGGAATAGGTTAAGTCCAATGATTCATCAGAGCCGATGGAATCTTCCCAAGGACAATTCCCTAGATAGAATTAGAAGTCCTAGGAAAGATGGAGAAAGAATGTGAACGTAGCTGAATGCCGACCAAGTACTTAAGCTAGCACTGGAACAATCACAACAAGGTGCTAGTGATGACGTATTGGTAAGCATTGAAGGGGTTGAAGAATGAAAAAGAAATGTAAAGATAAAGGGTGTAAAGAAAGAAGCCCTCCTTACAACTTTAGGCAGAAACCGGGTCAATACATATGCTATTGAGGTCATTTTTGCTAATGATTCTCGGTATTGAAGAAAGACATCATGGACCCAGTGATGCAATGCACAACCCTTCCCCAGCTAACTCAAATATCTCTCAAAAGGTATTTGTTTTAATCACACGGAGATCAACATGTTATCTATTGGTTTATTCACTCCGAATAGACTGGTATTGAAAAGGTGGCACTCCTCTCCAGCCATCGCTCACTAAATCAAAACGCACAATCAAGTCTAGAGCCAAGAGATCATCAAAAGTCTCATTAGGACACTTTCCATTTATTCCTTGCTTTCTCACACACTGTGAAAAGTAAGAGATTTTCATGAGTCCTACGCAGTATTCCTGTAATATTGCCAGAACATCCGAGTAATACGCAAGTATTACAATGAAGATGGAAATCCTGCTTGAGCCAACATCAAACAAGCTCATGGTAGGTTACACGTGCGGTTCTATTAGAACCAATCTTGTGAAAAACTGGAAGGTAACAGTGGTTTAATTCTTAATTGAACTTAAACTCGTTCCAGGCCTCTTCGCATTATCATATGATCTTGCCAGAACACTCAGAGTGACTCTTTATTGACCACAGTGACGAGTGGAAATCCTTCTAGTGTCAACATCAAACAGCACTTGGTAGGTGACGTGCAAGATTCTTTATGAATTGAGCTCGTGACAACTGGAAAGCAACGATGGTGAAAATCTTAATTGAAATTCACTTGTTCCAGGTTTCATGAATTGACGGCTTTTAATCACAAGGATATTTTATCCAAGTGATTCACTCTTTATGTTCGCAGTCAGCTTTGGACGGTCGAATAAAGAGAACGGGTTCACCCGCGAAATCCTGTCAGGAAGTTACTTAATTGAAACTATCCGTCACGGGTACGATATCTAATATCGTCCAACGGTCTTCACCGACCGGAGGTAAAATGCTACCGAATTAGAATAAAATGTTCAAAGCCATTTTATTCGTGTCGTTGCTGTGTACCTGCTAAAGACGGTGGCGTTGCTGTGTACCTGTTGAAGACGGTGGCGTTGCTGTGTACCAGTGAAGACGGTGGTGTTGCGGTGTTCCTGTAAAAGTCGTTCCCACATGCTTATGTCTTTTGCAACAAAAATTCAAGAAAGTACAAGATGAAGTCTTCCGCTGTACCAAACTCTGAAGCTTTCAAGAATTCAACAAAAAGACGTAAGTGTGTGGAACATGAAGTCACGAGGAGGCAAAGTTCACAAGAAAGGCAAAGATCGCACGTGAAAGGCCAAAGAACAATGCTCTCAAGTCAAAGCCAACAAGATCAAATCAACATATTCACAACAAAAGAAAGAAAAGAAGAAAAGACTACGAGCTAAAGAACGAAGACTTAGTATAGTATGCTAGGTTTAGAACTTTGTAACGTGGAGTGACCTCCCTTAGGGGGAGATTGTTAGAAATACGTTTTTACGTATATTAGAAGTATCGGTCACTCCACAATAATATTCATGTTGTAATAGCTCGTAGTTAGATAATAGTTGTTAGTTACTTATTAACTTAAGTAAGAACCGGTCCATGGGCTTGTCATGGACCGGCCCAAGCCCATGTTTAGCTTGGTACTATAAATACCCCTTTCCACTAAGGAAAGGGGTTGGTTGTTGTTCCATTCACATTTCATATTAATAAAATCTTTCAAGTATTCTCTCACTTTCTCTCTCTAGTTTCTCTCACTAGAAAACATCAACCCACTTCATAGATTCATAGGTTATCAATTTCTACAATCAACACAGGGAAGTTGGAATTTGAAGATGTGTTCTTTGTGAAAGAATTGAATGAGTTCAATCTCTTTTCTCTATCATTTGTGTGTGATAAGAAGAACAAGGTGCTGTTCACAGACAAAGACTGCTTGGTGCTGTCTAAAGACTTTAAGATGCAAAAGGAATCTCAAGTACTGTTTAAAGTACCCAGGCAAGAAAATATGTACACCTTTAATCTTCATACTATTACTCCAATAGGTGGTATTACATGTTTGCTAGCTAAGGCTTCTTTTGATGAGTTTAATTTATGGCATAGAAGGTTAGGTCATGTGAATTTCAAGAATCTTAACAGATTAGTGAATAGGAATTTGATTAGAGGTTTACCTAACAAATCTTTTCAAAATGATTTCACATGTGCTGCTTGTCAAAAAGGTAAACAACATAGAGCCTCTTGTAAGACCAAGACTGTCAACACTGTGACAAAACCTTTGTAGCTTTTGCATATGGATTTGTTTGGTCCAGTTTATGTAAGAAGCATTAGTCATAAGACCTTTTGTCTGGTCATAACTGATGATTATAGTAGATTCAGTTAGGTTTTCTTTTTAGCTCTTAAAAGTGAAACCAATGAATTACTTAAGTATTTTATCACTTTAGTTGAAAAGTAGTTCACTAAACAGGTTTTAATCATTAGGACTGATAATGGGACAGAATTCAAGAATGCTGAATTTGATGAATTCTGTAGGTCTAAAGGAATTAAGAGACAATTAAGTAATCCTAGGACTCCACAACAAAATGGAGTAGCTGAAAGGAAGAACAAGACACTAACTGAGGCTGCTAGAACTATGCTGGCTGATTCTCTTTTGCCAAATGGGCAGAAGCAATCAACACTATATGTTATGTGTTAAATAGAGTCTTAGTGACCAAGCCTCAAAACAAAACACCTTATGAACTTTTGACTGGTGTGAAGCCTACCATAAGTCATTTAAGACCTTTTGGGTGTCATGTGTCTATACTAAATACTCTTGATTATTTGGGAAAGTTTGATAGAAAGTATGATCCAGGATATCTTGTAGGATATTCAGTGCAAAGTAAATCATATAGGGTTTATAATTTGGCATCTAAAAAGGTTGAAGAAAATGCCCATTTTAATTTCTTAGAAAATAAACCCAATGTCTCAGGAATAGGTTATGCTTGGATGTTTGATTTGGATTATCTAACTAACTCCATGGATTATTATTCTCTGCAAAAGGATTGTCAAACTAACAATACAGGTGAGGAGTCAAGTGCAACTAATGCAGGTACTCAAGAAGATGTTTCTTCATCAGATGATGATGTTCATATCTCTGTGCCCAATATGCCTACTGTTACTCCCATGTCTGCTACTCCCCAGAAGCAAACCATGCCATCAAAATATGATCAAGCCTCCCAAGAGCTTCAGAGGCTTCAAGATCAAGAAAAGAATGATATATCTGCTAATAAGCATTCAGGAGAAGAATCTTTTGAGTCACAACACACAGCAGTACCTACTACACCTAGCGGTACTTCATCTGCAAGTATTGCTAAGTCAAAATCTGCTAAATCTGTTGACTCACTAGAAGAGATTTTACAAGCTATGGACGATGAAGATGTGTATGCTAGTCCAGCTGAAGGAATCTTCTCTAAAGCTTCCTATGATGAACAGGGTACAGTAACTGATTTCAACAATTTGGAAACAGAAATTCCAGTCAGTTCTATTCCTACTCATAAAGTCAACAACAACCATCCTATTACATAGATAATTGGAGATCCCAAGTCTGCTGTACAAACCAGAAGACAACTTCAAACCAATAATGAAACTCATGCACTTGTGAGTTATGTCAAACAACAGTAGAGAACTAATCATAAAGATACTCAACATTGTTTGGTTGCCTATTTCTTATCACAAGTAGAGCCCAAAAACATTTCTCAGGCTCTTGATGAAGAAAGTTGGGTAGATGCCATGCAAGAAGAATGAACACAATTTGAGCTACAAAAAGTTTGGATTCTTGTGGATCTTCCCTCAGGTAAGAGAGTAATTGGTACTAGACGGGTTTTCAGGAACAAGAAGGATGAAAGAGGAGTTGTTGTAAGGAACAAAGCAAGACTTGTTGCTCAAGGCTATAGACAAGAAGAAGGGATAGACTATGATGAGGTTTTTGCACCAGTGGCAAGGATAGAAGCCATTAGGTTATTTTTGGCCTTTGCATCATATATGGGTTTTATAGTCTATCAAATGGATGTGAAAAGTGCCTTTCTTTATGGTACTATTTCAGAGGAGGTATATGTCTCACAACCTCTAGGTTTTGTAGATCCTAAATTCCCCAATAGAGTCTATAAGGTTATCAAAGCACTTTATGGTATGCATCAAGCTCCAAGAGCCTGGTATGCAACTTTATCCAATTTTATGCTAGAGCATGGATATAGGAGAGGGACCATTGACAAAACTCTGTTCATCAAGAAGAATGCTAAGGATATTATTCTAGTTCAAGTCTATGTTGATGACATCATTTTTGGTTCTACCAAGAAAACATGGTGTGAAGATTTTGAGGCTTTGATGAAAGGAAGATTTCAGATGAGTTCTATGGGAGAACTAACTTTCTTTTTGGGACTGCAAGTCAAACAAAGGAAAGATGGAATATTTATCAGTCAAGATAAGTATGTTGCTGAAATCTTGAAGAAGTTTTCATGTATGGATACAAGGAGTACAAGCACACCTTTTGAAGCTAAGAAGTCTTTATTAAAAGATGAACATGGATAAAATGTTGATAGTCATCTATATAGATCAATGATTGGTTCATTGATGTATCTTACTACTTCAAGGCCAGATATTATGTTTGCTGTGTGTGCATGTTCAAGGTTCCAAGTTCATCCAAAGGTGTCACATCTACATGTTGTGAAGAAGATTTTTAAGTATCTTACAAGTCAACCCAATTTAGTATTATGGTATCCTAGAGATTCCACCTTTAAATTGGAAGCTTACTTAGACAGTGATTATGATGGAGCTAATCATGATAGGAAATCCACAACAGGAGGTTGTCAATTCCTAGGCAGAAGACTCATATCATGGCAGTGTAAGAAGCAAACCATTGTTGCTACTTCTACAACTAAAGCTGAATATGTAGCTGTTGCTCATTGCTGTGGACAAGTACTTTGGATTCAGAATTAATTGTTATATTATGGGTTTAACTTCATGAACACCAAGATTTACATTGATGATGAAAGTACTATATGCATTGTCAAGAATCCAGTATTTTACTCCAATACCAAGCATATTGAAATAAGACATCACTTTATAAGAGATGCCTATGACAAGAAGCTTATTCAAGTCTTGAAGATTCATACAGACAACGATGTAGCTGATTTGTTGACCAAGGCATTTGATGCAAAGAGATTTAAATTCTTGGTGACACATATTCGTATGCTCAACCAATAGACTGATGCATATGTTGAGGGGAGGTAATAGCTGTACAAATTTTTATACTAATTTTTATTGTATAGTCTATGTTTTGTGTTTTTGATGTGATTGCAGGTTAATAGAAAAAGATAAAAGAGGTAATTATGATAGTAGAATGCATGAACTGGTCAAAATTGTGAGGTACCGTTATAACTCCAAGTACCGCTAGCACAAATTCAAGTACCAAGTATGTTCCATGTACCGCTACATGTCCGTTGTACCGTTAAGAGTCTCTTTTGTAAATTTGGCGGTTTCTTCGCGCTTGGGTTTGTTATTTACTTAAATACTTACTCCAATTACACAATTGATTCACCTAATCTTTTATTTTTATCTCTTGATTCTATAACCTTCTCTCTAATTTATTGATCATCAAAAATACTAATGGCTGCTTTACAAGTGATCTCTAAGCATAATTTGGTTGTGAATCTTGCTATGAATGATGACTCTATTAGATTCCATGAGATTCAGGTTTCTTATCTCGAAGTCATGTTCGTTTTGCACTCACTGTAAGTCCCATTGTCTCTATTTCCATTGTTGAACAATTTTGGAACACTGCTGTGTTAGGTACTCGGTTTAACCAACCTTGCATTAGGGCTAGGGTGAATCATAGAAATATATATGTAACTGGGGTACTGCTAAGGGCAAGTTTGAGATTAAATGATGAAAATGGACTTAATATGCTTAATAACACAGAGATTCATGATGGCCTTGCAGCCATGGGCTATGAGGGTGGTAGGGAAAGTCTTACTTTCTTTAAAGCTTTATTTTCACCTCAATGGAAATTGCTTTTTCATGCTATTATTCAATGTTTAAGCTCTAAAAGTACATCTTTTGATCAAATTCCTACTGCATTGGCATCAGCTGGTATTTGTCTAGCAAATAACAGAGTTTTTAATTTTTCAAAATTAATTTTTGAAGGCATGACTAGGAATTTGGAAGGAACTAAAAAAGTTTTTGATGTATCCTAGATTCATTCAGACATTAGTTAGTGACCAAATACCTAACCTACCAGAGTTAACTGATACATGGGATGTTCCTACATTCACAAAGAGAACCTTCTCTTTCTAGAACAAACAAGGCAATGCCTTTACAGGAATAGTTACACCATTGTTTACTCATATGTTAGCCCAACCTGCCAATCAAAAAGGTGAGGAACCTAGCAATGCTAGTGCTTCTCAGCAAACTCCTTCTCACCAGAGTTCCTATTCCCTAGAAGATTCATAATCTTCTTCTCACAATGTTGGTGCTCCACCAAACAATGATGAGATGATCCATACACCTGCTGCTTCTATTGTTGCTAGTGGTTCACCACAAGCACAAGCACCAGAGGTGGTGGATGTTGCAAATTTGACTGCTTTGTGTACTAGTTTGTCCCAACATGTATAGGTGTTGCAGAAAGAAAAACTTGTTCAGGACAAGAAAATTGCTGAATTGGAAGCTAGCCTAATCAAGTTGAGGAACAAAGTATTACCTTGGATGAGGCAACATAGATCTATTCAGAAGGCTGCACTCAAGAAGCAAAGATTCAGGAACTACAAGAAAAGGCAACTGAATGCAACCAAACAGGGGAGGAATTATGAAGAACAACCACCTTCTTTTGATAATCAAACAAGGATCTCTAGAAATGACATCAATTTTGAGTTGGATGAAGATGTCATGAGGAATTATGAAGATGGAACTGGTTTAGAGACTGGTGTGGATGAACCTTCAAATATGGAGATTCAACAGGAAGAACCACAACCTACTCATGAGGAGCCACAAGTTGAAGTAATGATGGTAACTCAGCCAGCACCAACACCTCAATCACCACTTCAAGTGAATTGGAGTACTTTCTATGAGAAGTTGGAGGAAATTAACATTCAATTTCCTGTATCTTCAACTCCATCACCACAAAGAAAAATATGGTTTCAAAGGAAACAGACTTTGCAAGTACAGTCTAGATCAAGAATGAGCAATGGATCAAACAAGATTGAAGAGGTGCAAGTTGAAAGGATGGCTTCCATGGAAGAAAGGGTATCTGGGGATACACAAGTGATTGAAGAAACAAGTGTGTCTAATACTGGTGAAGTCAACATTGTTGAAGATCCAAGTACTTCTAAGCCAAATAAGCCGACTGCAAGTACTGCTGACATTGTTGAAGACCCAAGTGCTGCTAAGCCAACTAAGCCAATTGCAAGTACCGCTGGTGATCATCCTTCACTAGAAAGTCAAACTCCTTTTGGATAAGATGAGACTTTAGCCCAATTACTGCTTGACTTATGAAAGAAGAATTCAGATGAGAAGACTAAACAATCAGAGGCAGAGAAAAAGACACAACAAGAAGTTCTTGCCAAAAAGGATCAAACTAAAGGTAAGAAAGTTCAAGCTTCACACCCCACTAAAGGTATAGTTATTCAACAGTAAGCTGATGAGGAAAGACTTTCCAAGCTGAAGAAGAAGCTACCTAAGATTAATCCAAAGGATAAGGGGAAGAAGCAAATACTATCAGAATCTGAAAATGAAAGTGATTCAGATGAAGATATAAGCAAAGTCATGTACATATTTAATCCATTGGACCATGATGAGGAATATTCTCTTATAATGCAAGCTTAGATTCGTGAAGAAGACTTACAAGAAGAACTTGAAGCTAAGCAGCATTTGCTAGAAGCTAAGAGAATACAGCAAGAATGGAACATATAAGAGTATGATAGGATTCAAGTTGAATTACATGCAAGTGAGCTTCTTGCAAACTCATTGATAGCTGAAGAAAAAGATTCTTTTGATGAAGAAGAGAAAACAAAGTTGATTGATGATCTGGTAAGGGAGCAACAAAGATTCTTTGCTGAAAAGAGAAGAAGAGAAAAGATTAAGCCTCCAACTACTATGTAGATTAGGAATCAAATGATGAATTTTCTCAAGAAAGTTAAGGGTTTCACTCATATTCAGCTGGTCAAGAAGAATTTTGAAGAAATCAGGACTTTGTATGAGCAAATAAGAGAACTGAATTGAATTTTGTTGAGATTGGATCTGAAGCAGATAGAATGGCTGTTAAAAGACATAGAAGACATTTGTAACAACAAAGACAATTTGGAAGTACTCCTAGAATTGAGCCAAGAACTACTGAACCTACAAATACATCTCCACCTATCAAGACCACTTATGTGAGGAAGAATAGAAAGGAGAAGGTAAGTTCAAGGGAGGAAGAGACTGCTCAAAGAATGAATGAAGGAGATGAAGCTCAAGATATTGCTTAGACTGAAAATGTACAAGCAGTACATATACAGTCAACAGTACATACTGAAGAGACGGTACATACAAACTTGGAAGAGGGTTCAACAGAACTTGAGGGAACCTCCAAGGGTGTTAAAAGAAAAAGATCAACAAAGACAAAGAAGAAAGCCAATACGGCTAAATCAACAACAGAAGATAGTGATGATGATGAAAGCTTGAGGAAGTACTTGAAGATATTAAAATTTGAAGATCAATGTATTGATACAGAGATTTTTGGAAAGAGATCATTTATTGCTAGATGGATTTACTCTATGAATCAAGGACTTGAAGCTCATGGAATTCAAAGAACTGATGGCACAACAAGGGTATTCAGACTTTTGGAGGATATTCTTCACATTCTTGACAAACAAGATATTCAGGATCTTTTCAGATTAGTTCAAGAAGCCAGTGTAGGTAAAACTGAAGTATCACTATTATATAGGGAATTTCTCTTTATGTATGAGCCACACAACTGTAATCAAGAAATGTTGAAGGTATTAGAAAATCAGGTTCCTAGTTACTAGAGATACTATAGGTCATGTGAATTACATATTTTGGATATAGATGATGTTACATACTATATGCTGCAAGAGAAGACTTACCCATTCAAAAGAAGATTGTTGGAAAGAATGTTGGAACAACGATTGGAAGTTACAGAATAATTTGTTGATGCTTTAGAGTTGATCAGAATTGTTAAACAACAAATCAAGGATTTGAAAGATGAGGAAGAAGCTGAGAAAGAGCCTTAAGTGTTTGACTTTCAGTCACACTTCACAAATGGTTCTCAGTTCACCATGTCTAACACACATAAGAACTGGCTAGTCCATAAGCAAACGGTTTATGGTAAAGAATTTTCAAATCCGTTGAAAGTTGGTAGTTTGGTAAAAACTATATGGTTCTAACTCACCGTGTTTCGAGACAAAGAGTTGGCTAGTCCTAGACAAACGGTACTAGGTAAAGACTTCATCAAATCCGTTGATGGTTGACAATTTACCAAAAATTATAAGGTTATCAATACACCTTATTCTTTATGAATAAAGTATTGGCTATTCCAGAGTATACGGCTAACTGGTAAAGAATATATCAAATCCGTTGATAGCTGGTGATTTGCTAAAAATCATGAAGCCAATACAGATTGGTTTTTGTTGTTAACTGTTTTACTTTAGGTATGGAGATTGCAAGCAAAGAAGTATTCAAAGAAGAAAATACTTAGAAGGTTTTGTCTCATCAAATCAAGACTGAAGTTCATGATTCAGAGTTCATAGACTTAACTCAAGAAGACAATTACTGATGCTACAAAGATAAATGAATGTTTACAAGACACAAGAAGATCATAGTTTGAAGACAAAGATGATATTCATGCTGTTTGAAGATTATCTTATCAGAAGATCTATATTGAAGTGTTTGGCTACATTCAGTTGGATACAAATACAGATTACCAAGTTCAATCCAAGGATGAAGGAAAGACTGAAGACATGTATTCTAAATACATCCAGTACAAGAGAAACAAGAAGACAACAAGTTATCATTCTTGTTTAGGGGAGGATTGTTGGGAATTATTTGTTAAGTGTCAAGTATTGTCAGTGTAATTTAAGTACTGTTAGTATTATGCAAGTACCGTTAGTGTTAACGCGGTACATAGTAAGTACTGCTACTTATAAAGTAAGTGCTGCTATATTGATTAGGACGAATATATCTTGGTATAAGATATGCCATAGTTATAGTTAGAGTATATCTTATGTGATATATTTAAATAGTTAGAATATTGATAATATATCGTATGTGATATAGTTATCTTTATAGAATATTCTAAGGTTTTTAGGGTTCCTTACTCTATAAAAGGAACATAGGTACAATGTCATTTATGTACCTCATTCAAGTCGATTAATAAGAGAATCGAATAGTTAAAAGTAATTTTGTTCTTCTATGCTTTATAAGTTAGATTCCGCATAACTTATTTAGTTTGAAAAGAGTTCTCAAAGTGTTTTAGTATGATTACAAACTACTATACTAGTTCTTAACATAATATTGATCCAATCAAAGGGATCAACAAACTGGTGAAAGCGAGCATTATGTAGGAAGTTTACTACCATGATTGGCTTCCCAATCTAGTCATGGTTAAGAAGCACGACAGCAGCTGGCGGATGTGCGTGGATTTCACATATCTAAATAAATCTTGCCCTCAAGATTGATATCCACTACCAGAGATTGATTAGAAGATCGAGTCCCTATGTGGGTATCCCTTCAAGTGTTTCATGGACGCATACAAAGGATACCACCAAATATATATGGCGGAAAAGGACGAAAAAAATACGGCGTTTCACATAAGTTAGGGGGTCTATTGTTACACGAATATGTAATTCGGCTTGAAGAACGCGTGAGCTACCTACCAACGGCTCTTAGACAAAGCATTCGATAGTCAGATCAGACGCAACCTTGAAGTCTACGCGGGTGACTTGGTTATAAAGAGCCACACAAAGGATGAGCTCATCCGGGATATCAAAGAAACCTTTGGGATGATAAGGAAGATCAACATGAAGTTGAATCCCAAGAAGTGGACTATTGGCGTAACCAATGGAATGTTCTTGGGATATATGATAGATTCCAACGGCATCAAGTCGTGCCCGGATAAAATAGAGGTTGTGATATAACTCCCATCTCCGTGAACAATGAAGGAGATATAGTCTCTCAATGGAAAACAAGCAGGGTTGAATAAATTCCTATCTAAGTCCGCGGAGAAGTCACTTCCCCTCTTCAAAACACTCAAGAAGCGTATGAAGAAGGGAGATTTTTGTTGGAAGATGGAAGCAGAAGAGGCTTTCGGTTAACACAAGAAACACCTAACAACGCTACCAATGTTGGTCGCACCACGACCAAAAGAAGAATTTATTATATACCTATCCGCTACGTACGAAGCAATCAGCGTAGTGTTAATGACAGATAAAAACTTAGTCCAAGCACCAGTCTACTTCGTAAGCAGAGCGCTATAGGGCCCGGAACTGAACTACACTTCAATGGAGAAGCTGGTCTTAGCACTAGTATATGATGCAAAACGATTGCGCTGGTACTTCAAGGCGCACCCAATAGTGGTGATCACGAATCAGCCGATCAAGCAGATAATATTGAAACCGCGCGTAGAAGGGAGGCTGCAAAAGTAGAGTGTCTTACTGTGAGAGCACACCATCTCATACAGGCCGCGCACCACGATCAAAGGTCAGATCTTGGCAGGTTTCATTATAGAGAAACCAGAAGAGACATATGTGACTCCCTAAAGGGAGGTGGAGCCTCCAGAACCATGGATCCTGTTTACGGACGGATCCTCATGCATTGATGGATCAGGCGCAGGCCTCATTCTTACGAATTCAGAGGGCATGAAATTTACATATGCCTTATGCTTTGAGTTCAAAGCCACAAACAATGAGGCTGAGTACGAGGCGTAATTGTTGGATTACAAATTGCATCTCGCATAGGTGTACGTAACCTAGAAGCAAACGTGGACTCCTGGTTGGTTGCAAACCATATCTTGGGTGAGTATGAAGCTAAGGAAGGCAACATGGTCACATACTTAGCAAAAACTAAGTAATTGATTGAGGGTTTCGACAAGCTCACCATACAGCAAGTTCCTAGAGGTAAAACAAGAAGGCTTACGCTCTGAGCAAAATCGCGTCCACTAGCTTCGCGCATCTCTCCAAGCATGTATTGGTCGAGATCTTGAAGGATAAATCCATCTTTGAGGAAAAGTATCCACAGTTGTGGAAGAAGAGGGACCTACATGGATGACTCCTATCGTCGAATACCTAACCGATAGGACACTCCCATAGAATGAAAAGGAAGTGCGACGAATTCTAGGAAGTCATACTAGTTCAATGTCATTAATGGAGTTCTATATAAGTGTTCGTTCTTGTAGTCGTGGCTCTAGTAATACGTAAAAATGGGTTTTATAATTCTTACTATTTTTAGTAAGTCTAAATTTACTAATAAGTTTAATAAAACTTAAAAACCGAACCTAAAACTATTTCTAAAGCTAATCCTAAACGCTAGTCTTATAAACGCGAAATCTTGTATCACAAATATACGATTAATTATATAAATACACATAACTATTTACATACACATAAAATGACCTCTTAAAATGCCATATCCTTTCATAGTCACATCCATGTGAACTCATGAGTACGGACTATCCCCATCGTATCATCATATAACGTACCACGTGTAAAACCCGTAAAAATAAGGTCATAATTTAATTCTATTTTCAATTATTTTGAAGTATTTTATAACGTTAAATATTATTATGTTTAACGGTTTAAGTTGAAACCGATATTAAATATTATATTTTAATATTTTGACGAGCAACGAGGACTACTAGTTATCGCGATACCGACGGATGCCAAAAAATTTATAATACTTTGTTATCGATAGTTTCGATATTTAATACTTTCGACGATATCGTTTCAATTACGTATTGAGTCGTTATATTATTATTTTTCGTGTGCGTTTAAACTTTTAAAAAGTACAATCTAACATTTTCAGGTAGTGAAATATTTTCTCGTATAATATTTTGAAACTTATTTTTGTGTTGGTTGACGAACTCACAATTTACGGATTTAAATTTGGGCTTACGTGCATAATTTAGCGTCCCTTACGACTAAAACGAAAACCTTAGGATTACGTATTTACGTTTTTGAACTCCGTTTTCGATGAGAC
Source organism: Glebionis coronaria (assembly GCA_025667525.1). Taxonomy (NCBI): domain Eukaryota; kingdom Viridiplantae; phylum Streptophyta; class Magnoliopsida; order Asterales; family Asteraceae; genus Glebionis; species Glebionis coronaria. The sequence continues at coordinate 165,007,692 of CM046879.1, forward strand.
AATTTTTATTGGATTCATTTTGTGTCGTTGATTCATAATTTATAAAAACGTTTTCCGTAAGACGACCCGAGGGCACGCAAATCGAGAAAACTAGAATCAAGGAATACCCGTAAATTAGTGAGGTGGGACAAAATACATTATCCCACTCCACTAGCTAACATGGGATGGCACACATGACACCACATCTAAGGATGTGGCATCATGTTAACTAACTAGCTACAAGTGTAAGCATTAGCTTAACACTTAAGCTTACTCCTTCCACTCAAACCAACAAAACCACTAGCTACTCACACATACCCTTTTCACTCATGCAAACAACCTCAAAATCCTCTCAACACCACCACCTTCCATCCACTTTTAAGCTACAAACACCCCTTTTGATCTTTTCTAGCCATGAAATACATGTTATCTAGCTCTATCATGGAGTTATCTTGAAGCCTTGATCATTTGGTGGCCATATTAACAACATTGGAGGTGATTTGCTTGTGTCCTAGGGCTGATTTCTCAACTATTGTTCTTGGTGTTTGATGATCTTGGAGTTACTTGTGGTGTTCATCAAGTTCTTGTCTTCCAAAAACAAGAAATACACTTGGTTGGTAAAGAAGATCATCCTCTCCATTTTCTCTTGTTATTTTTGTAAAGAACAAATGTATTTTCTTTCTTATTGTATATGTATATGATGTATATATGATGATAAAAATGTTGTGTGGGGATCAAGTGTTGATAAATATGCTTAAAAATGTTAATAACCATGAGAAATAAGGCTAAAATCATGCTTATTTAGTTGGCTGTATAAAAACAGTATGTAACTAAAACTTGAACTGATAAAATTGCATGGTATGATCCATTTACAGTAAGTACAAGATGTTATACACATGTGAGAGTTGGCCATGCAATGGAATCATTATAATGAGTGAGATATGATCAAACAAGATGAGAGTGCTAATCTGAATAAGCTGTTTTGTAGGGACTGTTAAGGCTAGATAAACTTAAAATGAGTAGTAGCTATAACTAAGTTAAATGTAGCACATAATATGAAGATCATGCCATCAAAAAAATGAGCTTCTAATTCATTATAGAACTCTAGATATGATAAAAATGGTGAAGATGAAAATAAAAATCAGATTTTAAGAATTAATGTTTATTATTATTATATAAGCACTCAAATTTTATTGTATAAAATGTAAAATAAAAACCCACTAACTTATGAAACTTATTTATATAAATATGTAAAAGGTTAATTAAATGGATAAATTATATAAATGGTAGTGGAATAATACTTATAAGTAATAAAAACTATAAACTTGATTTTTACGACTTTTTCGGCTATTACCGTAAAATTAACATTTTTCGCCAATTAAAACTTAGACGATCAAACCCGTCTAATGTAAAGTTTTTAAAAGTCATATACTGATATATAAGTAACTAATACAAGTAAAAACCGATAAAACCCGAACTATAGGACATACGGACATTAACGAGCTAACTAAGCATATTGGACTAATAATTGGACTAAATAAGTTAAACACTTATAAAAAGAACTTATCGGGCTTAACCCATTTGGGCCCAACATGGAAAGTATAGATACTGATAATATAGGTATAAAATAGATTAAAACAAGTTAAAGAACTTATACTAAGCTTATTGGACTTAAAATAGGTAAGTAGGTAAAACTAGTAAACTAGTAAAAAGTTACCAAAACGTAAACACTTAAATGAGTAAACGAGGATATATAAACCCACTTGATCATCATCATATGTACAAAATCATCATATGTATATTGTTATTTTGATAAAAGTCATTGGACAAGAGTCTAAGACCGATTATTATTTATATAGGTTTCCGTGACCGAAGCACGCCCGTAGCCGATAATCCGCCTTTCATTATCAACGTGAGTCTATAGCCTCGCTTTATACTAGTTATTAAATGATTTTAAACCCACGAGGGGGAATACATGTTTTATAAACTTAGAACACAAGATTTCTATGGTATGCTTTGTCCCTTTATGAATGGACCTGTGGTTGCCTTTAAATTGCATTAAGTGATTGCCTTAGTTAAAGCCTCAATTATGGACCGTTAATTAACCTATGATGGGTTAACAGCTAGTACAATTAATAGATCTATGGGGGAAGCCGCCCCGGTTCAGTTTTTGTGGACTTGTCATAGAAGCTTAGGCCCGACCTCCACAATGTTTGAACATATTGTATTAAGAAGTCAGGTATACGGCAATGTACCAATAATCTGGAGGTAACCGACAATTAATAAATCTCTCGTCTTATTAGACTGATATGGGAGTGTCTAAGGGCTCGGTTCCATGAGCTTATTGCAATTTATGCTATATACAATTATTATTGTTAATGCGAATTATTATTTGATGCTTATAAGCATGCCACAAACTTATAATCTTTGCTTGTGTTCAAATTGATTTCATAAACCTATAGATTCACTCGGCATTTTTGCTGATTGTTTTACTCACATGTATTTCAAGTAATCAAGAAGTGGAAGCTTGGAGGTCACGGGGAATGAAGTTGTGCACTGCTTTTGTTGTTCAAACTCTTTGATTTATTTATCGTTCCATTTTTAAAACAAACCAATATGTTGTTTTAACTTATCTTTTGGTAACGATTACTTGGGACTACGCTACTCTGACAAATGTTTTAGGAACGATAAATCTAAAACGTCTCTTTTCGAGTCGTTCTTTATAAATTATATGTTGTTGTATCATTGTTTAGCACCCAAAGATGTATTCCGCTGCGTGTAAATTTGGGGGTGTTAAAGATTGGTACCAGAGCCATGAGTTATAGAGAACTAGGTCTTTTTCTAAAAACCTAAACTATAACTGTCGGTTTTATTTTTCAAAGAGTCGGTGCACATGATTTCGCGTGACTTCAGGTTCAAGCTACTTCTGGGATTACAACTTTAGTATACATTATTATGTATGCCTTATTGCTAAGTATTTCTAAATAAATACTATAATCCTTTATCGATATATATGTATGTCGTTAAACTTTTCGATAAAAGTTTATCATTTATTAATGATTAACTTAAATAAATACAATGAATTTTCAAGATCTTTCTGTATATATTTTTGAAGTATTTAAATTGCTTTTATTGCAAAAATTTTATATTATGACCTTACATACCTTCATCTGCGCGCGTTACTTTCATTATTTAACCCTTTGAGATATCTACGTAGATATCCAAATCGTCTTCCGGCTATTTGTGCTTGGACGTCTTGAAACGTAGTCTCTAGACCATTGTGTAGTTCAATGTGTCCTTGGAAAAGACTAACCGCTATCGTGTGAGTCACACATTTTGAAACTCTCCTATAATCGTGTTGAATACTATCATGGTTTTCATAATATTTTGTTGATTTTATTATCGTTTTACACGACATGCGAAGATTTAATTCGTTGACATTTAAATGTATCGACTCCGAAGTGTATTGTCCGCTTATATTTCGGTAACGTCATCGTTATTTTATAAATCATCTTCTAGATTATGGCGCTAGATTGGAATACGATTTTACATCTATAAACTTGTATTATCCTCTTTTATTAACCTTCTTGCTCTCGGAACGTAACCTATGAATGTTCCATTCTTTTCTTGTTATGTTTTGTGTTTTTGACAATCGTGGCACCAAGGAGATTTGCCTACATTGCATTTTGAAATCTAAATTACGAACGTCTTTCACCGTTTTGCTTCCTAAATTTCGTGTTGAATACCTTGAAGCATTTTCTGTCATTCATCATGCTATATAATATTTGATGCTCATTACGAGATTTATTTTTTTTTATTTTTTTTTTATTTTTTCTTTTTTTCGTTGTTGTAAAATCCACAAGACATGTGTGTATATATGTATATATTTTGAGCCGTTAAGAAGTGTCGAAAAATACACTTTATGCAGAAACTGTAGGGGCAGTATAAACAGGTCAAAACTTAAAAGTAAAACCTGCGTTTTTAAAATAAAATAGTCAAACCTGCACAGAACTTGCAGGGGTATTTTGGTCATTTTACATTGGTTTTCAGGTCTCGGGTAAAACTAGAAAGTCGTTTGAAACGTCGTTTTGCATCAAAATGCTTTAGACTCTGAGTCTTGGAGATGTCGTTTATCAGGTCAATTAATCGGCTCATATTTAAAAGTTAAATCTGATAGAAAATTCAGAACATGAGTTTTAAATGTTTCTAAGAAGTTTTGAGTTCATTTGAGATCGTAAAATTTGAACGAATATTATTTTACAACTAACTAATACTAGTTGCATGTGAAAATGATTAAAAATAGAAACATTACAGGATTAGCAATTACCAGATTAATGGTGTAATTTAAAAATGAATAACATACTTTCTTAAAAGCATGTTGTGTCGAGTATCTTACAAAGAATACACATGTGGATTGTTTTATTCTTTTCATATATATGACTCATTTGTCATTCGATGTTATTTTATTTTCGTTTTCTTCTAACCTTCAACTGATTTGGGTTGAGTTTTGAAGTTTTGACTGCACATTCTTCGCCAATATTCTCATCACGTGTCTCATGGCGTTTTCGTCTAAACCTTATAACCTTTTGAAACCTTAACAACTTGTAACCGTTTCATTGGTTGTTTTATGAGCTACTATTTGCCACTTTTTGCAAACCTTTGGCTACTTTATACGTTGTCATACTGTCACCTTATTAATAAATATGATATTGTTTTACGATTATTTTCACCAATTGTTTTTACTTTGATCTTATAAAATACTTTTCGTAACATTAAAAGTTGCTTATTGAGTATCTCACAAATTACTTGTATCCTATAAATTTATAGAGTATTTTTAAATTCCATTTTACAAATGGCATGGTTTATATAAACATAAGAAACGTAATACTTTTCGACGAAACTGAGCACTGCATTGCTAGCCCTAAATTATACATGGCCTGATCACCTATGTCTAATTTAGAAGGAGCCATGCTAGGCTGAATAGTAGTCCACTTAAAAATCTTGATAATAATCAACTTTTTACTTGTATTTATGATAAAGATAAATAAAATGAAATAAAGTGAAAAAAAGTTTTGAAAACCTTTATATTTTATGCAAGTAGCGCAATTTTTATGCATCCGCATATGTTTTCTTACCTTCTCTTAGATGAATTACACGTTTACAAATACGTTTTTACTCGATGATTGTTTTTCTACTTGTTACTTCATTTTGTCTTATAACTGATTTCTTTTGATTGTGCGTCTAATTACTGATTGTTGGTAAATGACGTGAAAGTCTCGATGTTTTATCCTTCCTTCTCGTCCAATCTTCTTTATGTGACTGGGTAGATCTTTGGAATGTCTCCGCACGTGAATAATGAATTATCACTAGAGTGATTTCCGTATATCCGGGATGACGTCCGTCACTCTCGTTTGTCTCGAAACCCACTCTTGTGAACCGTGCTTTGACCTCTCTCTTTAAACACTAACATCGTTCATTTGATTTGTTTTAATTACAAGTGATTATTAGGAATTTTCTTTGATTAAAATTTTTGTATGGATCTTATTTCCGATCATGTATCGACCACCGCTAAGTTAACGAGCTGATAATGGTGAACCACAGACCGCACTAACAAAATTGACAACTTGTTTAATCTTACTATTTCTTATCGTCTTACCATCAACGCCTTTATTTTATTATTCTCTTTAAGAATTCATACGACATTTGCTTCGTTCTCTCTTGTACCATTGATTTCGTATTAATTGTTGACTATTATTTTCATTCGTATTCGTTTATTATCTTGTCACATTTCGAAACCCGAATATATCCCATGTTATTTTGAAATAATAAACACCTGTATGTATTTCTACAAAGTATTATAAAATTTTTATGGAACTTCTATACATTTTCCAATGATTTTCAATTATCGAAATAACCATTACAAGTAAAAGGTCAAATTTATACATCATATTTTGTATAACTAAAACTAATGTTTAAAAATAAAATTATGTTCTACCTTTTGAACTAATTGACTTATCATACTTTACTTTTAATGTAATGAAATTACCGGTTTAATTTATATTCCTAATAATGATTTAATTTGGAGATTATATCTTCTAATTGTAACCAATAATATGAGTTTAATTTATAAAATTCATGTCATTCTTTCAAAGTTTCTTAAGACAACCAAAATAAATTATGAAGCTATTTAACTTCTATTTTTAATATATCATCTTTATCAAGAAAGTACCTCAATTGAGTCTTAAGGTAATACCAAATCGGGACGGATAATTGTGACAACCGTTATTTTAATGTTAATATTTAATTCATTCTTCGCTCTCATTTTTCTAGTATTGTGAATAATTATGTTTTACGGTTACGTGAGTCGAGATCCCTCGTCGATCGTTAATCTTAAATCATTTTACCACATCTTGTTCGTTTATGCGTTTTTATTGAAGTCATTTTTATCTCGTTCTGTTCCTCATATTGAAGATCACTATTTTATTCTGAGTTTAAAATGAATCTCGGGAAGCAGTGTATAAGAAGAAACGATAAGTGTCACCAGTATTTATGCGTGTACTTGTGGAATGATGGAGGACCGAATCTCTTAATAAATGGAGTTAATAAATTCGTTACAACCTCGAGGAGTATGTTGAAGCCGACACCGCAAGTGGAAAGACTCTGGAGATCAAGTGGTTATTATCAAGGGTTCGTTCAAGGTTTTCTCGATGATTAACGATGGAAATCTATACTTGATGTTATTGTTCGACCTTTTATTTTTATGTACTTATGTGGTATGTGATCTAGTCAAATGATCGTAAGTTGTGAGAACTTGAGACGGCATCATCCGATGACGTCCGATCATGTAGAACACATATTATGTAATATCTTTATGACTTTCAACGACGATGCTTATTGAGACTTTAATGCGCGTTGGCGAAAGTGAGGCGAGTTGAGCGCCGGGACGTCGCTCCCTTAAGGTGGTGAGGATGTAAAACCCGTAAAAATAAGGTCATAATTTAATTCTATTTTCAATTATTTTGAAGTATTTTATAACGTTAAATATTATTATGTTTAACGGTTTAAGTTGAAACCGATATTAAATATTATATTTTAATATTTTGACGAGCAACGAGGACTACTAGTTATCGCGATACCGACGGATGCCAAAAAATTTATAATACTTTGTTATCGATAGTTTCGATATTTAATACTTTCGACGATATCGTTTCAATTACGTATCGAGTCGTTATATTATTATTTTTCGTGTGCGTTTAAACTTTTAAAAAGTACAATCTAACATTTTCAGGTAGTGAAATATTTTCTCGTATAATATTTTGAAACTTATTTTTGTGTTGGTTGACGAACTCACAATTTACGGATTTAAATTTGGGCTTACGTGCATAATTTAGCGTCCCTTACGACTAAAACGGAAACCTTAGGATTACGTATTTACGTTTTTGAACTCCGTTTTTGATGAGACAATTTTTATTGGATTCATTTTGTGTCGTTGATTCATAATTTATAAAAACGTTTTTCATAAAACGACCCGAGGGCACGCAAATCGAGAAAACTAGAATCGAGGAATACCCGTAAATTAGTGAGGTGGGACAAAATACATTATCCCACCCCACTAGCTAACATGGGATGGCACACATGACACCACATCTAAGGATGTGGCATCATGTTAACTAACTAGCTACAAGTGTAAGCATTAGCTTAACACTTAAGCTTACTCCTTCCACTCAAACCAACAAAACCACTAGCTACTCACACATACCCTTTTCACTCATGCAAACAACCTCAAAATCCTCTCAACACCACCACCTTCCATCCACTTTTAAGCTACAAACACCCCTTTTGATCTTTTCTAGCCATGAAATACATGTTATCTAGCTCTATCATGGAGTTATCTTGAAGCCTTGATCATTTGGTGGCCATATTAACAACATTGGAGGTGATTTGCTTGTGTCCTAGGGCTGATTTCTCAACTATTGTTCTTGGTGTTTGATGATCTTGGAGTTACTTGTGGTGTTCATCAAGTTCTTGTCTTCCAAAAACAAGAAATACACTTGGTTGGTAAAGAAGATCATCCTCTCCATTTTCTCTTGTTATTTTGTAAAGAACAAATGTATTTTATTTCTTATTGTATATGTATATGATGTATATATGATGATAAAAATGTTGTGTGGGGATCAAGTGTTGATAAATATGCTTAAAAATGTTAATAACCATGAGAAATAAGGCTAAAATCATGCTTATTTAGTTGGCTGTATAAAAACAGTATGTAACTAAAACTTGAACTGATAAAATTGCATGGTATGATCCATTTACAGTAAGTACAAGATGTTATACACATGTGAGAGTTGGCCATGCAATGGAATCATTATAATGAGTGAGATATGATCAAAACAAGATGAGAGTGCTAATCTGAATAAGCTGTTTTGTAGGGACTGTTAAGGCTAGATAAACTTAAAATGAGCAGTAGCTATAACTAAGTTAAATGTAGCACATAATATGAAGATCATGCCACCAAAAAAATGAGCTTCTAATTCATTATAGAACTCTAGATATAATAAAAATGGTGAAGATGAAAATAAAAATCAGATTTTGAGAATTAATGTTTATTATTATTATATAAGCACTCAAATTTTATTGTATAAAATGTAAAATAAAAACCCACTAACTTATGAAACTTATTTATATAAATATGTAAAAGGTTAATTAAATGGATAAATTATATAAATGGTAGTGGAATAATACTTATAAGTAATAAAAACTATAAACTTGATTTTTATGACTTTTTTGGCTATTACCGTAAAATTAACATTTTTCGCCAATTAAAACTTAGACGATCAAACCCGTCTAATGTAAAGTTTTTAAAAGTCATATACTGATATATAAGTAACTAATACAAGTAAAAACCGATAAAACCCGAACTATAGGACATACGGACATTAACGAGCTAACTAAGCATATTGGACTAATAATTGGACTAAATAAGTTAAACACTTATAAAAAGAACTTATTGGGCTTAACCCATTTGGGCCCAACATGGAAAGTATAGATACTGATAATATAGGTATAAAATGGATTAAAACATGTTAAAGAACTTATACTAAGCTTATTGGACTTAAAATAGGTAAGTAGGTAAAACTAGTAAACTAGTAAAAAGTTACCAAAACGTAAACACTTAAATGAGTAAACAAGGATATATAAACCCACCTGATCATCATCATATGTACAAAATCATCATATCTATATTGTTATTTTGATAAAAGTCATTGGACAAGAGTCTAAGACCGATTATTATTTATATAAGTTTCCGTGACCGAAGCACGCCCGTAGCCGATAATCCGCCTTTCATTATCAACGTGAGTCTATAGCCTCGCTTTATACTAGTTATTAAATGATTTTAAACCCGTGAGGGGGAATACATGTTTTATAAACTTAGAACACAAGATTTCTATGGTATGCTTTGTCCCCTTATGAATGGACCCGTGGTTGCCTTTAAATTGCATTAAGTGATTGCCTTAGTTAAAGCCTTAATTATGGACCGTTAATTAACCTATGATGGGTTAACCGCTAGTACAATTAATAGATCTATGGGGGAAGCCGCCCCGATTCAGTTTTTGTGGACTTGTCATAGAAGCTTAGGCCCGACCTCCACAATGTTTGAACATATTGTATTAAGAAGTCAGGTATACGGCAATGTACCAATAATCTGGAGGTAACCGAAAATTAATAAATCTTTCGTCTTATTAGACTGATATGGGAGTGTCTAAGGGCTCGGTTCCATGAGCTTATTGCAATTTATGCTATATACAATTACTATTGTTGATGCGAATTATTATTTGATGCTTATAAGCATGCCACAAACTTATAATCTTTGCTTGTGTTCAAATTGATTTCATAAACCTATAGATTCACTCGGCATTTTTGCTGATTGTTTTACTCACATGTATTTCAGGTAATCAAGAAGTGGAAGCTTGGAGGTCACGGGGAATGAAGTTGTGCACTGCTTTTGTTGTTCAAACTCTTTGATTTATTTATCGTTCCATTTTTAAAACAAACCAATATGTTGTTTTAACTTATCTTTTGGTAACGATTACTTGGGACTACGCTACTCTGACAAATGTTTTAGGAATGATAAATCTAAAACGTCTCTTTTCGAGTCGTTCTTTATAAATTATGTGTTGTTGTATCATTGTTTAGCACCCAAAGATGTATTCCGCTGCGTGTAAATTTGGGGGTGTTAAACCACGTACTACGTAAACGATGTCTGATATTATGACAAAGTCTCAAATATGAACATATAGCACATAAATGCAACCAAGCACATAATCACCATCAAACAGTCATAAGTGAAAATCTCAAAATTTAGGGTTGTCACAACATCATCTTTATACAGGTGTATGTGGATGATATTATTTTTGGATCTACCAAAAAGTCTTGGTGTGATGAGTTTGAAGCTTTGATGAAGGAAAGATTTCAGATGAGCTCTACGAGGGAACTTACTTTCTTTCCAGGTCTACAAGTCAAGCAGAGGAAAGATGGAATCTTTATCAATCAGGACAAGTATGTTGATGATGTCCTGGAGAAGTTTGGTTATATAGATGCAAAGATTGCAAGTACTCCAGTTGAGGCCAATAATTACTTAGTAAAAAATGAAAGTGTTGCTGATGGGAATCTTCATACTTACAGATCCATGATTGGTTCACATATGTACTTTACTACATATAGGCATGATATTATGTTCGCAATTTGTGCTTGTTCAAGATTTCAGGTCAATCTAAAGGTGTCACATCTACATGTTGTGAAGAGGATTTTCAAGTATCTCAAAGGCCAACTAAAATTGGGACTTTGGTATCCTAGGAGATCTCCCTTTGATTTGTAAGCTTACACTGATAGTGACTATGATAATGCTAATCATGATAGGAAATTCTTAATGGGAAGTTGTCAATTCCTTGGAAGAAGACTCATCTCTTGGCAATGTAAGAAGCAAACTATTATGGCAACTTATACTACTAAAGCAGAATATGTTGTTGCTACTCATTGTTGTGGATAATTGCTCTTGATACAAACTCTGATGTTAGATTATGGGTTCAATTTCATGAACACCAAGATCTACATTGACAATGAAAGCACTATTTGTATTGTCAAGTGTAGAAACTAGAAGGGGGTTGAATAGTTTCACTTTGGTTTATGTCCTAATTAAAATTCCTTTCAATTAGGTTTTTCTTAAAACTACCTTTTACTTGAAAGCTAGTTGCATAATGATTAGGTTCAATAAGAATACATTAACAATGACAAGTAATAGATGTGAACGATATTATAGTAAAAATAAGTAAAGAGTAAGGAAATAAGCAACCTAATAGGAAGACACCAAGATTTATAGTGGTTTGGCAACGAAGCTCTATCTCGTTCCTACTCCACTCCTCGAGTACACCTTACTCGAGTTTTCCACTATATCCACAAGCTCCCTTCTTGGCGGAGAAAACCTTACAACGTCGCTTATATTATTTTCCGACACTAAGCTAAATGTCGAGTCCTAATCTTAGCTAGGACTAATCTACACAACGTCGCCCACTTCACAATTTTACGACACAAGGCTAGATGTCGAGTTCTAATCGAAAGATAGAACCAATCTTCACAACGTTGCCTACTTCATCATTTAACGACACAAGGCTAGACGTCGAGTTCTAATCAAAAGGTAGAACCAATCTTCACAACGTTTCCTACTTTACTATTTAACGACGCAAGGCTAGATGTCGAGTTCTAATCGAAAGGTAGAACCAATCTTCATAATTCTTCACTTTGAAGCTAAGTGATAACTTCACTAGACACAACTATATCACTTTAGAGTTTAGTGAGAACTCACAAGACACAACCACATCACTTTATAGTGAAGTGAGAACTCACAAGACACAACCACATCACTTTATAGTTTAGTGAGAACTCACAACTCTTCACTTTGAAGCTAAGTGAGAACTCCACAAGACACAACTGCATCACTTTAAAGTTTAGTGAGAACTCACAACTCATTCCTATTAAAACTCAATAAAACACATATCCAATTATACACATGTAACTTGTATCTACACAACACAAATCTAAGTATACACAAATATAATGGATTTACACAAGATTAGATCCATGTATTCACAAATACATTAGATCTACACAAGACTCAAATAAAAACAAATGATAAACATGACTAGATATTTAGGAGAGGATCTTCATCAAGGCTTCATCTTTAATCATATCACAAGTGTGTGAGTGATCTTCTCATTGGACAAGGTAAAGAAGGAGATCAAGGAGATAGTCATAAGTAAACATACTTAACACATTAAGTGATCATTTACAAATGATTAGGAATTAGAAAGGAGAAGGATAGCAGAAAGAGTGTCCAAAAAGGGTTGTGGAAAATGTAGGTTTCATCCACTATTTATATGAGACAAAGGCTAACGAATCTCTGAGCACGGTGCCTTAAATATGCATGTGGTCCCTTATCGCTAAGGATCCGCATATCCCTTTAAGGGACCGTGCTCATAGACTCCGCTCCCTTTTGTCTTTTAGTGGGGAAGTAATATATGAGGTAAGTTTTTACCTTCAAAGGATATTCCTATGGCATTTAGAATATGCCATATTCAAATTTACATTTTCCATTTTAATAAAACATTTTCTTAAAAAGAAAGTTTATTAAAAAATCTTTTGTCACATTTGACTAAATGTAAGTTTAGGATTAATCACTTTTATAATCACTAATCATGATTAACATATGTTAGTGCAATAATTAAATGATTATTACCTTGATGATAGTGTTTGTCAAATAATTCGTCTTATGATTGTATTTGACGATAAATGTCTTTTTAATTTTTCGTGATCAAAACTAAGAAAGATTAGTTAACACTAATAATGTTTTTAGGCATTGCTTTGCATTAACAATCTGCCCCTTTATGATTACGACAAACTATAAACTCATTTATGTAAAACCAAAATAGTTCGAATTATTAACGAGTTTCACACTATCATTTATCCCCGTTTGTCAAAGCAAAAAGCATGCAAAAGTCTTTGAGGAAGAAAAGAATCGGACTTTGAAAGAAGCTCCCCCTTGGTGCTTACTCCCCTTGCTTGGGGCACCAAGAGAATGAGCTTAGGTGACATGCTACGCAAATGTTAGTAGAGAGAAAAGAAACACCAAAGTATATATAGTCACCACCTTATAAGTAACTTGAGAGGGAGAAAGAAAATAAATATCAAATTAGAAGTAAGTATTTGTTAAGAATGTCCAAGGAGGGTGTTTTGACAAAATTAAAGTTCAATTGGTGGAATAGATGTAGAAAAGAAACATTCAAACCAATTGAAGTGATAGTATGTCAAAGGGTTGGAAACTTAGAATTGTTGGAATCACCCAAAAACAGTTATAAATTTTAACCGTGATATACTCTAAACAATGTGTGAGAACAAATTGATGGGAAAGGGAGTAACATACATAACATCCATATTACACAAATATGAAAGAACAAACAAGGGAAATATTCATACACACAATATGAATATTTAACACAAGACATAAGGAAAATAAACAACCAAAGCATAAATTATTATAGTAGTGATAATCCTCCAATATTTCTTAAGTTGACTCAAAAAATTAAAATACAAAGTGTGCTTTAATTGGAAAAATAAGACGACGAGGCATCATTCGAAGATTTGTTCACGGGAACAAATACTTTGAGAAGAGGTCGAGTGAGAAGAATTCAAGAAAATTTAGATTGTCATACACATGAGCTAGTTCAATTTGTTGAAATCGACAACAAGCACACGAGCTTTCATGATGCAAAACAAAGTTGTTGGATGGGGGAGGAACATCAAGATGAGAATGTGGTGGTGGAGAGGGAGATAATGGATAAGAGATGTTTTTACAATGCGTAGTGAGATTTGGGAAAGAAGATAGGTCATTAGAGAAGGTATGTTGCAAGTTTTAGGTGGTGGTGGAAGAACTTCTCTTTCCCCGGTAATTGGATCAATTGAGAAAGTCTCATTCCAATATGCAATGGGAGAGAAAGAAGTCTTGCAAGGTTTGGAAGAAGAGGAATCATGATGATCCTTGTTTTTCTTGACCCAAATAGGTCGAACCAAGATTTTCGGTTTCTTGGAAAGCTTAGAAGAAGAAGCTTTGGGTTTAGAAGATTGTGACAAAGAGATGTCAAGGTTAAGATTATAAGAGTTAGGCAATGTGAGGGATGAAGAAGAATTCCCAAAAGGGAAGAACTTAAAGAAAGTAGACAAGGCAAAGATTTGAAATGAAATCAAAAGTTTTCAAGGAATGTTTAGCCAAAATTGGTAAACAAGGAATCTTGAAAAAGATTGTGGTCAAAGAGGAAAGACCAAAAACAAGCCAAAATGGCATGCTGCCCGCAGTTCCTTAAAGGAACTTGCGGTTCCATATATATAAGGGACCGTGCGGTCTTTAGGGATCCGCATACATTGGACATGAAAATGCGATTTTACAAGGTTTTGAGAAAAACTAAGACATTTTCAAAAGATTGCAAATCTTGGATTTTAACAATTTTTAGCACTAGATTATGCTTTGGTTGCACAAAAGGCAACACACTCACAAAGAGTGTCTCGACAAAGGGTGGTAAAATATTTAGATAACATTTTGATTCAATTTTAGTCAAGTTTTAAAGGTTATGATAGATTTAGGTTCAATTTTAAATAAAATTGAAGTCAATTAGTGTGAGAACATAGGTTAAAACACACAGATACTAAATCCATAACACATCTTCATGAAAACTCATGAAGGAAATGAAATACAAGAAATGAAAAGCAAACTAACTATTACAAAGTTAGCTAAACTAGTTCTTGATAGATAGTCTTCCTTTGCTTGACTTTTCTTTTTGAAAACATTTATCTTTAGAAAATCATCATTCATCTCCTAGGAGGTGGATGATTAGCAAATAAGTTCAACAAAAAGCTTTGGAACTTGATGTGAGCCCCAATCATCTCCAACCTAAGGATATCAATGAGGTTGAAATTATTTAAGCAACAAAGATAATTGGTTCCATTGTGCATGAAAAAATCAAACAAGTGTGGATCACCCAAGAAGAGTGATGAGACTGCTTTTATACATAGTCTCATCGTCCAAATTGGGCTTAAAATGCATTAAATATCATCAAAATACCCAAATATATGCTTGTGTTTGTTGCTTGTGTATTTTAGGTACGGATATTGAGAAAATGACAAAAGATCACAAGAATCATGCAAAAACGAACACAGGAAACGAAGCCGCACGATGAACAAAGCCCTAATGAAGAATTTTCCAAAGAAAACCCTTGAAGATTTGAAGAATTATGAAGATTGGTCCTCCAACACCTTGAAGAATTGACACTTTATACCCTTTTATCTTCATAATTACAAGTTTGGTCCTTAAAGTTTGTCAAAATTACAAAAAGGACCCTTAACTTTGAAGAATTGGCAAATTTAGTCCCTCTACAAAACTAATTGTCAATATTGGTCCTCCAAGAAGTCAACAAACAAGTCAACACCTTGAAGAATGAAGACATGTCATGATAAGCCCTTGAAGATTGAAGAAATTGTAAGTTTAGTCCTTTTTATAAACTTTGAAAAACCCTTGTGCCAATTTCAGCAAGTTGCCCAAACTTGTATAAAAGAAAAAGAAGGTTTTGAGCTGTTTTGATCAAAATAGCAAGTGAATGGGACATGGGGGGCCATTTGTGCCAAGACATCACAACTTTCCCCACCAACCAAAAGCCTACACGTCACCCCACTCACAAATATTAACCAATCAAACACACCCCATCACCCACGTCAGCTTTCCACTCGGTTTATATTAAACTGATTATGAAAAATGAAGGCAAACAAAGATTTCAAAAATAATTAACTCCTAATCCTAATCTATCACAACTATTTACCCACCTTCAACCTTTAAACCCTAAAAATAACCCATAATTAATCACCCACGAATCTTACCTTAATCCTAATTAACCTTAGGGGTTTTCATCCCAACCCCACTCCCAACACACCAGTACACCCAGAAAACGACCTCTCCACACTATTGTCCCCCCACCAGCTATCACATGTCACGGGTTCCACTTTTTCAAACTTTAAGGAGACTAAATCAACGGCCCATGAGATTTTCTTGCTCCCAAAGCTTCAAGGAACGTCTCAAATCACTTCATCACAGCCTGGCATCACATGTTGATCCTTGACCAAGTTCAAACAAAGGGGCAATTTTGGAATTCAACTTATTAGGGTTAGGACTTAGTATTATTTTATTCAGAGCTCTAGGACCTTCTATTGAGTCCTATAAAAAAGTGACTTCGACTTGTGAAGCACTTTGGTTCCAGTTTTATGTATTTTTTTTCTATGAATTAATGAAAAGTTCTTAAAACTGCATATGACTGAGTTCCATTTTTATTTTCCATTATTCTAGTTTTAAATTTGGTTTTCCCTGAAATCATTTTAAACCTTCAAGTTTTCTTTAAAGAATTTCACTTGTTTACAAAATATTTCAGAAACTTGTTCTTTCTGAAAAGTTTGGATCCAAGTTCAAGTTTGAATTGAATTTGTCTTGACAAGACAGGTTTGATTCCTGGAGTTGAACTTGTTTAGTTTCTTTGTTTGGTTCAAGAGGTTTACAAGTTTTCCAATCTTGGTTCTCCAAGATTTTTACAAAATCTTATTCATCTTTTTTTTCAGCTTATTGCTATAAGCCATTCAATAAGCTTATTAAACCAAGCTTATTGAATTTCTTATAAGCTTGTTGTTTCTTTCTTTTTTGTTTGTGGTGTGCAGGAAACAAGGAACAGTCAAGGCCTATTTTCACCCAATTCTTGTCATTTCTGCACAAGCATATCCAACTCCCACAAGGCTCAGCACAAGCCCGAGCTTGTAGGAGGTGGCAAAACAGCCACTGAGGGACCTGGATGTAGGTCCCTCTTGGTAAAATCCTTTTTCCATTATTAAGTTTTCAGTATTAAGTTTCATTGTGAATGGGTATGATTTTTGGTGCAATCTGCTTACTGGTTTGTTTGAGTGCTGGATTTTGCTTAGTTGAGGTGTTTTATGCATGTTTCAGGTAGTTTATATTAGTTTGGTTGGATTCGTTAAAGTTTTGCTTTGAAAAAAAATTGAATTTCAGTTATAAAGGGGTGTTTGGATTAGGGGTTAAGAAGGGTTTAAGGTTTTAAATCTTGCTTGTAGACCTGTTCAATACACTAACTAGGTTGCTATAGGTTGTATGTTAGCTTGTCTTTTAGTTTGGTGAGTTTAAAAACAATTTGCATGGTAAAACATTTGCTTAAGTGGTCAAATTCAGGAAGTGCTTTGTGGTGACTGATTTTGTTGAATTAGTGCCTCATCTTTTGATCTTTGTTAGATATAAGCTTGTTCTAGGATTATAAATCAGTTACATGCCATTTGGTGGATTAGTGTGCTAGTTATTGGCCTTAGAAATTCGTTTTTATGCATATAAACTAGCCCTACTGTTCATCAGAAACATTGTTGTTTAATCAGAAACTTGGTGTGCTTCTTGTGTGAAATTTTGCTAAGTGACTTGTTGTTTTTCTTGTTGATTTGACTTCCCACAACCCAACTGGTTGTGGGAGTGCCCTTATTGCCCAAGAAAAGCTTTCAAATAAGCTTCCCTAAGCTTATTGGTCAACTGACCATTAATTTGCACTAGTAGTGGGAAGAAAGTTTCCCCTGCTAACACACTTGTTACCCCTGCTTCACTAGCAGACAAACTCCAAGCACTTGTCACTATCAGAAAGTTTATAATTTTGTCTTTAGTGCCCAAATTTGTGAATTAAGACTTGAAACCAGTTCCATTATTTTTCTTATTTTATTTAGGATTTTTCTGTTTAATTATTTTTCATTTTACTGTTCATTTAGTATTTATTAGATTAAATAGCATTTTAAATATATTTTTAATGTTTCTATTTTTGGCATTTAGTGCCAAAAATACTTGTTTTTCAGTTTAAACATTTTTCCTAGACTTAGCATAATATTTTAAGAGTTTTGGTATAAAAAGTTTTTACTGTTCATCTTTTTATAATTTTTTAGAATTAATTTAAGTTAATTAGGGTTTTTAATTAAGCTGTTTTTGTCTTTTAGTGGTAAAATTAATATTTTTCCAACTTTTTCATTTTTCTTCTGTTCATTAGGGTAAAATAGGATTTTTAAAATTGGTAGACTATTTTTAGCATTATTTTATTATTTTTTATAATTATTTTAGTTTTAAAATAGTTTTTAGTAATTTAAAAATAGAAAAATAGTTTTTAAAAATTAGGAAAAATACTTTTTAGTCTTTAGATAATATAAGTAAGTTATTTGTTCAATAAAATCATATTTTGGACATTTTGATTAATTATATTTAATTTTAGGGCTTTAATTAGCATTTAAAATTGAATATTTAATTAATAAAAGGTTTTAAAATATTTTTATTGGATTTTATTTCTTATTTATATTATTTTGGACTTGTTTTAGCTTTTAATTAATTATTAGGTTTAAAATTTTTAATTTCGTAGTTTTTTACGGTTTTACGTGATCACCTTTTTCGTCGTAGTTTAATTCGTCTTTGTAACCGTCTTTCTCTTCTAATCCCATTTCTTTCTCAATCAATATAATCACAAACATTAATCAACTCTTAACACAACGCACTTGCCTCCTCGAGAACGAACTCACTTAGGGTCATTCACACACGGTTTTCCTAAATCGTCGTGCACACTTGCCCTACTTTGTGCATCCTTTTCCTAAAGGTGTACAAGTCTCCTACAATCATTTTTGGCGCCGCTGCCGGGGAGGCGTATTGTGTTTTGGTTGAACCATTGTTGTTTTTATATAGCCATAAATAGCTAATTGTATTAGTAGCACTCTACTAATACGTATTATCGTTTTTCGTTTTTTGTGAATACTATTACTATATTGTATACGTAGAACAATAAATTTACAAGTACTCCAAATACGTGAGAAATCACAACCTTGACTTGGGAGGTCATTACCCAATCATTGTATTCGAATCTCAAACCAAAGAAAAAGGCAAAAATAGATAAATATTTTCGTGAAGCTCGATTTTGAAAAATACAAACTATAAGGTGGGTATAAGGCGGTTGTATTTCACGACCTAAAGGAAAAAGGCTCTTAAGTGCTTCGCGCCGCCTCGTTTCCTCCGCTTGCTTGTGCGTATTTTGATTTTGAAAGCTAATCGAGGGTTTTGCCGCCCAAAGTATTACTAAGTATCATATATATTTTCTTGGTTTCATTTGATTAAACCCTCTTGAACGATTTGGTGTTCCACCATCGTTCTAAAGTCATCGAAGGCGTTCACTTCACGTGATCGTTTTCATTCCTTGAGGCTTATTTAATCGAGAGATTTGATTAAGGAGGAGATTTGTAGATTTGTGTCTACCTAATACATTCCAAAAATCCAAAAAAAGTAAAAACAATCAAAAACCACAAAAAAAAATTGAAAAAGTAAAAACACCAAAAAGAATCTTCTTTGCTCGCCTTCTCGTTGTACGCGACGTTTATGCAAACTCGCTCTAAAGCAAGACGTGCTCGTAAACGAAGAAACAAATCAATCACTCCTACTAGTGAGGAGTATCCTATTGACGAACCCATTGTAGTGAAAGAAGCACCCATGGCTAATCGAACTATGATGGAGTTGCTTCAAGCACCCACCGAGGGTTATGGAGAAGCGATTGTGATTCCCGCTATCCTTGCGGAGAATTTTGAGGTTAAGACGGGTTTATTGTCTATGATTCAAAACAACAAGTTTCGAGGTGACGAAAAGGACAACCCTCATAACCACATTCGCCAATTTAATCGTCTCACCGCCACTTGCAAGTTTAAGGACGTCTCAAATGACTCGATTAAGATGATGCTTTTTCCGTGTTCCTTAGCGGGGCCCGCAAAAATTTGGTTAGAGAAAGATCCACCCAATTCTATATTGACGTGGAAGGATCTCGTTTCAAAATTCGTGAACCAATTTTTTCCGCCCTCTAATGAGAGTTTTTCAACGGCTTGGAATAGGTTTAAGGAAATGTTGCACGAATGTCCTCATCATGGTTTTTCCGACTTGCATCAAATTGACACGTTTTACAATGGCTTGAACGATCATGAGCGTGATTATCTTAATGCCGTCGCGGGTGGTAATTTTTTGTGTAAGACGGTCGAGGAAGCATTGTTAATCATTGAGAATAGGTCTAAGGTGTATAGTCCTCGTAGCATGTCGAGTGTTCGTAAGACTTCGTCATCGTCTTCGCCTTCATTGTCACACACCGTTGATGCTTGCCAAATCGAGGCTAATTTGGAGAACAAAATTTTTGATAAGTTGAAAGGATTGTTAATTGAGTTTAAAGTTGGTGAACAACCCGCTCCCGCTACGATTAAAGCGGTTGAGGTTTCTTGTATGTATTGTGGTGGAGCTCACGATTATTCCGAGTGCATTACCAACGGTGGTAACACTTCGAGTGCCTTCGCGGCTGCGGGAACTTATAACCAAAACGGTCAAGTTCCTCGCACTAATCAATTGACTCCACCGGGTTTTCCACCAAATCAAAATGCTAACAATTATCGAAACAATCAAGTTGGTTACCAAAGCAATCAAAGGAACAATTTTAAGGGTAATAACAATTATGGAAATCAAGGAACTAGTAGCCAATTGCAAAATCAAAATCAAAACCGTAATTTTCAAAACACAAGTCAAGGTCTTCAAAATGTTTACACTAAAGAAATTCCAATGGACTTTTTGAATTACGCCACGGCAAATGATAAGATTTTGTAAAACATACAAGAGCAATTGGCTAGTCAAGCTAGGGACACGGCTAAAAACACTAAGGAGTTGGCTAACTTTGTGAAAGAAAATCTTAACATGAGAAATGAATTGAAAAATGATTTTGCTAATCAAATTCGAGGTCAAAACAACAAGATAGAGCAAAGTCATGCTAGGCTTGAACAAAAAATTGACCACAAAGCCGCTAGTCAAGATTTGAAGTTTAATAGTCACGATGCTAAGCTTAATGCAATTTTGGAAGTCGTCATGGGGAACAAAGCCTCTACTTCGAGTGGTCTACCTAGTAACACCGTTTCAAACCCGAAGGGAGAGATGAAAGTGATTACCACACGAAGTGGTAGGACACTTAAAGAACCAACTCCTCAACCAATTACTCCAACGGTGGAGGAAATTAAGGAAGAACCCGAGGTGGTGGTCGAAAAGGAGCATATTTCAATCCCACAAAGTACCGCTCATGCCACACCTACGGTCGACCCTTTACCAACATTGGAACCCGAGATTCCAAAGGCTATGCCTATGCCCCAACCCACACCACCCTTGCCTTACCCATCGAGACTTAGGAAGGAGAAACGACAAGAGCGCGACAACTACCAATTTGAGCTTTTTATGAAAATGTTTCGTGAGTTGCACCTTAATGTGAGTTTCGCCGATGCTTTGGTCATGATGCCTCGATTTGCCGCTAACTTTAAGAGTATGTTGAACAACAAGGAAAAATTGCACCAAATGTCTAGTTGTTCGTCGGTTTATCTTAATCGCATACCTCAAAAAGTCGGTGATCTCGGTAAATTTTTGTTCCCTTGTGCAATTCAAGATATGGAAGAATGCTATGCCTTGGCCGATCTTGGTGCTAGCATTAACTTGATGCCACTTGCAATCTTCAAGTCGCTCAATCTTCCTAATCTTACTCCTTCACGAATGTCTATTGAGTTGGCCGACCATTCCACGATTCTCGCATGTGGTTTGGCGGAAGACGTTTTTGTGAAAGTGGGGAAGTTCTACTATCCCGTAGACTTTATCGTTGTTGATATCCCCACGGATCCTCAAGTTCCTCTTATTTTAGGTCGTTCGTTTTTAGATACGTCTATGGCTTTAATTGATGTGCATGCTAGAAAGATCACCTTACGTTTCAACGACGAGGAACTTGTTATAAACGCAACTCAAAATTCTCAACTTTCTCATGTTTATTCCGTTGCTACCATAAACCTCGTTGATATGATCGACGTGGTTTGCGAGGAATTTTCACAAGAAGTTTTAGGGTTTGGTGATGAAGAAATTAGTGGCAATCCCACTATGTTAGATCCAATTCTTGATAATTCGACACCGACCTTCACTGCTTTTGAAGGTGGTGGTTTTACGTTGGAAGAATGTAATGTTCCACGTACTTGTGACGAAGACCTCGACAACGATGAGGACTTCTCGATTATCAAGGACTTTCTCAACGATTTCCCATTTCCTCCACCCGAGGAGGTTATGAGTATTGAGCCCAAATCTTCACTTGAGGAACCACCTATTCTCGAGTTGAAAGATTTACCTCCTCACCTCGAATATGTCTATTTGGAGGAGGACGACAAGTTGCCGGTTATTATTGCGAAGGATCTTTCGAATGATGAAAAAACCGCACTTGTCGATGTTCTTAAGGATCACAAAGGGGCGATTGCGTGGAAGTTATCCGACATTAAGGGAATCGATCCCAAGTTTTGTACACACAAAATCTTAATGGAGGAGGATTTCAAGCCAAAAATCCAAAGTCAAAGGAGGGTGAACCCCAAAATTCACGACGTCATCAAAAAGGAGGTCCTTAAACTCCCTGACGCGGGAATGATTTACCCTATTTCCGATAGCCCTTGGGTGAGTCCTATTCATTGTGTCCCTAAAAAGGGAGGGATGACCGTTGTGCCAAACGATGCCAACGAGTTGATTCCCACTAGACTCGTGGCCGGATGGAGAGTGTGCATTGACTATCGTAAGTTGAATGAAGCCACTCGAAAAGACCATTTTCCCTTGCCCTTCATGGACCAAATGTTGGAGCGTCTTGCGGGAAACGATTTCTATTGATTTTTAGATGGTTTTTCCGGTTACTTCCAAATTCCCATCGATCCTCGTGATCAAGAAAAAACTACGTTTACGTGTCCATATGGAACGTTTGCCTATCGTAGAATGCCATTCGGACTTTGTAATGCACCGGGAACTTTTCAACGATGCATGATGGCTATTTTTCATGATATGATCGAGAAGACGATGGAAGTCTTCATGGATGACTTTTCCGTGTTTGGTGATTCTTTCACTTCGTGTTTGTCAAACCTAGAGAGAATGTTAAAACGTTGTGAGGAAACCAACCTTGTGCTCAATTGGGAAAAATGTCATTTTATGGTTAAGAGTGGAATCGTCTTAGGGCGCAAGGTCTCGAAAGCGGGGATGGAGGTAGATCAAGCTAAGGTAGACGTCATCGCCAAATTACCTCATCCCAAAACCGTCAAGGGAGTTAGGAGTTTCCTAGGCCACGCGGGCTTTTATCGTCGATTCATCAAGGATTTCTCGAAGATTTCTCGACCCATTACACATCTTCTTGAAAAAGAGGCACGTTTTGTCTTTGACGAAGATTGTGTACGAGCCTTTGAGATCCTTAAGAGGAAACTTACCGAAGCTCCCATTCTTGTTGCTCCCAATTGGAACCTCCCCTTTGAGCTCATGTGTGATGCTAGTGATTACGCCATTGGGGCCGTTTTGGGGTAACGTCATGATAAGCACTTATTGCCTATTCACTATGCTAGCAAGACGATGACCGAGGCTCAACTTAAATACACTACAACGGAAAAGGAGTTCCTTGCCGTGGTGTATGCTTTGAGAAATTCCGACCTTATCTCGTCTTGACAAAATGCATAGTGTATACGGACCATTCGGCTATTAAGTATCTCATGGCAAAGCAAGATGCTAAGCCTAGATTACTTCGTTGGATTCTCCTCCTTCAAGAATTTGATCACAAAATCGTTGACAAAAAAGGAGCCGAGAATCTAGCGGCCGATCATCTCTCTCGTTTGGAAGATCCTCACCAAAGTGTTTACGAGCCCAAGGAAATCACCGAAACATTTCCGCTCGATACACTTGGTGTAGTGAATTCTAAACTTGATTCTTCTACCCCATGGTTTGCGGACTTTGCAAATTACCATGCGGGTAACTTCATCATTAAGGGTATGACGACTCAACAAAAACGAAAATTCTTTCGTGACGTCAAGTTCTACTTTTGGAACGACCCTTACTTGTTTCGAACTTGTGCGGATCAAATCATCCGACGTTGTGTTTTTGGCACCGAAGCTTCTAACATCCTTAGAGCTTGCCATGAGGGACCCACGGGTGGTCACCACGGAGCTAATCTCACGGCTAAAAAGGTGTTTGATGCCGGCTTCTTTTGGCCTACTATTTACCGAGATGCACAAGATCTTGTGAAGTCTTGTGATTCATGCCAAAGACAAGGAAAAGCCTCACAAAAAGATGAAATGCCACAAAATATCATTCAAGTATGTGAGATCTTTGACATTTGGGGTATAGACTTTATGGGGCCGTTCCCATCATCTCGTGGTAATAAGTACATTCTCGTTGCGGTTGACTACCTTTCTAAGTGGGTGGAGGCAAAGGCCTTGCCCACCAATGATGCTCGTGTGGTAGTCAAGTTTTTGAAGCAATTGTTCTCTCGGTTTAGAACCCCTCGTGCTATCATAAGCGATCGTGGAACCCATTTTTGTAATGACCAATTTGAAAGGGTTCTAAGGAAATATGGGGTTACACATCGTCTTTCTACGGCTTATCACCCACAAACGAGTGGGCAAGTCGAGGTTTCAAACCGAGCTTTGAAAAGGATCTTGGAGAGATCCGTTGGGGAAAACCGACAATCTTGGTCGGATAAGTTGGACGATGCTTTATGGGCCTTTAGGACCGCTCATAAGACGCCCATTGGGTGCACTCCCTATAAGCTTTTGTATGGAAAGAATTGTCATTTGCCTATCGAGTTAGAACACAAGGCTTATTGGGCCCTAAAGCATTGTAATGATGACATGGAGACCGTGGGAAAACACCGGAAAATGCAATTAAATGAATTGCATGAATTAAGGGATATTGCTTATGAAAATTCATTGATTTATAAAGAGAAAACTAAAAAGTTGCATGATTCAAAAATTAAAAACCGGATTTTTAACATTGGGGATCAAGTTTTGCTGTTTAATTCAAGATTGAAAATCTTTTCCGGTAAGTTGAAATCCCGTTGGTCCGGTCCATTCACCGTGACTCAAGTGTTTCCGTATGGGACCATCGAGCTAGCTCAAGATGATGGTCCTAACTTCAAGGTGAATGGACATAGGTTGAAGCACTACTTTGGCGGGGAAGTTCCATCCTTGAACTACCTCGACCAAGTCACCTTCCCCAATGATAATTAGTATTGAGGGGATCGAGTCGAGCTCATGACTCGGTAATCAAAAACGAGGTGCCTCGTGGGGGATTCCCATGCTTATCCTATGTACATATTATCGCTTTCTAATGTAGCTTACGTGTGGGGATTTGTGCCCTTCCAACCTTTGTTCCGTGGTTGTTTGTGAATTGTGGTTTTTAGATCATGATCTTCACGATTGGAGCCTCTCATGTTCGCTTTATGGGAGCACTCGATCGTTTGCTTTGGAGACATTTCTCAATATCCATGATATATCCTTGATTGTTCTAACCTTAGGTTTTTAGCACACTTCATAAACGGCTATTAATTTATCGGTTACACCCTTTCCATGCTAGATTAGGCATTCGACTACGTCTCTAGTATGGGGGTGTTTGCACCCCTAGACTCGAAACATTGAGGACAATGTTTAACTTTAGTATGGGGGGGTGAATAGATACTTGCCTTGCCAAACCTTCACGCTTTCCAAAGTTTATCTTTTTGTTATCAATTTGTTGCAAAATAAGGCTAAAAATGGCCAAAATTTAAAATTTTCTCATGTTTTATAAGTGTTTGAAGACACGAATGTAGGTTTTCCGATGGCGAGAATAAGAGTAATTTTTGACTCGACCGTGCGTGTTGAGCACTTAGCTTTGATTCCTTAACTTCACATTAGGCTAAGTCTCTTAAATGAGGACGAGAAATGATAGAGTTAATTATAAGTTACTATGCTAAACGTAGAGTACTCGTATTCTTTCAAAAACTCATGTGTTCTCGTTGTTTGCTTATTCTCCCTTCGCATGTAAATATTTTTTGCTTAATAAATATTGACTTAGCGGTTTAGTTAGGATTGTTGGGTTTCTAGTCTTTTCTAGTAGCTTCCGTGTAATTAAATTGGGAAGACATTAAGGTATCGCCAGCGTCACGGTTTTGAAGTATTGGCACCCCAATAATCGAAAGCTTCACCCAATAATAAGATTTCAAGTGCTCACCTAAATCTAGCAAACAATTTGAAGCCCCACAAGGCCTAAAATCTATGCAAAAATTGAAAGTGAATCAAGCCTTAATCTTCGAAGCTTTAAAGATCCAAAATTCGCCTTAGCGTGAGGATATACGTCTTTGGCTAATAAAACCACCGATGAGGCGGATAATAAAAGGCAAGGTAAGACCGAAGTCATAATAAAAGCTTCATGGCGAAGTTGAATAAAAGATGGAGGTAAACCAAAGATAATAAGGCCCTTCCGTTAGGGGGCGTATAAAAGTCTTGGTAATAAGTCTCATGTTCAAAACCGTTATAAAACCGTGTTTATCGATTCTTCTTGTCAAATTAATTTTTTAACATCGTTGTCTATTAGGAGGGGTTATTGATTTGATGGTCTTAGTTACACCGTTAGGACTCTATTTTTATACCTAAATCTCTATTATCGCATAAGTCAACGATGTATCCTCGTGAAACATTCAAGACATCATAAAATATAAGAGATACAACTTAGGAATAATGGGAGGATAAGTACGTGATTAGGGCATATGAGTAGTGTTAGCATTACTAACTTATAATGACAATGATCTCGTTGCACGCTTAGCATGGAATTGGAGTGAAAATCGAGGACGACGAAATTATTTCTAACGAAGCATTCACGTGTTCTTATTCTATGAACCTAAACATCCCATTTTGCGATGAAAATCATACATTATGTCTATAACACAAGTAGTAGTAATAGTAGTAGTGTAGCAAGTTTATCATTCCAATAAAGTAAATAAAATTAAATTTTGGAGATGCTAAGATACTTTATTCTAGCATTGCGTGAGGGCACGGCAATGGTTTAGTATGGGGGAGTGATGAGACTGCTTTTATACATAGTCTCATCGTCCAAATTGGGCTTAAAATGCATTAAATATCATCAAAATACCCAAATATATGCTTGTGTTTGTTGCTTGTGTATTTTAGGTACGGATATTGAGAAAATGACAAAAGATCACAAGAATCATGCAAAAACGAACACGGGAAACGAAGCCGCACGATGAACCAAGCCCTAATGAAGAATTTTCCAAAGAAAACCCTTGAAGATTTGAAGAATTATGAAGATTGGTCCTCCAACACCTTGAAGAATTGACACTTTATACCCTTGTATCTTCATAATTACAAGTTTGGTCCCTAAAGTTTGTCAAAATTAAAAAAAGGACCATTAACTTTGAAGAATTGGAAAATTTAGTCCCTCTACAAAACTAATTGTCAATATTGGTCCTCCAAGAAGTCAACAAACAAGTCAACACCTTGAAGAATGAAGACATGTCATGATAAGCCCTTGAAGATTGAAGAAATTGCAAGTTTAGTCCTTTTTATAAACTTTGAAAAACCCTTGTGCCAATTTCAGCAAGTTGCCCAAACTTGTATAAAAGAAAAAGAAGGTTTTGAGCTGTTTTGATCAAAATAGCAAGTGAATGGGACATGGGGGGCCATTTGTGCCAAGACATCACAACTTTCCCCACCAACCAAAAGCCTACACGTCACCCCACTCACAAATATTAACCAATCAAACACACCCCATCACCCACGTCAGCTTTCCACTCGGCTTATATTAAACTGATTATGAAAAATGGAGGCAACCAAAGATTTTAAAAATAATTAACTCCTAATCCTAATCTATCACAACTATTTACCCACCTTCAACCTTTAAACCCTAAAAATAACCCAGAATTAATCACCCACGAATCTTACCTTAATCCTAATTAACCTTAGGGGTTTTCATCCCAACCCCACTCCCAACACACCAGTACACCCAGAAAACGACCTCTCCACGCTATTGTCCCCCCACCAGCTATCACATGTCACGGGTTCCACTTTTTCAAACTTTAAGGAGACTAAATCAACGGCCCATGAGATTTTCTTGCTCCCAAAGCTTCAAGGAACGTCTCAGATCACTTCATCACAGCCTGGCATCACATGTTGATCCTTGACCAAGTTCAAACAAAGGGGAAATTTTGGAATTCAACTTATTAGGGTTAGGACTTAGTATTATTTTATTCAGAGCTCTAGGACCTTCTATTGAGTCCTATAAAAAAGTGACTTCGACTTGTGAAGCACTTTGGTTCCAGTTTTATGTATTTTTTTTTCTATGAATTAATGAAAAGTTCTTAAAACTGCATATGACTGAGTTCCATTTTTATTTTCCATTATTCTAGTTTTAAATTTGGTTTTCCCTGAAATCATTTTAAATCTTCAAGTTTTCTTTGAAGAATTTCACTTGTTTACAAAATATTTCAGAAACTTGTTCTTTCTGAAAAGTTTGGATCCAAGTTCAAGTTTGAATTGAATCTGCCTTGACAAGACAGGTTTGATTCCTGGAGTTGAACTTGTTTAGTTTCTTTGTTTGGTTCAAGAGGTTTACAAGTTTTCCAATCTTGGTTCTCCAAGATTTTTACAAAATCTTATTCATCTTTTTTTTTCAGCTTATTGCTATAAGCCATTCAATAAGCTTATTAAACCAAGCTTATTGAATTTCTTATAAGCTTGTTGTTTCTTTCTTTGTTGTTTGTGGTGTGCAGGAAACAAGGAACAGTCAAGGCCTATTTTCACCCAATTCTTGTCATTTGTGCACAAGCATATCCAACTCCCACAAGGCTCAGCACAAGCCCGAGCTTGTAGGAGGTGGCAAAACAACCACTGAGGGACCTGGATGTAGGTCCCTCTTGGTAAAATCCTTTTTCCATTATTAAGTTTTCAGTATTAAGTTTCATTGTGAATGGGTATGATTTTTGGTGCAATCTGCTTACTGGTTTGTTTGAGTGCTGGATTTTGCTTAGTTGAGGTGTTTTATGCATGTTTCAAGTAGTTTAAATTAGTTTGGTTGGATTTGTTAAAGTTTTGCTTTGAAAAAAAATTGAATTTCAGTTATAAAGGGGTGTTTGGATTAGGGGTTAAGAAGGGTTTAAGGTTTTAAATCTTGCTTGTAGACCTGTTCAATACACTAACTAGGTTGCTATAGGTTGTATGTTAGCTTGTCTTTTAGTTTGGTGAGTTTAAAAACAATTTGCATGGTAAAACATTTGCTTAAGTGGTCAAATTCAGGAAGTGCTTTGTGGTGACTGATTTTGTTGAATTAGTGCCTCATCTTTTGATCTTTGTTAGATATAAGCTTGTTCTAGGATTATAAATCAGTTACATGCCATTTGGTGGATTAGTGGGCTAGTTATTGGCCTTAGAAATTCGTTTTTATGCATATAAACTAGCCCTACTGTTCATCAGAAACATTGTTGTTTAATCAGAAACTTGGTGTGCTTCTTGTGTGAAATTTTGCTAAGTGACTTGTTGTTTTTCTTGTTGATTTGACTTCCCACAACCCAACTGGTTGTGGGAGTGCCCTTATTGCCCAAGAAAAGCTTTCAAATAAGCTTCCCTAACCTTATTGGTCAACTGACCATTAATTTGCACTAGCAGTGGGAAGAAAGTTTCCCCTGCTAACACACTTGTTACCCCTGCTTCACTAGCAAACTAACTCCAAGCACTTGTCACTATCAGAAAGTTTATAATTTTGTCTTTAGTGCCCAAATTTGTGAATTAAGACTTGAAACCAGTTCCATTATTTTTCTTATTTTATTTAGGATTTTTCTATTTAATTATTTTTCATTTTACTGTTCATTTAGTATTTATTAGATTAAATAGCATTTTAAATATATTTTTAATGTTTCTGTTTTTGGCATTTAGTGCCAAAAATACTTGTTTTTCAGTTTAAACATTTTTCCTAGACTTAGCATAATATTTTAAGAGTTTTGGTATAAAAAGTTTTTACTGTTCATCTTTTTATAATTTTTTAGAATTAATTTAAGTTAATTAGGGTTTTTAATTAAGCTGTTTTTGTCTTTTAGTGGTAAAATTAATATTTTTCCAACTTTTTCATTTTTCTTCTGTTCATTAGAGTAAAATAGGATTTTTAAAATTGGTAGACTATTTTTAGCATTATTTTATTATTTTTTATAATTATTTTAGTTTTAAAATAGTTTTTAGTAATTTAAAAATAGAAAAATAGTTTTTAAAAAATAGGAAAAATACTTTTTAGTCTTTAGATAATATAAGTAAGTTATTTGTTCAATAAAATCATATTTTGGACATTTTGATTAATTATATTTAATTTTAGGGCTTTAATTAGCATTTAAAATTGAATATTTAATTAATAAAAGGTTTTAAAATATTTTTATTGGATTTTATTTCTTATTTATATTATTTTGGACTTGTTTTAGCTTTTAATTAATTATTAGGTTTAAAATTTTTAATTTCGTAGTTTTTTACGGTTTTACGTGATCACCTTTTTCGTCGTAGTTTAATTCGTCTTTGTAACCGTCTTTCTCTTCTAATCCCATTTCTTTCTCAATCAATATAATCACAAACATTAATCAACTCTTAACACAACGCACTTGCCTCCTCGAGAACGAACTCACTTATGGTCATTCACACACGGTTTTCCTAAATCGTCGTGCACACTTGCCCTACTTTGTGCATCCTTTTCCTAAAGGTGTACAAGTCTCCTACAATCAAAGAGGGAAATAGGAACACCCAAAAGTAGAGTGTTTGTTGGAGGAGGAGGAGGAGGCATGGTGTTCAAAGGTGAGATGGGTGAATTTGGTGGGGTGAAAGGTGAGAATAACTCATTCATCCTAGATTGGAATGAAGATGAAGTAGAACCATGAGAGTGGTTAGTACCATGAGTTGAGCATGTCTTGCATGGAGCAAGAGATTGTGAGAGTGATGAAGAGATGAAAATAGGAGAAATTTCACTCTTGGGTTTGTGAGAAGATGGAAAACCAAGTTTTGGAAACTGGAATTTCATCTTAAGGTTTCTTTTGAATGATGTTTGTTTGGAAGAATTTGATGATCTTGAGGACACCATGGTTGTGTGTCAAGGTTTAAAAGAAAGTTTGAAGGATTGAGAAGAAGATTAATCAAAGGAGGTTTAAGAAGGGAAAAAGGTGATAAAAACAAATAATAAGTTAAAAGTCACTTTGATGAATAATGAATTTAGGTAGGCTAATTTAGGAAAACGCTGGTCTTTTAGCAAAAACTTTATCAATGTTTACAAAGATTTAGAGAAAACAGTGTAAAGCAAAGATTCTATCGTGACCAGAGCACGTGGTTCCTTAAATAGGATTGTGGTTCTTTATCGCTAAGGAACCACGGGTATTTAAGGTACCGTGGACAGTGGTCTCAAAAAGGTGATGTTCCTGCAATTTTCAAACCCCCAGATTTTTCACAAGTCTATATCAAGCCAGAGTAGACTATTAACCAAAATCTAGAAAACTAACTAACACATAAATTCACAAAGTCATGCATATCGAAAGATCGATATCATGAACGAATAAGGATTAAGATAACTAGCAATCCAAACACAAAAAGTTAGAGAACATCGAATCCTAAGAATAAGAAATATAAATAAGTCCAAGAACCACACTTGGTAACAACCATGAACAATTCTTCAACACACTTTCATTCACTAACATTTCTCCATTGTCTTGATCCACTCCTTAGATCTCTTAGAAGACGATGCTTGAGATAGAATTCATAGTCGAAATTAATTTCTAGAGAAGACAACTGAGAGATGGTAGATGATAAATTGTTACTAGGGTTGAGAGAATTGTCTTGAAGGAAATTTCCATCTTCATTTTAATTATGCTCGGGATCAAGTGAGAGGTTTCCTTCAATAGGAAGCATGACTCGATCCACAAAGTGAAATGATGAAGCATTTAAAGGTGGAAAGTCAAGGAGGGTTTTTCTTAGAAGGCGTGAGAGAATCATAGCAAAAGGGAGACTAGAGTGAGACCCGACGAGAACAAATTTTATTCTTCTAGCCATAAAAAATGCAAGGTTGTATGAAGTGGAAGTTGCAACACAATACAACATATGTGCAAGACAAGCAGGCACATTGTTGGAAATTCACTTTATGTGACGACATTTAAGAATTCCCATTAGTTATCATAGTCACACACGCTTAGACTAGACTAGGAACGTTGTATAGTTTAAGTAGCGTGTGTGACTATATATACCCCTCCTAGGCTTCCAAGGAGGGGTGTTGCTTGTGTCTCATTTGTGTTTTCACTTTGTAAATACACTTTTCTTAATCTTTCACACACAACCTCTCTTCTCTCTCTCTCAACAATGGCTTCCACCTTCCACCACCCACCAAGACCACCGGATTAGCTTATAGCAAATCCACAATTGGTATCAGAGCCTCGGTTCCATCCTTGGATCGTTCTTGTTTTCGATTTTGGTAGTCTTAAAATTTTTATATTTTTTGGGTCCGAATCTATCATTTTTTGTCACGTCTTGTTATTATTTGGTTCAAATATGTCTAAATTGTCACGTCTTGTTATCACTTTGTCTCACATATCTGATATTCACAAACCCTCTCTTATATCTGGTCATTTAACAACTTTGTCACAGTTTATTGTCCCAATAGTTGATATCCAAAGTTTATGACGGTATTCATAACCCACACTGGTCCAAAAATCAAATCTTTTCCTGGTCAAAAGTCAAGCCTGCATCTTTCCTTGATTATGGTATTACATTTTCCAGTATAACAGTTTCAAAAGATGCATGATCCCAAAAAATCGGAAAAAGTACGATATGTTTTCAGATTTTCAGATCGGAATATTGCGATCGCAAAAACCATTGGTTTCTACATTGCGATCGAATATTCCGATGGAACACTTTTGGAACGCATTCCGATGGAACGCATTCTGATGGAACGCATTCCGATGGAACGCAGACGGATGCATTCCGACGGGGTGTAGAGGAATGATTCCGATGGACAGGATTTAAGAAAACATTGCGATGCAAGACTTTGCGATGGGTTTTTTAAAGGAAAACATTGCGATGGACTTTATTTAACAAAAACTTTGCGATGGGTTTTTTAAAGGAAAACAACGCAACATTTAACCTGGACCAACAAATCCTCCAACCTTATAACTCCCAATCAACACCACTCGATCTAACCTAATCCCATCGTCACTTAATCCCCATCTAAGACTCGACCAAAAACAGAAAACTTTGATCTCATATTGTTTAAACGGTTTTTTTATCTTTCAAAAGATTTTTTTTCTCTCGTTTAACATATTCATCACAGATCTGTAATTTATTTTCGAAATTAAAGAAGGATTGATAACAATTATGTTTCAATCAACTCTTTGTTTCGATTCATATATCATCAACCAACATGCAATCCAAAATCAACATCATCTGTTATTAATATACGAAAATTAAGAACGAATCACAACAACTTTGTAAGATTCATTCTTGGATTCGTTTTAGTTAAAAACAATCAACATGCAATTCGAAATTGACCTACCCGAGAACAGTTAAATGTTCTTGTAGCCGCGTCTTGTACTGTTTGAGTTTGTCTATCATGAAAATAGGTTTCGTTGGTAGACACACAAGAACATTTATAGGATCTTGAAGAACAAAAAGGGCTTTATGAGTTCCTCTTTGTGATTGTTTGCATTCTCGGGTGAGTATGTAGGATGAGATGATGAAGTTGATGTTTTTATTTGTTATTGATGTATGAGGCAAAGATTGGAGATGGGTTGTATGATGCGTTTGATTTGGTGGCTGAGATTCGGATTTAGATGAAGTTTAGGTGAGATTTATGTTTACTATGTTCGTCAGTTGGAATGATGAAAAGTTGGGGCGGAGAAAAAGATGTAAAGTGATTAGGGTTAACTATGAGAGTAAGTTTAGGGTTTGGTGGTTTTATATACCCACTAACTTTCTACTTGGACCGAGTATTTTCAATTCATTGATTGGTTGACTACTGGGTAGGATTCATTTTGAACGGGCCTCACTTTTAACTTCTCGTTTATTTACATAAGTGGGCCTAAAAGAGATATTAAGTTATCAACTTCCAAAATGTAAAAGGGTTGTGGACCAGGTTTTCACTCATGTGGGCTGAAATTCGCTTATCCAGAAAGTTGAGTTTGCGATTGTTGTTTATTCGTGCTAAATTAATAATATTTGCCAAAGTTTTTTGCCAAAGTTTTTGCAAACTAATATTTTGCAACTGATATTAGTTTGTAATATTTGCATCCTACACGTGGGTTATAAGATGTGACTGTAAAGTGACATAGTGACGAGATAAAGTGATAAAAGTGGCAAGTCAAGGTGACAAAATTTATTAGACGAGACCAAGAAAAAATGGGCGATTTTTTAGTGACTACAGATTTTTTTTTTTGGATCGGGTATTAATTATTTGAAGACGGAGACGAATTTCTTCGAAGGCGTGTACTTATTTTATCCTTGAACAGATAACTTGCTCGTGCTTAATCTCAGAATGAAGACTTGTTTATCTGGTTTCCGGGTTCGGGGTGGTTGGTTGATGACTCGGATAACTATCACTTAAAGGGGTTACATTGTTGTACTCAGTGTCACGCGCTTAGTCGACGTGGATAATTTCAAGAGGTGTTGTGCCTATAGACTTCTTCAGTGATGCATTGGGTACTTAGAGATTTCTCCACCGTTCTTCATTCAACAATAGTGCAAGCTTAAGTCACAAGATCGAAGGATTTTTATTCAGCTTCATGTTTGATGTATCTGGTTCATTCTATCAGTGGTCACTTCAAATTGCTTACAAGTGGGTTGGTAAAGATGGTCATGGAGAGTTTATGAGTAGAGATTTTCGATCAACAGCTGATTCTCACCGAATATAATTAAGCTTATTTCTTATTCTCTCGAGATTTTCAGGTTTATGTGCTTACGATTTATTGATGGTTCCGAGTTTCGAAACCATCAAGGGGGAAGAAGAAGACACATTGAACGCACAACGAGTACACGTGATGAACTTCATACCTTCTTTTGATTTGAAGACATTCCGGGATGACATTTGTCATAGCCACAGAGAAAATCAGTGTTTTAACTCGTGGCGTTATCAATCTTTAAACGGTACACTACTGATTCAATGTTTAATTGTTTGGTTGTTGCAATTATTCATCATCATTATCCTATATGCATTCCCGGGACTTAATTGACTCTGGTGCATCTCCGAAAGAAGATATGTGCATTTCCGGGACTTAATTGACTCTGGTGTTACGATGTCAACTTCATGAATGGGATAAAGTGTCTACTTCAGTATTTGAGCTTCATACTCGGGATTGATTTACTTTCTTCAACTATGTGGGGGAAGAAATGTCTTGATTCTTTCTAGTATGCATAACTTGATTTCTCAGGGGGAAGAAAAATTCAGAAGAATTATTCAAGCGTGAGAAGAGAAGTTGTTGATCTACTTGGTGTGCCCCAAACTTTCAATCCCTCTTAGCAACATTATCATGTTATATGATGGGATTTGCTTGTTAGATTCCGCTGTGCGCTTAATCATTCTAAGCTTTATTGAAAGCTTTGAAGTTGCTTACGAGGATTGTCGGTTTAGGGGGAAGCTATTTAAAAGCTTCTACATCAAGTTTATGTGGCATGAATTAGGGGGAAGTTAATTCAGAAGCTTCTCCTTAACCAGAAGTGTATGGGTTACTTAGCTCGTGCCGTTACAGTATTTCTACTACAAGTTACTTTAAAGATGAGTCGTTTTGAAGTCAAAGGCCTCAGAAGACATCATCAGCATTGGACGCTTCATGAAAGCTCTTGTTCTTAATCATTATGTACTTGTTAGGAAAAATATTGTAAGGAATTCTACACGTCGTCCCATGGGGGAAGATTGTTGGAAATTCACTTTTTGTGACGACATTTAAGAATTTCCATTAGTTATCATAGTCACACACGCTTAGACTAGACTAGGAATGTTGTATAGTTTAAGTAGCGTGTGTGACTATATATACCCCTCATAGGCTTCCAAGGACGGGTGTTGCTTGTGTTTCATTTGTGTTTTCACTTTGTAAATACACTTTTCTTAATCTTTCACACACAACCTCTCTTCTCTCTCTCTCTTAACAATGGCTTCCACCTTCCACCACCCACCAAGACCACCGGATTAGCTTATAGCAAATCCACACACATGGTTGCGATCACCACCGAGACACATTGCATTTTCCCTAATGATTTCGGCCCAGGGGATCATCAGTGAGTAATTCTCAAGGAGTGAGAGCACGAACTTATCCTTCAAGTTTACCAAGAACAGGATGTTCGCGTGGTTTAGCAATGGCACAAGAAATGGCCGAAGCCGAGGGTAGCTCGGTCACGTAATGCACATCAATGGGGGCCGATTCCAAAGAGTTTATACTCCAAGTATCTGTGAACCTACATTGACCTTTGTATGAAACATTGAGAATTTCACCAAATTCTTCAAGAGCATATACAAAGGTTTTCCCCTTGATGGAAAATCTTATTGATAAACCATTATTGATGCACATTAATCTGTATGAGCTAAAGAATTCCAAAAGGAAGGAAGGAAAGATTGGCTCATCAATATCAAGCAAGAAATCAAAGCCAATGGATTTGAACATGAATCGAATGAAGTCAAGTCCAAGAAAGTTAGAAGGAACAATGCGTCCTTCATGAAAACTACGAGTCTCTAGAGATCGAAAAGTATTTTGAAGGGAACGAGATCGACATGAAGAAGAAAGATTAGGCATGTATTCTCTAGTTTTCTCATGATCTTTATGAGTTTTCAAATGCATGATCAAGTACCTAAACATAAATAAAATATTGTTCCAATTACTCTTATTTTACATAATGACTTAAAAATCAAATTCATGAGAGTATGTTTAGTCAATTTCTTGATAAACAAAAGGTTAATCCTTGTCATTCTCATGTTCACAATAAACTCAATTCATCATTGACTAGTACATATGAGTAATGCAAAATCAATCATGAACTTGAACAAAGGTTTTTTTTAAGAAAAAACATTTTTAGGTAAGAATTAACAATGCAATTACCAATTTTGTTCATGGGTTCATATCAATTCCATCATTCAACCAAAAATGTTTAGTCAAAATTTGGATTGTTCTATAAGTGGGTTTTAGTGAAATCTCAATGAATTTGAATTTAAGGAATCATAGTAATATAACTATGTCAACTCACATTCCTAGCAAAGTTCTAATTCAATATTAATTTTAAAAATCCCCAATTATGAAAATAAGAACCCTAGAACAACGTTGAAGAAATTGAATGAATGTACTTACAGTTAATTGATGTTGGAAGAGGGATGAGTGAAACCCACAACTTAGAATCAATTAATCTTGAGTAAATTAGAGTTTTTGAAGATTCAACAATGGTGGAATGAAGGGAACCCGTTGCCTCTATGGAGAAGAAAGGGAGAGTTTGTTTGAAAAAGTGTTTTTAATTAAAAACTGATTACTTTAGTCGCCTGGCGGGGCCGCGGTGCCTTATTGATATGGCACCGTGGTTTATCACCGTGACAATTGAGGATCCGCGCATAGTGGTGGGTTTTTAACAAAGAAACACAAAGAATTTTTCAAAACCAAGTTTTTCTAAAATAATTAAAATATATCTTAAGCCAATTGGAAATCATTATACCACTTCAATACTAGGAGATAATGCCAAGTGAATGATTACGAGTGGAATCGAGACCGAAAGAGATTGAAACGGAGAAACGACTACTCGTAGCAAAGAAGCAAAATAGATAGAATCCAAGGGGAGTGAATCAAGACCAAGGTCAATGCTCAAGAAATAAGTGACAGACTTCAAGTAGCGGAAACAAAGAGCTTGTGTCATTTATAGTGGTTTAGGACGTGCCTTTCCGGCGAAAGCTTAAACTGTTTTGGTAATGAACTATATCAAGAAATTTTGTACAAAATAAATTAAGAACATTTTCAATAGTAGTCTTAATGCTATTTAAAACAATGAGCAAAATGTAGATTCACTTTCTCTCCCACATGATCGGAAAATTATCATTGCTAGGGATTACAATGACAACATCCTTGGAATATTTCAATTCCAAATGTGTAATATCCTAACTACAACTTATGGAG
This sequence comes from Glebionis coronaria, assembly GCA_025667525.1. Taxonomy (NCBI): domain Eukaryota; kingdom Viridiplantae; phylum Streptophyta; class Magnoliopsida; order Asterales; family Asteraceae; genus Glebionis; species Glebionis coronaria. The sequence goes on from CM046879.1 coordinate 165,045,806, forward strand.
TAGTTGGGTATCTCAAAGGATTAAACAATCATCCTAGAGATGAGCTCAATTGCACACATTACACATGATATAGGGCCTACTAACCGTATGGGTGAAAACCATGGATATCATGCTTGATACTTTAAGCTACTACTACTAACTCACTCTACATCTCCTAAGTGAGTCAAGTATCCAAGCAATGAAGGTTTGAGAGGATATGAGAATAGAATCACAAACCACAAAAAAAGTTGTCAAGGCAAGGATGCCAAGAACAACCATATAGTCAAGTAATGATCAAAAGAATGATCAATAGGGCGTGTGGAAGGACAAGAACGTACCTTAGCTGCAAAGAGCACTCCAAGACTTCAAGGAGCTAATGTGATGAGATGACATTTATACATGATCTCATCGTTCTTTTCGGGCTTTAAATGCATAAAATGTCATTAATATACCATATATATGCTTGTATTTGTTTACTTGTGTGTTTTAGGTATGGATATCGTGAAAAAGACAAAAGATCACAAGAAACAAGAAAAAACGGACACGAGAAACGAAGCCGTACAATGAACCGGGCCCTAGTTATGGATTTCTCAAAGAAAAACCCTTGAAGATTTGAAGATGTACAAGATTGATCCTTAATTTATGAATAAATGACACTTAATACCCTTGTATATTCATAATTACAAAATTGGTCCCTTAAGTTTGTCAAAATTACAAAAAGGTCCTTCAACTTTGAAGAATTGGCAAGTTTAGTCTCTCAACAATTTTAAATTGCCAATAATGGTCCCTCATGAAGTCAAAGATACATTGAAGACCTTTTAAGATCAAGAATATCCAAGATCAGTCCTCAAACCATGCAAAAATGACAAAAACAACCCTTGAAAACCTTTTACCAAATTTTGTTCATTCTTAGCAACCTTCAAACAAGCATGTCCATACCCAAATCTTGTCCGCTTAACCCAATTATCGATTTCACGTACTTGCAAGTTAACTCACTATCATCCAATGTTTTGAAAACCGGGTCACTGATCGACCCGGTCAAGCCTCCGGGTCGCCGGGTCGTCGGGTCAACCGGTTCAACCGCCGGGTCGACCCGGTTTTGTACTGTCACCAAAAAAAAAGGTTTTTACCATAACCACACAATCCCCAGCAGCTTTACATCTAAATCACACAACCACAAAGCCTAAAAAAAAGTTATCACTTAACAACATCTTTGTTATTAGCATCATGTTGGTAACCATTTGAACAATCAACAATAAACCAACATATAAACAATCATCGGATCCCACTAAATCAATAAACCAAAAAATGGTGGCTGGAATTAGATAGTAGGTAAAATGGTGGTTGTTAACAAGATATGATGTTTGTTGATTAAAAGATGTTTTTCATTTCGTGATTATGTTTAATGGTTTCTTTTTGTCATGGGAGATCTCATCTTTGTTGAAGAGAGATGAAAGAAAGATGAAGAGAGAGTTGAAAAATGGTGGCTGGGTATAAGATTAGGTTATGTGAAGTTCGGGGGATTTTCACACAATAACTTTTATAAATAAATTAGAAAAAAATGGAACCCGGCTGGTTTTGTTCACCCGGGTCAGACCGGGTTTCCAAAAACCCGCCGGTTTATACTGGGTTTCACTTATCTAAGAACCGGTTTATTTTAGCCCGTTTTTTAGACCGAAACCGGTTCGACCGGTTGAACCGGACGGGTCGAACCGGGTTTCAAAACATTGCTATCATCCCCAACTAAAAAATCAAAAATCAAACCAACATATTCTCTTTAAAACACTCAAAACCATCAACAATTCTCGAAACACCCCCTTTTGGACCAGTGCACAATCCAACTCAAATATCTTCCAAACGACATCGCCACACCCTTTGCGAAAACACTCGTTGGAAAGCTAACGTAATTACCTACACTTTGGAAAAAACCTCATAAAATTCCATCAAGTACATTTTAGGTTATTCACAAATGAATTACACATAAAAACACACCAAAATATAAAGAGTCAATCCGAAATCTCACATTCAGCAAATTATAAACCATAGATTGGAGGCTAATCCAACGGATGAGATTCAAACTAGAATGAGCTACTCGATCCGTGTGACTAGTCTGTCAACCAATCACATCACTCCTTTCACATATCTCCTTCACTATTTAAACAACAAACACACACTTTCATTTTCAATCATTCACTCTCAACACAAACACAAATTCACATCTGTTTCTAATTCTAATCATCTTCTGTAAAATCAATGGCGACTGAAGACGGAATATACTGCTACTACTTATCCGGGATAACCTTCTAACCTCTTATTCCGAATAACAAAACCCTTATAACCCGGATAGTGAAACTTTCCAAAAAACTTGATTTTTCAAACTTATTCCCAAAAGTCAAACCAAAACCCTTATAATCCGGATAACAAAAAAAATTTTCGTACCTTGTAATTTACCAATAATCAAGCCAAAACTACCAGCAAAATTCGTGAAAATCAAGAAAATGACAAAACACAAATTCCTACCACAACTTTGTAGGCAATTTGTATAAAGATTTTGAGCTCGAAAACACAAAACTTTTTGAGACAAGATGATTTGAAGAATAAAATCACACAAATCAAAAATGATAACCACAAACTAAACACGAATCTTCCCCATGGCGATTGATACCAATTGTTGTCCCATATATTTAGATGATATAAGATAGAAATAAAGAATAAAATAAGATGGATTCTAGATAGAGAAAGTAGTGAGAGAAAGTAGAGAGAAGGAGGTGATTAACTTGGTGAGATTAGATTAAGAATTATGAGAACATCCACCCTCCTAACATGATAGGAGGGTGCTTATATAGTCCATCTACATGCGGGCTCTCTAATGGACTATATATCTATTAGGTCGGGCTTGAATAAATGCTTAGTACCTTGAAAGAGGCCTTTTAAGCCAACCATCAAGCCCGTAATGTCACGACTATTTTAACTGACTATTACAACGTTCTAATAAATATTACAACTTAAACCTATGACCGAACATTCTTGTTTGACTCAATATTTTGAGGCTAACAGTACACCTTATTCTTGATGAATAAAGTATTGACTATTCCAGAGTGTACGGCTAACTGGTAAAGAATAAATCAAATCCGTTGATAGCTGATGATTTGCTAAAATTCATGATGCCAATACAGATTAGTTTGTTGTTAACTGTTTTATTTCAGGTGAGAAGACACAAGCAGAATTGTTGTTACATTCAATGACATATTCAAAGAACTTCATATCAAGGGGTTTATGCAGAAGATTTTTGTCATTTTCAAATAGGGAAGTGGTCACTCAAGGGGAAATGATTATATATGAAGACAACATAGTTGCTGCAAAGAATTTTCAAAGACACAGAATATCACATTTTCAAGACAAAGATGAAATTAATGAAGACTTGAAGTTTATCATATCAGAAGAAGATCTACAAGAAGTGTTTGGATACATTCAATTGGTACACAAGATCAAGATTAACAAGTTCAATCCAAGTTTGAAATGAAGTTTGAAGACATGTATTTTTATACATTTAACACACAGAGAGACAAGAAGACAACAAGTTATCATTCTTGTTTAGGGGAGGATTGTTGGGAATTATTGTAAAGTACCAAGTACCGTTAGTATAAGTACAAATACTATTAGTGTTAACGCGGTATATGCTAAGTACCGTTAGTGTTAATGTAAGTATTGCTAAATAGATAAAGACGAATATATCTTTAGTAAATAAATGTCATCGTTATAGTTAGAGTATATCTTATGTGATATACTTAATAGATTAGAATATTGATAATATATCATGTGTGATATACTTTTCATTATAGAATATTGTAGGGTTCCTTGCATTATAAAAGGAACATAGGTACAATAACTTTGTATGTACCTTTGCCAATGTCGATTAATAAAAGATCGAATAGTTAGAGTATTATGTTGTTCTTCTTTGCTTTATAAGTTAGATTCCGCATAACTTATTAGGTTGAGTAAGAGTCTCTCAAGTGCTCTAGTTTGATTACAAGCTATTGTGTAGTCCTTAACAGGATATAGATCTATTTAAAGGGATCAACAACTTATGTTTGCGACCACCACACATCAACAACAAACTATTTCTTGTTATATAGTAAAAGGTTGAATAATTAAGTGTGACAAATGTTGTTGATGAAACAAATGATTATGTAATTTTCTTCAAGAGTCTCCTATTTTTGCTCATATGTTATTTTATAATGATAGTCATGGCGATCCTAATAAAGAGACTCACTAGCCATTTATCATGTAAATTCTAATTTTTACTCGAAATACCTTTGTATGTGGTTAAAAGTTATGAAACAATGTTTACTCGAAAACTTTTATATTTGGTTAAAATTATGAAATAACTTATAGAAGTAATGGCCTTAATCGATGCATCAAAGCTGTTCAAGCTTAAACCAAAGTTAACACTTGCAAATTTTAGATATCAGATAAGTCATAGCAACTAGTAACCTTAATAAGCATATACTAGTACCCTCGTTATGAAAAAAAAATCAAACACTTAACACTCATACATATACAATTAATTTATTAGTTTCAAGTTTCAACTCCTATCTAAGTAAACATGATTCACCATCAACCATGTCTCAATTAGTTTTGCCCACTCACATGACACCAAACTAGAGAAGAATATCTAAAAGCAAAGTAAAATTTTTCATATTAAGAAAGGAAATATTCAAGTTTCGTAGTTGACTTGTTTATATATAAAGTTGTACCAAATCATCTTTCGCGCATATGATATTAACACTCACAAATTGATAAACGAAATAGTTGATATAATATTAAAACTCACGAATTAATACAAGAAAGAGGATATTGATATATTAGATAGACATGTACACATAATTTTATGGCAACTATAGATATGGGTAGATATCATCATACCAAATATGAGAAGCACATCAATCTTATTTTATATATATTATGTCTTGAGTTTTATACCTTTAATTCGTAAAAACCGACTATTTATAATGCTGAAGAACACGACCCTTTAATTAGTATGTCATCATGTTAGGTCTGTGACTTTTCTAGACTCGAAAACCATTGAGTGGAGCATAAACAATGATAAAGTATATATATTAACCATACTTTACACGAGAATCACATTTTCGACATTTAACGTCATAATATAAAATAAGTATGCACATCCTACGTGACTAGATTATATTAAATACAAATACGCAAGCATAAGAATAATCGATACGATTAGAATCATTAAACATGAAAAACACAAATAACATACATCACTTTATCACTATACAAATTTTGTTCATTCTTAACAACCTTCAAACAAGCATGTCCATACCCAAATCTTGTCCGTTTAACCCAATTATCGATTTCGCGTACTAAAACACAAATAAGGAACCAGATGATGACTTATCGGAATCATATGAGGAACTTCAAACATCCTTAACTGAAAGGGATAAATTTTGATGAGATACATGGTTTGTATGATAAGTACAAAAAGAGCACTAAAGATTTCATTCATATTGGTTCAAAAAGGGATAAACATTCTCTTAAGGAGATGAATGAAAGAAGAAGGAGAAGTACCCCTATAGAAACACCAAGGGTACTTGAGGATCATAAAGGTACTTTGATTATATTTATCAACAAATGTTGAAAAGGCTACAGAGGTCAAAAAGACCAAGGATGATGAACCATAGGTACATGAGGGAGGTACTTCAAAGGAATCTACTTCAAAAGAATGACATGCATCTAAGGAATGCATGTTGAAAAGAAAGGCACCACACAAAAAAAGCACAACAAGAAAAAGAGTCAATAGAGTGTCTGATGATGACAGTGATAATGAGCACATAAAGTACTTAAAATTGTTCCAAAATGATGATCAGTTTGTAAATACTGAGGTGATGCAAGGTAGATCTCCTATAGTTCGTTGGGAAGCTACTATGAACCAAGATCTGGAAACTCATATTTTCTATGGAGTTGATGGAACCTTCAATTATTTTAAATGGCTTGAAGATGTTTTACACTTATTTGATAGACAAGATATGAAGGACCTTTATGAAGCAATAAAGAGAGGATGTGGGAATAGACCAGAAAGGCTTGGAGTAATTCTTCTTAAATAATCAAAGGTTATGTTTGAAACTCCTAACAAGTACAATGATGACTTTTAGGATGGTCAAGAAACATGGATTCCTACTCAATGAAAGCTTTATCAATCATGTGGTATTCATACCATAGAGGTTGAGGAGGTCACTTATTATTTGTTGCAAGAAAGAACATATCCTTTGGATAAAGTATTGCTTGAAAGGTTATTGGACCTGTATTTGGAGGTTACTAAAGAATCCACCAGTGCTCTAGACTTAATCAGATTTGTGAAGCACCGGATAAAGGAGATTGAGAAGGATTAGAAGGCTGAAAAGGAACTATAAGTGACTGGATTACCAACCATACCGCAAATGGTAATCAGTTCACCATGTTTAACAAACATAAGAACTGGCTAGTCCATAAGCAAACGACTTTTGGTAAAGACTCCTTAAATCCATTGACAACTAATAGTTTGATAGAAACTATATGGTTCTCAGCTCACCATACTTAATTGTAAAGAGTTGGCTAGTCCAAGAGCAAACGGATCTAGGTAAAGACAACTCAAATCCGTTTATGGTTTATAGCTTACCAAAAACTTGTAGGGTAATCAATGCACCATATTTTTAATGAATAAAGCATTGACTATTCCATAGAAAACGACTAACTGGTAAAGAACTATCAAATCCGTTGATGGCCGTTGATTTGCCAAAAATCACAAAGCCAATTCAGATTGGATTATTGCTAAATGTCTTATAAAGATATTATTATAAAGGGGAAGAAGTTGATTGCTGTCAAATATATTGCTGAAAAGATGGTGCTGTAAAGATTCAAATATTCAAAAATAAAATATTGAAGACAAAGGTAAACTCAATACCGTTACAATCTCATAGTTCATCATACCAGAAAAAGAAAGTTTAGAAGAGTGTTTGAATACATTCCTCATATGTGCTCCATAAGCTAAATCTAAAGACATGAAGCTCAAGACAATTCAAGACAGAGAAACATGAAGTTAACAAGTGAACATTCATGTTTAGGGGAGGATTGTTGGGAAATATTAGTTTTGTACTTAGTACCATTAGTGTTATCGTAATACCGATAGTGGTGGTTTGTACTGCTAGTGTTAGAGAAGTATTTCTAATACCGTTAGTAGTTATAATAAGTACCGTGCATAAAATATGTACGAGATATATTAGGAATAAATATGCATAGAATGTACGAGAATAGTGTAAGCCCATTAGGGTTTTGGGATTCCTTGTGTATAATAGGAACCACAGGCTGTTGAGAACGATACAACTCAACAAGCCTTTTCATTAATAAATTCATAGTTAGTAAAATCTTTGCGTTCTTCTTAACTTTAGTAAGTTAGATTCCGCTTAACTTATTATTGTTTAATCGAGTTTCTCTAGTGCTTAGTTTGTTTATCAAGCTACTCACAATCCTTAACAGGCTATTAAGATTCAACAACCTCGATTGTAGGATCCATTCTATATGTCGTAGAATGGCTCAACCACGACCGTAGCATGCATTATTCCTCGACCGTTTATGGTTTGATTCATGCAAGTGTTTATAAATGCATTTGAAAAATGATTAGATCTCATAAATGTCTCCATAACAGCATGTTAGGTTTTATTGTTCACACATATATAGTCAAAACGTGTGTGTGAATAATTTAGGTCTAGTAAACGTGTTCGTACCACTATGATATATCTTTGTTGTTTGAATTTGATAGGTTTGGCTAATACAATTGATAAACATTTACACGTTTAATTATCAAAGGTGACGCCAATAATAATTAGTAGGAGCATTATAAAGAGTAGTACATGATTAGGTGAACATGTTTCAACATATTAATTTCACTTGCTTTTATAAAATAAAAAATACAAAAAGAATCATCATTCCCATCAATAGACCTTTGTACGTTCGACACGGACCTCCTACACTACTACCCTATAGAACGATATATACCATCGAGTTCTTGTCTATACTACCCTACAACGGTTAGGTACACTGCCTAAAGGGTCGTAAAACTTATGTTTGTGACCACCGCACATCAACAACAAACTATTTCTTGTTCCAGGGTAAAAGGTTGAATAGTTAAGTGTAACAAATGTTGTTGATGAAACAATTGATTATGTAATTTTCTTGGCGAGTCTCCTATTTCTACTCATATATTATTTTATAATAATAGTCATAGTGATCCTAATAAAGAGACTCACTAGCCATTTATCATGTAAATTCTACTGTTTACTCGAAATACTTTTGTATCTGGTTAAAAGTTATGAAACATTGTTTACTCGAAAAACTTTTATATTTGGTTATAATTACGAAACAACTTATAGAAGTAATGGCCTTAATCGATGCATAGAAAGTTGTACAAACTTAAACCAAAGTTAACACTTGCAAAGTTTAGGTATCATATAATTCATAACAACTAGTAACCTTAATAAGCATATAGTAGTACCTTCGTTATGAAAAAATATAATAAAAGACTTAACACTCATACATATATCATTTATTTATCAATTCTCAAATGCATAGTTTCAAGTTTCAACTCCTATCAAAGTAAACATGATTCATCATCAACCATGTCTCAATTAGTTTTGCCCACTCACATGACGTCAAACTGGAGAAGAATATCCAAAAGTAAAGTAAATTTTTTTCATATTAAGAAAGGAAATATTCAAGTATTCTTAGTTGACATGTTTATAGTATATAAAGTTGTACCAAATCATCTTTTGTGTTTATGATATTAACACTCACAAATTGATAAACAAAATAGTTGATAATATTAACACTCACGAATTAATACACGAAAGAGGATATTTGATATATTAGATAGACATGTACACATCAATTTATGGCAACTATGGATAAGGATAGATATCATCATACCAAATATGAGAAGCACGTTAATATTATTTTGTATATATTATGTCTTTGAGTTTTATACCTTTAATTCGTAAAAACCGACTATTTCTAACGCTGAAGAAGGCGACCCTCTAGTTAGTACACCATCATGTTAGGCCCGTGACTTTTCTAGACTCGAAAACCACCGAAAGGAGCATAAAGAATGATAAAGTATACATATTAACCATACTTTACATGAGAATCACATTTTCGACATTTGACGTCATAATATAAACACTATGCTCATCTTGCGCGGTTAGGTTATATTAGATACACATATAACATAAAATAATCAATGCGATTAGGATTAGTATCATTAAACACGTAAAACACAAACAAAATATATCACTTTATCACTATACAAATTTTGTTCATTCTTAGCAACCTTCAAACAAGCATGTCCATACCCAAATCTTGTCCGCTTAACCCAATTATCGATTTCACGTACTTGCAAGTTAACTCACTATCATCCCCAACTAAAAAATCAAAAATCAAAAACCAACACATTCTCTTTAAAACACTCAAAACCATCAACAATTCTCGAAACACCCCCTTTTGAACCAGTGCACAATCCAACTCAAATATCTCCCAAACGACATCGCCACACCCTTTTGGAAAACACTCGTTGGAAAGCTAACGTAATTACCTACACTTTGGAAAAAACCTCATAAAATTCCATCAAGTACATTTTAGGTTATTCACAAATGAATTACGCATAAAAACACACCAAAATATAAAGAGTCAATCCGAAATCTCACATTCAGCAAATTATAAACCATAGATTGGAGGCTAATCCAACGGATGAGATTCAAACTAGAATGAGCTACTCGATCCGTGTGACTAGTCTGTCAACCAATCACATCACTCCTTTCACATATCTCCTTCACTATTTAAACAACAAACACACACTTTCATTTTCAATCATTCACTCTCAACACAAACACAAATTCACATCTCTTTCTAATTCTAATCATCTTCTGTAAAATCAATGGCGACTGAAGACGTAGCTGTGGGGACCACTGAGACAGTGGAGGTTGTTCCGGTTGAAGCTCCGGCGACTGAAGAGAAAGGTGACGTCAGCAAGGTTGAGAAGGCAAAGAAACCTAAGAAGGTCACCAAGAGCAAGCCTAAGACTCCTGCTTTGCATCCTCCTTACTTTGAGGTATTATTTTCTTTCTTAGTTTATTTAATGTTAATTTTTGTATATAAATGTGATTGGATCTATGTAATAATAATTGAGTTAGATCTGTTTGTACGAGGTACTTATGTTAGTTAAATTGTGATTACAGATGATTAAGGAAGCAATTGTGTCGTTGAAAGAGAGGACTGGATCTAGTCAGTACGCGATTTCCAAGTTTATTGAGGAGAAGCAGAAGAATCTTCCAGCCAATTTTAAGAAAGTTTTGTTGACTCAATTGAAGAAGTTAGTTGCTGGTGGTAAGTTGGTTAAGGTTAAGGCGTCTTACAAGCTTCCTGCTGCCAAATCTCCCTCAGCTGCTGCTCCTGCTAAGGCCAAGAAGAAAGTCGCTGTTAAGGCGAAGACTAAGGTTGCTGCTAAGCCTAAGGCCAAGACTGCTGCTAAGAAGAAGGCTGTTGCTAAGCCTAAGGCTGCACCAAAGGCCAAAGCTGTAGCTAAGCCTAAGGCGGTTGTGAAAGCTAAGCCTGCTGCTAAGGCAAAGACTGTTGCCAAGCCGAAAGCTGCTGCTGCTGCTGCGAAATCCAAGGCTAAGACAAAGACGCCAACAAAGCCGGCTAAGGTAGCAAAGACTTCAACAAAGTCTACACCAGGGAAGAAGGCACCGGTGGCTAAGGCTATTGCAGCAAAGAAGGCACCTGTGAAGAAGGCATCTATAGCAAAGAAAGTGAAGGCAAAGAAGTGAGGGGAGTGTGAGATGATTAGTACATTGTAATGCTGTTAGGGTATCCTTGTGTAAAATACTAAAATGTAATTGCTTGTTACATCTTAGTTTAATCAATTAATCGAGTTGTTTAGTTTAATCAATTAACCGAGCTTTGTTTTATAAAAGTATGTCTTGATCTTGTGTCCCTTCTCTTTTTGTTTCTGCAAGTTCAGATAGTATTTGTTTGTATGCTTATTGTGATTCTATGGCGTTGGTTGGTTTGGTTGTATGATTGCACTAAATGGTTGAGGTTTGTGACTTTGTTCTATATTATACTGCATTATCTGGTTATCAGACTGTAATATGTCTGTATAATGCATTAAAATTTGGTTAATGTTGTTATGCAGGAAGAAAGAGATAACGAATAATGGCTGGTAAGCCTGCCTCTGAACACTTTTTGATATTCGATTATAATTTATTACTATGACACAATTCAATTATGGATGCTGCTTTGTTCCACTTTGAAAACTTTTTGATATTCGATTCCCAAAAACCATATTATTAGACTTCACATTTCATTGCACACTCTTTTTATGCTCACAAAGGGCCATTTGATGGATATTTCCTTGATAGAACTTGTAGGCTTGTAGCCACTGACTTGCACTTGTATATGAGAATGCTAATGACAAGTTCTTGATTTACAGTAATTCAATTATCCGTCAGGTAGATGGTGGAAACTTTAATTGCTGTAATTACTGTGTTTCCATTGTGGGAGTATTACAATATTGTGGCATCCTCTTATAGCTTCGCATAAATTCTGAAAACGTTGGAGTATCTCATTGTACCTGATCTGCTGTCAATTTTTTTATATGGATTGGTATATCATAAAAGTCTGTTCAAGTTAAATGCCTGAATCCTGATGACTTGAGTAAAATAAAATAGACTATTTCATAATGGAGAATTGATATATAAGTAGTTTCGCATATCAGGATTTCAAGCCTAAGATCCATTTGTTTTGGCATGACTTATATACAATAGATTAGACTAGGTTTAGTGTAGTTAACGGAAATCCAATATTTAGTTTAGGAAGCCAATATAAGTCTCAAACAAAGACTGGACCGGTTATTTATGATTAGAGAAGCACAGGTTAAATGTTGAATAAATTTGCCATATTACTTTCATCTTAAAGTCAGTGTTTGTTGAATTATGACCGTGTGCTTGTACCAAGTAAAGTTGTCCAATTTCTGAAACTATGATTATTACAGTATTAATTTTGTAAAGAATGTTCATAGAACGTGAAAAGTGAAATTCTGTTTGTGTAAAATTTTAGGCGCAAGTCTTATTTATCACTTTGCTAAGCCTTGTATCCAGCTTTCATAGAGTGAATCGCATGAAAATGGTGAATCGCATGAAAATGTTGACCTATAAATTACTCTTCTAGTTCTATGCTTGTGTATATCTGCTTATCTTTGAACAGCCAGAAGACTTGTTAGTTTGGAAGGTTAGTATTTTAAGATAGTTACTCGATACGAGTTCAAAATAATGTTTCAGTGTAAGCGATGCGAGTTCATTGTATCAGTTTAGAAGTAAAAATGCACCTACTGAAGTTTTTTCTTAATATTCAAAGGCAGATAATGTCATCTATTTGACTGAAAACTTGACTATTTATGTGAACTTTCTGAGCGGATCATATTCCTATAGATGCATTTCTTAGACAGTTTATTAGTAGTTGTCTTGAAGAGATTTGTATATCATTTTGGAGATTTCTGCAAGCGGCATAACTAATTTTGTAGTATGTCACTAGGGACATTTGATACTCCAATGTCCAATTGTCCATGAATATCCGTCTTTTTCGGTACAACACTAGATTTTACCTGGTAATATCAAGTTGCAAGGCTACATATACATTTTATCTGCAGAAAACATTTCATAACAATTTTCTATTTTTCTAACAAGAACATACGAGTGCTATTGTTTTAAATGGTTAATTATTTTGAATGTCACACTATAAGTGGGATACTTAATTGTTGGCTAATGATTTGCACACTCTCAAATTTGATTGGGACACTCCAAAATGTGCATTAAATAGTTGTACTGTTGCTTTAGCAGATTGTATATTTGAGTGTCAGGACTCGAACATGTAGCTGGACACTTGTGAGGTAAATGGTTATTTGACTTATTTCTTTTTCGAGGAGCTGCAGTACTTAGGTTATGTTTTTACCTTCTGCACACTTGCACTTTTTTGGTTCAATTGGGCATCTAGATGTTTTCGCTTTTGGCATACTTGCAATTTTTTGATTAACTGGTTTCAGTCATTTTACAATGGTCAATACATGCAGTTTCAAATTTAGAACAAACAAAATTATTCTGCTTCCTTGACCTCCTTTCTATTACAAACTGTTATGGTAACCCAGGAAAAATCATCAGCACTCGATTAGATTACCTTTTAGCCGTATCAGACAATATGTGCTCTGCTTGGTTAACTTTAATGATAGTGTGTCTAGTAGAATTTAGAATAAACATGTCATTCCATAATTTTTTTTATCAGCTTTGGCGGAAAAGATTTCTCAAATGTGTCATTCCATTATCTAACAAAACACCCACCGCCTCAATCTTTTCATCCAGTCCGTGGTTTCCACCAAAGGCAATGTAACGGCGTACAATGACTTTATGAAGTTTTAGGTATGCTGTCAAGACTTGCAACATCCGTAGAATTTAGAATAAAACATGTCAATTTTATTGTCAAAGTTCATTTTCAGGACATTAACTTATGTATTATGTATTTAAAACTTCTGTAGTGAAAGAGGGTATGTAGCGTACGAGAAAAAAATGAAGGACCTGCAATTAAAAAAGTGAACGGGTATTATGCATTCTACTTCCAAGATATCCCTGACATGATCAGCAGGAAATACCCATGAAAATGAGCAAATCTGTTATGCTTTTTCAGATTTCAGTTATTATATGAATCACAAGCTCATGGAGAAGAAAGTAAAGCAGTATGTCGATGTGGGGGGCAAATTTTTTTTATTGAGAGCACCGAAGATGATCCTCGACTGGAATTCAATGTGTGAGTGGAGGGCGATCTTAGTTTCGAGTGGGGTGCATTTAAGAAAAACGATCAAAATTAATAATAAATACAATGTAATCTCGTCCTTTTGGTTTAGCCATTGAGAGCCCCCCAATTCGTTCATGTTTTCTTCTACTACTAGTATATGTTTAGGAAAACATGAAGAGTTCGAGTTTTCTTTAAGCGTCTTTGGTTTTTCCGGCTTTAAACTGAGATGAAAGGTATTACTAATTTTAGCTCTAATTTGGTTTTCAGAGTTTGATTTTTGTGTACTCTGTAAGATAATCTTATTAATTCATATTTGGTGTTACAAGTATGCATTTGGGTGTTTCGGGTTTATAAGCAAGTGGAATAAGTTAACTAATACTAGTACAGTAGTACGGAATAATATATAAGGGCATCGGATGTCTTAGTTAAGGGCATCGATGGCCTTAAAGATCGAATATGTATACAAACATGTTAGCATGCAATGTTTTGAAAACACGTTTTTAAATTAACTCGGTCGAGTCATCGGGTCCAGGTCAACCCGGGTCAATCCGATTTAAAAAAAATAATTTTTTTATATTTTTAACAAAAAAATTATATATAAAAAGGGAAAAACTAAAACCACAAAACCTTTACAAAATCAAATCCACATAATGATGTGTCTTGTAAACTATTGGCTACACATATGAAAGAGAATTAAAAAGTAAATATGAAACACCACTAACCATAAGACACATCATTTTGTAAAACCTTTTGTATGAATTTTTTTGTGGCTCTAGCATTCCTCATATAAAAATCATGAAAACTTTCGTATATTTAACATATAAACAATTTACCAATCAATATAATATATAAAAATAAAATTTCGTCGCAAATACGTAAAATTTACATATATATTTAAAAAAAACCCGAAAAAAATCAAAATCCGATCGGGTCTCGAGAACCGGGTTGACCCGGGTTTCGAAAATATGAAACCCGAATCAATATGACCTGTTTTTTCGGCCGGAACCAGGTCAACCCGGGTCTGAATACACTGGTTTCATGAAGGATAATTGCACAACAAAGTTGGTAATGGAGATTACGCTCAATACTTTTATGCCTGCAATTAGCCGAAACCGCATAATATTTTTGCACGAATGTAATGAGTCTATAATAGCTTCATACAAGAAATAGCTACATGAACAAGTGGGTCCACTGTTTCAAGGAGGCCCATTATATAAGGGCCCGTTTGGTAAAGGGTTACCAGCCCTATTCTCCAGGTTTTGACTTATAGTTAGATGTTTGGTTCTAAAGCTGAATTAGAAGGGCCCACCAAAACCCCATTTTTATTAAGGGCCTGTTTGGTTTAAAGTCGGGTTTTACTTTAAGTGTAAGTTTATAAAGTAGGTGGTTTAGGATTAGATTTGAATTTGGGTTTTGAATATAATATTAATTGTTATATAAATAAATATATATATTAACTTGTTATTATAAAATTAAAAAATAAATATTTTATCATGAAAAGAAGAAAGAGAAAGAGTAAACAGTGTGTTATGACCCACAAAAAGTTAAAAATATCAGTAATGGAGGGTTAACATCCGGGATTTCAAAATGTTAATAAAAATAGGGTTTTGGTGGGCCCTTCTAATCCAGCTTTAGAACACAACATCTAATTATAAGTCAAAACTTGGAGAATAGGGCTGGTAACCCTTTACCAAACGGGCCCTAACATTTTGAAATCCCGGATGTTAACCCTCTATTACTGACATTTTGAACTTTTTGTGGGTCATAGCACACTGTTTACTCTTTCTCTTTCTTCTTTTCATGATAAAATATTTATTTTTTAATTTTATAATAACAAGCTAATATATATATTTATTTATATAACAATTAATATTATATTCAAAACTCAAATTCAAATCTAATCCTAAACCACATACTTTATAAACCTACACATAAAGTAAAACCCGACTTTAAACCAAACAGACCCTAATCACCCAACAAATACAGTCCATGTAACATCTTGTAGATCACTAGATGTATTTAGCCAATCTTGTAAAGTATTCAATCAAGCAGTAAATATTTTTGAAAACTAAACAAAGCAACAAGAGAAATGATATATCTTGTATACAAGTTGTTCTTACTTATAACTTTTACTCATCGGATCTTGACAAGTTTTAAACTGATGTTCTAAATACAGAGAGGTAATGAATGAAAAAAGATATACAATATTATTGTGCGTATACAAAGATATATAAAAATATAATTGCAAAGACATATGGCTCATGCCACAATAATCTACCTATGTAACTATTATCTGTAAGTGATTTATGTTTTTTTATATAACAGATTTGTGTGTATTCATGTATATCATTAAAGATATAAATAATGAGTTGTAACTTAATTGGTATTGGGCTAAAACTAATCCTTACTTTATATTGTAAATACTGATGATATCATATGGAATAAACATACAAAAACATTCTGTCATTCTATAATCTTTCATGGTATCGGAGAGTTACTAGAGCTCTAGGTACACAACCCACCACAAAAGAGTTATCCTCCGATCATCGGTTTTTTGCCGATGATTCAGAGGGATCCTGCTTAATTTTCTTCCGCTTTATTATTTTCATAAGTAAGCCTTTTTTTTAATAATAAACCCCAACATCATTGTCTCATCATCATAATTCTTGTTTTACTACCGAAAATTATTGTCATTTTTTTAAATTAGTTGGTCAAAAAATGCGGCTCCTACTTAAAGGCAAAGCAAGCCATGACGTAAAAAAAAACCATGCAAAGGAGGAAGTCGCAAGCAGCATCAACTATGCCGTCAAACGCAATTATTCTTTCGTCTCAACAAACAAAGAAAATGATCAAAGAAGAGGTTTTCATCATATGTTCCAGTTTGTTCGTCAAGAAGCCTCCCGTTCAAACTGCGGGGAAATATTAGGTGTCAGTGATTTGTGTTTCCTTATATAACAGATTTATGTGTATTCATGTATATCAATAAACTGCAACTTAATTGGTATTGAGCTAAAACCAATACTTACTTTGTATTATAAATATTGATGATATCATATGAAATAAACCCACAAAAATATTCTGTCATTCTATAATCTTTCAGTAACTACAAGCATTTGATAAATGTTAGTCAATAATTAATTAGCTAAATAGAATATTCTTCATTCTTCATCTGTTAAAGATACTTGGTTAGGTTTAATATGAAATCAAAATCAGATTAAGTAGACGAATAAAACTATGCAACCAACAACCCTTTTATAGAAAATTTGATTAACAAAGTTTGAGGAATGGGGAATAAAACCATACAAGAGAATTAGGAGACCATAACATTTTGCCTTATAAGCATTTATTTTCACCAATTTTATATCATTAAACTCAAATAAAAGATTAGAAAATGAGATATCAACCGCTTATATACATCCCTATAACATTTTCAAATCTTATACATACGAGGCTTGTCGAGCCTGGGCGTTGCCCCGGTTGTATCACGAAGTTGTTAACGTAGCATTCTCTTAAATTAGGATTTCCTTAATATAGTTATAATTAGTGGGTTATATCGAGCGTGGTTTAATATAAATAAATAATTACATATTCGTGCTATATCGGGATACAATATAACATGTACGCTAACGGGTTTAGACATTATGATATTTACCAAAAATATTCTGATAATATTTTTGATAATCGAAGGATTGTTATTGTAATATTAAGACTCTAAAGGGGGTATAATATTAATAGACAAACTACAACACTGCATTTGTCGTCAGTTTTTTGTAACAACACTAACTATTATTGCATGTAACCGGTGGCTCTTCGGTGCACTGACCGATGGTTTACCATGACCAAAAACGACGCTTCAGTAGTATATATACTACTCGCTACAATCAATTTAACCTAATATACCACTATATACATTCTAATCAGCCGTCATAAACCAATAATTCATCAATGGCATATTCTAGCAAACCAATCCTCAACAAAATCAAGGATATCACCGGAGAGACTGAGATAAGCAAGTGTGTTAGCTTCTATATTGATCAGATGAAAACTCAAGAATAGATATTTGCTAATGTGTTGAGCACTCAGTTTGATAATCTCAAGGCTACAGTTGCAAATACTTGTATGTTTGTTGGTGAACTGGAACATGAGCTGGAGACTGATGAGGTGGTTGATGCTATTGAATCGTTGAAGGAGCTTTGTGAGATTAAAAGTAAGATGATGGCTTCAATTGGGGGATGCTGGCAAAGGCTAAACACTCAATAAGCCAGAAAGATGGGTACGTAAGCTTCATGGCTCTCCACGATGAATAGGTCTCTGGCAATGGGTTACTTTGTCTTTTGGGTTTTGTAAAATGGCAGATAATATGTCTTTTCTTTTAGTATCTTTATGTAATTGTGCACTAAATCTATGAAGCTTGTGATATGATGATGCAACATTATGTTTTGGGTATAATGAAATCAAAGTTATTATGAAGCTTTAATTAATATGACGTCTTTAAATTATTAGTTATCTAATATAGATTTGTGTGTTTGATTATCATATCAGATATTTTCTCATAGGTGCGATAATTATAACAATACAAAAACCGCCTAAATTGGTATTAGAACATATGTGGACTATTTGTAAGCAATTTATTTAAAAAGTTTTATTGAGGGTCAAGTTTATGCATAATGCATTACATTGAACAGCTGGTAATGCGATTAAATGTTTGCTACATGCCTATCCTTTATTTTTAGCATCAGTTTTCTTGACACACATAGCACGATTGGTAGCAACATCTCATCTGTTGGAGATACTGTCTGCAATAAGCAGGATGCTTGTGTATGTTAGCGCAAGTAACATTTGATATTTTTCCCATGAAAGTTGATGTTAGTTATCGTAACCCAGGAAAAATCATGAGCACTCGATAAGATTACCTTTTAGCCGTATCAGACAATATGTGGGTTAACTTTAATGATAGCGTGTCTAGTAGAATTTAGAATAAACATGTCATTCCATAATTTTGTTTTTATCAGCTTTGGCGGGAAAAGATTTCTCAAATGTGTCATTCCACCGACTCATTATCTAACAAAACACCCACCGCCTCAATCTTTTCATCCAGTGCGTGGTTTCCACCAAAGGCAATGTAACGGCGTACAATGACTTTATGTAGTTTTAGGTATGCTGTCAAGACTTGCAACATTCGTATAATTTAGAATAAACATGTCAAAAGTTCATTTTCAGGACATTAACTTATGTATTATGTATGTAAAACTTCTGTAGTGAAAAAGGGTAGCGTACGAGAAAAAAATGAAGGACCTGCAATTAAAAAAGTGAACGAGTATGATGCATTTTACTTCCAAGATATCCCTGACATGATCAGCATGAAATACCCATGAAAATGAGCAAATCTGTTATGCTTTTTCAGATTCCAGATATTACATGAATCACAATCTCATGGAGAAGAAAGTAAAGCAGTATGTCGAAGTGGGGGGCAAATTTTTTTTATTGAGAGCACCGACGATGCTCCTTGACTGGAATTTAATGTGTGATGGGGGGCGATCTGATTTTCGAGTGGGATGCATTTAAAAAAACGCTGAAAAAGAACAAATACAATGTAATCTCAAAATTAAGAACAAATACTATATGTTTAGGAAAACATGAAGAGTTCGAGTTTTGTTTAAGCGTCTTTGGTGTTTCCGGATTTAAGTATTACTACATTTAGCTCTAATTCCAGAGTTTGGATTTGTGTACTCTGTAAGATAATCTTATTAGTTCATATTTGGTATTACAAGTAAGCAGTTTGGGTGTTTCGGGTTTATAAGCAAGTGGAATAAGTTAACTAATACTAACGGCATCGGATGTGTTAGGGCTTGTTTACTTTTTCAAGTGGGGTCATATTAGCCTTTTAATTACGCGTTTTTTATGGAACAAGTGGTTGAAAAATATTTGGACTCACAACTCTTCCCGGGGCACAAAAAGAAAAAGAAACGTCCCTTTGTTAAGGGTATCGATGGCCTTGCCCTTAGGCTACCCGCAACGCACCGGGATCTTCTCGGTCGAGTCTCGGTCGTGACCGAGTCGCTGCGTTGCGGCGATCCGGTCGCCGGTCTTGGTCGGGGGCAAATCGACCCTGGTCACGATCTAATTCAAATGTGCGTTTGTGTTTGTGTAAAAAAAAAAACAGGGTTTGTTTGTGTTTAAAAAAAAAATTTAATATAAAATTTATACTATATATAGTAAAAAGAAATGTAAAAATCTTGTATTCGAAAGTTAAAAATTTATTCAATACTAATAAAACTTGAAAATACTGAAATACAATAGGAAATGCAATACGATACTAAAATAAAATTACATAATACGATTAGTCAGTTCCCGGATCCGAATCCGATAACCGACCACAAGGAAACTCCCAACACAATGTTTCTTCTTCATCTTCTTCCGCCATAATTTGCGCCTCCAGCTCCCTTCTTTCCCTTTCTTCTTCTTCCTGAGTTTGTCTCAACACTTTTTGATCTAGGTATTCTTGATACACCTCATTGTCAGTCATTCTGCCATCTGTGTCGTTTGGAATTGGAAAGGGTAGATCGGGCGACTCATTTCTTCTTCGGTGTTGTTGCGACGAAGGACCGATATGAGTTGTTTGATATCGGGACGAAGAACCAAAGTTATTCAACCATTTAGTATTTTCTTCAATTCTAGCCTCCAATTTTGTCGACTTTCTACACAAAGATCTCCGGAGGCTGAAATCCAAATCAGCTTGCTTACTAAGATACGTGTCGATAAACTGACGCTCCTGTGGGGAGAGATCACGGCATTTCTTACATGCCGAGCTCAATTCCGTATTCTCTTCGGACGCAGCATCGAAATCATCACCTAACTTCGTAAGCTCCTCGTAACGGCGTTGTTGTTGAATTATTTGTCTCTTAATTATAGCCTTAATCTCGGCTTCGGTATGTGGGAATGAGCATGCCATTTTTGATTTCTGAATGTGTGTGTGAAAAAACAGAGTTGTGTGTGAAAAAACTGTGTGTGAAAATGTGGTATTTATAAAGAGAAAATAATGATTTAATTTTTTTTTTACTAGGTCGCACTAGGTCGCCGGGTTGTGGCAAATAGGTCGCACTAGGTCGCCGACCGAAAAAACTAGGTCGCGACCTTCATGCGTTGTCGGTAGCCTTAAAGATAGAATATATAATCATGTTTCATGAAAGATAACTGTACAACAAAGTTGGTAATGGAGATTACGCTCAATACTTTTATGCCTGCAATTTAGCTAAAACCGCATAATGTTTTTGCACGGATGTAATGAGTCCATAATTATACAAGAAATAGCTACATGAACAAGTGGATCCACTGTTTCAAGGACGCCCGTTATATAATTACCCAACAAATACAGTCCATGTAACATCTTGTAGATCAGTAGATGTATTTAGCCAATCTTGTAAAGTATTCAATCAAGCATAAATATTTTTGAAAACTAAACAAAGCAACAAGAGAAATGATATATCTTCAACTTGTTTATTCTTTGCTAGTCTTTTTAATCAAGTTTGATGCGTACGAGTAAAATGTAACTCAAACCAACCCATTAAGTGATGGGTCCAAATTTCGAACTATATTCAGATGACAATTGATTAGTTTCTGGGTCTGAGAATAGTGACATTTGTGTGGCAGGATGAGCATAATTCTTGCCCAATTTGTCGGCATGAATTACGAACTGAAACTGATGACCATGAATATGAAAGTCGAAAGGAAAGAGAGAAAGAAGCAGAAGAAGAGAGGAAAGGAGCTGCAAATGCAGTCCGCGAAGGCGAATATATGTATGTATAGGCTAAATAAAGTACTTGTGATTCTTTTCATACGAAACTATGTTACCTTTCATAGTTAAATATTGTTGGTTATACATACAAGGTTATATTTTCAGTTACAGTTCATGCTTGTGCTAGACATGTGTGTATGTTTTGTCGTTTCGTTTATGGGGATGTTGGTTTACCGCAAGAGTGTATGTATTTAGCTGTCATACCTCTACTGATATATTTTTCTACAAATATGATAGTTATGTCTCATGGATTAAACTTCTGATACACCCTTGTAACTGATACTTGGCTTGACATGAATGTGAAAATCAAGTTTAAAGTACAGTACCGTCATTTAGCAACATTAACCTGTTGAATGACATGTTTTGATTTTTATAAATACCTGTTCAGTTGCTTTAGATAGAATCATATATAGTTTAACATTAATGCTGCTGTTTGACGAGTTTATTGAGTAGTTAGGGTGAGCATCGGGTCAGAACCGACACGAACAGGCAAAAACCAAAATCGTCCCGAAAACCGAATTAAGGAAAATCTCTGACCGAGAACCAAATTGATTATACCTATATAAACCATAAACCGAAATCTAACCGGATAAGTCGGTTCGGTTCGATTTATGTGCTTCGAACCAGCTAAGTGTGGGTTTTTATCCAAACTGATCAAACCGAAAAAATATAGAAAACTAAATATCAAACCGAATAAGCTCGGTATTCAACCATAAATCATGACATTTATAGTTGATCATATGAAAAACAAATCAAAGATTCCCGTATTTAAGAGTATGAAAAAGAATTATATAAATGACTAATGTAACTTCCCCTGGTTACCAGTGGCGGAACCAGGAAAATAGAATGTGGGAGGCAAAATTTTTTTTTTTACAATAACAATAAAATACGGAGGAAAAAATTATGATCGTAATGATAAATCGGGTATTTTTACCTATACATGAAGAATTTGTACAGTTTAAAAGAGTTGAATTTTGGATTTTAATATGTGAGTGGGGGGCGATATGAGTTTTAAGTGGGGGGCACTTTCGAAAAATGATCAAAATCTCACTAAAATCTCGTCATTTTCGGCTAGTTATGGGGGGCGCTGCCACCCCATACCAACAAAGTGCATCCGCCCCTGCTGGTTACTATCCAGCGAAACCACCGCCAAGGCAACGGGCTTGGCAGAATCAGCGGGGAAAGAAGACCCTGTTGAGCTTGACTCTAGTCCGACTTTGTGAAATGACTTGAGAGGTGTAGTATAAGTGGGAGCGCTCGGACGAAATTGAAATACCACTACTTTTAATGTTATTTTACTTATTCCGTGAATCGGAAACGGGGCTATGCCCCTTTTTTTGGTCCCAATGCTCGCTTCGACGGGTCGATCCCGGCGGAAGACATTGTCAGATGGGGAGTTTGGCTGGGACGGCACATTTGTTTTTATGAAATCAGAATCACATTAAGGTTTCAGGAATTGGGAATTTGGACAAAATTTGATTAACAAGGTTTCAGGAATTGGGAATTAAACTACACAAGAGAATTAGGACACCTGGCATTTTGCCTTCTAACTTCTAAGCATATGTTTCCACCAATTTTATATCATTAAACTCAAATAAACGATTAGAATATGAAGAAAATCCACCACTAAAATAAACGATTATAACATTTTCAATTCTCATACATATATAATGAAGAAAATCCACCACTAAAATATTAGCAAAATATATTTGTAGCAAAACCTCAAGTGGGATATTTGTCTTTCAAATCTTTCTTTTTTTAGTAATGTATAATTGAATTAAAATTTTAAATTTAAGTATTTTTAATTAAAAAAGTTTGAATATTTCCGAAATTAGAAAAAAAAACGTAACTATCCGTTTTTGTTTTGTCAGAAAAAGAAATTGAACATGAAAGTATAAGTGTTTAAAATAAAAAGAAAAAAACTTGAAAAAAGTGGAAATATCTTCATAAAAATTAGTGTCAAATATGAAGAAAGAAAACTTCCTGCCTATTTTGTAAATAACAATTAACATATAGACTTTATGTAACAAAAACTTGATCCTTATTTGATTCCAAGTATAATTGAACCCAAATAATTATAAAAGACGTCTCAGAAATCAACACCACTTTATATCTTATATGATATACATTGATCATCATCACAAACAAATCAAATCATCATGAACGTTCAATCTTAATTCTTTGACAAAAAAATATGAGAACCCAACATATGCTAAACCAAAAGAAGAATTTGAGATTTGGGTTATCATGGCGTCCGTGTTTGAAGATCCGGGGGATTAGGAGAAAAATGGGTTAGTGAGTTTGGATACGACTGCAATAGTGACACTTGCATCGAGGTTAAGATCTATTGTTAATCACTCACCTTTTTCTAAACTGTTTTATTGTTACTTATGTTATGTTGTTGTATTGTGTTTATTTTGATGTGAATCAGATCAGTTATGTATACTATAGTTGTAGTTAATTGTTAGTTTGAATCTATAGGCGACGTCAAGATTTGTCGATTTTTATTTGTTTTGATGTTGATGTGAAACCTATTGTGTTTGAGTTTAATGTGAAGCAAATTATACCCGATGATTCTTATGTTATGTATCATCAAACTCATGAATCCATTTATTTTTTGAATAAATTTAAAGGCAAGTGTTTATGCAGTTTTATTTGCCGCACTAACCAAGTTGTTTGATGGCTTGATCTACCATGAGGTTATTAAATTGTTCTTTTTGGAACTGTACGCGTGGAGAATATAGCCATTTAGTTGCAATCATGATTGTATTAGGGTTAGGTATGTGCGCTTGTGACAAGTGATAGGCTGACAAGGGATAATTAATTTTTGAGAAAGATGGTGAAAGCACGTTAGAAATCAATATTGGTTAACCAATGTGGGGTAAAATTTGAGATTATATATCGCATATAAGATGTAGGCAGTAGCCAAGAAAATGCAACCCCAAAAGTATATATTTTCATACATATTAGAACCAACCTTGTTAGATGCCGTTGTGTGTTGCAATCGTAGCACAATATGAACCAACCTTTTGTACATCATGATAGCGCATTGTGAATTTATTATAGGTGATATTGTTGACATGTAGGGTTACATAGGACCAAATTGCCCAATTTCTAGGCGGTACAAGTAACCAATGCTTAATAAGTGCAGCCAAGAATATGATCAGAGGTGAAACTTTAAGTGTAATATTTGATTTTTTTTAAGAAAACTACTTCATCATGTTTTCCAACTTCAGTCTTCAAGAATACCACTTAATTAAGCTATTCAATAATTAATAATGGGAAGCCCTCACACGACATCATGGTTTGCTCATCACGGCTTGGACAAAGGCAATTATATTTGCTGATCGTGAGTCGGTGATCATCGGGTGCAGTTTATCTTTTATATAATTGCGGAAGCATTGTTGATCACGGATTGCTAATTTAGTTGGAAAATTGTTTATGCATATGTGATGCTATGAAGCAATTTAAATTGATGCAAGTTCTTTTAGATAGGTAAATCTTTAAAACAACAATTTGGTAGTCATGTTCAAATAGTTGAAGATCTTTCTACTAATGAGGTTATGAAAAATCTGCTTATATGTTTGCATTGAAAATGACCAAATGAGAAGATATAAAGTTTCCACTAAAGGTCTCATTGCATCTTTTAAATGGTCCATGTACAATTACATTAGCCAGACTTTGATTTAACTTTATTACCAACATTACTCTTTTATAACGTCTCTATAAAAGTTTATTATTACTAAGATTCAGTTATTTTATTTTTTTTTATTTTTTAATGCTTTAGTAAGATGGTTTAGTAATATTCACTGGAAGAAATATCTTTCATGATCCTAAAGAATTTGAAAGAGGTTGTTGAAGCATATCTTGCAACAAGTCACTACTGCAGTCATTATTGTTCCTGTCTTTTTTAGTGATAAACAAAGGCAGACAACAAAGGATGTTGGTACACTTGTTGGATTCCATTTCATGCGCTTGATTAACGAGCCAACGTCAGCTGCAATTGCATATGGTCTAGACTAGAGTGCTGACACAAAAGGTAGAAAAGAGAGAACTATTTTCATATTTTATTTTGGTGGTGGGACGTTTGATGCGTTTATTCTGAATATCAACAAGGAAGGAGCCATTAGTGTTAAAGTAGTAGGCGGTGACTATGTTTAATATATGGCTGAACATAGATTACTACGGGTGTCAGTCACGTCAACGTTTAACAAATTGACAACGGAATAGGTGTGTTATTGCCTACCTGTAGAGATGGTACGTTGCTCTCGAATAATTGATACTTTTTGAAAATAAATAAGCACAAGGGGTGGCAAGGGCCGGGTGAAAATGGGTTATGTTCATTAGTTTTTATCAGGTGGTAACATTATAGGTTACAACATGGGGGGTTGGATATGTTGGTCATAGGACACTTTTGGTAATTATGGGATTAAGGATTTGAGTCTCCTAGAAACACTTGAAGTTCTTTTTATAAATATTTGCGTGTCAAAAATACCAAATAGCATATTCTAATATTAAGACAGTTGATTTAAAAGGTATAATACATTAAAAAAATTACACTTTGTTAACTTACAACAAGTTTGACCCATTAATATATATATTATACGTGGAAGGAAACAGCGTCGTTTTAGTTTTGTCCTTGTCGTTTCGCTTTGTACTATTTGTCGTTTAAAATAACAACCAAATAAAAGCAGTCAACTCCTAATACAGTACTACACGACCAGATTATAATATATACTGTATTTTGAAAAAGTGACAGAGAGGTATCAGTTGGAAAATGAAGTTTCATTTTGTAGGGTTCATTTAGCATAATAATGTATTAATTACTATTATAGCCTTTTTATTTAACTTCAATTTGGCTCAACTTTTTTCATAGTAGGTCTATTTTAGTCATATTACATGTTTACTTGGATAATAATTTATTTTGACAAACACACAAAAAAAAATTATCTAATTATTGCATATTAAACACCATAATTAAATCCAAACACTATATTTTAAAATCACATTTTACAACCACTGATTATTTGATTATTCGTTTACAAAACGGATAATCTATTTTGAATAAACAACCCCAAACACCCCCTAAATCTAATCTTAAAAGACGTTATAAACCCCCACAAACTGTCGTTTTGTTCAATCCCATTTGTCGTTTGGAAACACCAAAACGCATGGCCCATGATGTGAAAAAAAACTATTAAAAAATTAACCCCTCACACTGTAACACCCCATTTTGATAAATGAAATGTCACGCGTGATTATGGCGTGTCATCAAAGCATACAAGGATAAATGTATAAAACATTACATGACCATAAAGGAAATACCGGAATCAAACATCAGTACCCCAAAAGTAGAACTCATCACACACAAACATACGTACTGTAAATGAAAAGACTAAACAATGTCCATGGAAATGAGTATCAAAGTATAAATAAATGCATAAAGTATAGAAGGCTAGGAAGCTTCCAATCCATATGCACGTACGCTTAAAGTCTACGAGCGTCCCTGAGTACCTGCCATTTTGGGAACATGAAAAGGAAAACGGCTGAGCATAACGCTCAGTGCACGGATATACAAGTAAAGCATGAATAATATAAGCATATAAGCATGAAGCAGCGGAAAAGACTAAGTCCTGGATAACCTGGTTATATCTTAGTAAAACTGGTTATATCTTAAAGTTCTTTCTAGGAATTCAAGTTCACCAATCCCCAAGTGGTATCTTTATTAACCAAGCTAAGTACTGTCAAGAGATAATCAAAAAGCATGGTATGACCTCATGTGGCCACGTTAGGACACCTTTATCAACCACATCCCTAGATGCTAATTTGGAGGGAGATGCCATAGATCAAATGAAATATCGTTCTATGATAGGCTCCCTCATGTACTTAGTAGCAAGCCGACCAGATATATCACATGCTACGTGTTATTGTGTACGATATCAAGCACGACCCACTAAAAAGCACCTCAAGGAGGTTAAACGGATCTTTCGGTGCCTCAAGAATACCATTCATTTGGGACTCTGGTATCCGAGGGAAACCGGTTGCTTTCTAACGGCCTATTCAGATTCTGATCATGCAGGGTGTCTTGATGCACGAAAAAGTACTTCTGGTGGTGCACAATTTCTAGGTCAAGATAAGCTCGTGGGATGGTCTTCCAAGAAGCAGGATTGCACGCCACTGTCATCATCCGAAACGGAGTTTGTGTCTCTTTCTGCGTGTTGTGCTCAAGTTCTTTGGATGAGAACATAACTCACGGATTATGGCTTCCACTTTGATAAAGTACCTATGTACTGTGACTCAAAGTCCGCAATAGCCATCTCCTACAATCCGGTACAGCATTCCCGCACGGAGCACATTGATGTCAGATATCACTTCATCAAGGAACAAGTTAAAAGGGGTATCATTGAATTATACTTTGTTGGAACTGATTACCAATTAGCTGTCTTGTTTAATAAATCTCATTCGAAAGAGAGGTTTGCGTATCTAGTTAGGTAAATTGGTATGAGATGTTTGACTCTACCAGAACTGGAGATTCTGGCAAAGAAGCCTGCTTGATTCATCTATCAAACATCTACATATAAATATTAATGAAAAAGCAAAATACAAAATTAAAAATCTTTGAAAATCCAAAATATTCTTCTCGACATGTCTTTCAGTATCGATAATATGAACGTGCCTAGAAATGTCGCTCAATAATGACACGGGTGTGTACATAAAGCTCGAATGAAAGTTGTAAATATTTTTCCAAACATGTCATTTCTATTTTTTAATAAAGGAAAATGTCTACTTTGGACAACTTTTCCTACAACGGGTAGAGCAATCTATCTTGGGTTGAGCTTGTCCCAAAACATTCAACGTTTTGAGCTCAACACAATGGCTTGTAATCACTTTCGGATTGCAACCCGGTTCTATATTCACGGGGGAGTGTGCGATTTAGTGCTCTTACCCTCAGCAAAAGAAGAGAAATCTTCTTACACTTGAGTGGATTTGTCAAGACATTCAAAGTCTATGAACTCAAGTTTATGCTTTATAAAATTAGCTGGATTATTAAGCTAATTTTATAAGCTTAAGTGTTTACTGATTAATATCCTAAGTCATGTAATTAAATAGTATAGTTTATTATTTATTTCATGTAAATTAAATAAACTATAGGTTAAAATATTTAATTAAATATAACATGATTTAACTAAATAAAGGTAAAAATACTTAGGTTAAAACATGTATTATTATCTATTAATAATATAACCTAAGTCATGCAAATTAATTAATTATAAGTCATGATTTTAATAATTAATTAATTATATAATCTAATTAAATGATAAATTACTTAGGTTAAAATTCATGTATTAATAATAATATTAATAACATAAGTCATGTATAAATTAAATTAATCATGTACATGTTTTAATTAATTTAATTTAAATCTTGTTAAAATAAACTTGTAAAAATAATTAACCTTGTAAAAACAACCCATGAACCGAACCCGTGTTTTAATCTAAACATGTGTGAACCGGACCGGTTTTAACCCGTGAACTGGCAACCAACGCACCCTTGACTTGGCTAGCCGCCGGCTAGCATGAGTTCCCACCGGCTAGTCGGTGTTCCCCCTGATGCCATGGCCTTCGTTCCCCCTGCTTTCCTTATTTAGCCACCGGCTTAGGCCGGTGGTGGTTCTTTGTTTTAGCCGAGACCCACCCGACAACAACCATACCCCGACCAAGGTCGGGGTCCCTTTTCTCCTGCTGCCGAGACACAAGACCACCACACCGAGACCTTGAGGTCTCGGTTGGTGCGAATCAGATCAAGCCGAGACCACCTTGGGGCTCGGTTTCTTGCGTCGGCCACAAACAAACACCCCTTAAACCCTTAATTAATTTTACCCCCATTATTAATTAACATGTGTTTACTTGTTTTTAAAACATTCATGATTTCATGTGATTAATTAATCAAGATCATAAAAAGAAAAGAGGTTTAGGGTTTACCGATTACGTGAATCAAAGGAGGATGAACACACTAACAACCTTGCAATAAATCAACACCAAAAATCAATCAAACACACCTTGTGTGTGTGTTCTACCCGGCGGCCAAGGAGAGGAAGAAAAGAGATTAGGGTTTTTCTTGATTTCTAATTTTTGTTATTATGAAACTAAGTTTTCCCTTTTTCCTTGTTTAGTAAAATTTGCATGGGCTTGGCCCTTGTTTCTTGTCTTGTCCGCGGTAAGGGGGCCCACAAGGGGTAACCCGAATGTTTTTCCGTTTCTAATATTTAGTGTGTTCTCGTGTTCGTGTTTTACGTGATTAAATAGTTATCGTTCGTGTATTATTATATTTATTCATGATCGTAATAAATATACATAAATACGTATTACCAAGCTCGTGATTATTTACGTTCATAATTTCATGTTCGTATGTTCGTGATTATAGTTATTATTAAAATAATTATCGTGTCTTAATACGTAATAAATACTTATCGTGTTATAACACGTACGTAATACTTGTAATTCTTGTTCGTGAAACGTAAACATGCTATAAAAGGAAAGTTCTAATCATGTACGTACGATCATAAGGGTACTATTCATGGTAAAAGCATGCGGGTTTTACAACTCTTCCCCCCTAAAAGAATAATGCGTCCCCGAATTATAGATAAAGTAAACTGGAAAAGAAGAACATACCCGAATTCAAAATATGAAATGAGGGTAAGAAGCCCGGATAGACTCCTCTGTTTCCCAAATGGCTTCCTGCTCGGTATGATCCCTCCAAAGGATTTTGATGAATGGAATCGTCTTCCTTCTCATGACTCGTTCTTGTTTGTCAAGAACTCGTTCGAGTTCTTCTATGAAAGTGAGATCTTCACGAATCTGTTCCAGTAGATACTGAACCATGTGAAGGGGATGATACTTGTACACTCTGAGTAAGGACACATGAAACACATCGTGAACATGAGAAAGCTGTGGAGGTAACGCTAAATGGTAAGATACTTCACCGACTCGTTCAATGACATCAAACGATCCGATAAATCGAGGATTGAGCTTCCCTTTTATTCCAAAACGTCCAACACCACGTGCCGGAGAAACTTTAAGGAAAACGTGATCTCCTACGTTAAAATGTAAGTCCTTACGGTGCTTGTCTGCATAACTCTTTTGACGTGACTGTGCTTCTTGCAGTTTCTGCTTAGCTACTGCGACCTTCTCATTAGTCAGCTCTATCATTTCTGGTCCTTCAAGTGTTCGCTCACCAACCTGATCCCAGCAGATTGGGGCGCGACACTTTCTGCCATACAACAACTCGAAAGGAGCACACTTGATACTTGCGTGCCAACTGTTGTTGTATGCAAACTCCACCAAACAGATATAATCGTCTCAATCACCCGTCCATTCCAACACACATGACCTCAACATGTCTTCCAATGTCTGAATTGTACGCTCTGACTGCCCGTCTGTTTGAGGATGAAAAGCCGTGCTAAGCTTAAGTTGTGTACCCCAAGCTTTCTTCAGACTTCTCCAGAATCGCGAAGTGAAACGAGGATCTCTGTCTGAGACGATGCTGAATGGAGCACCGTGAAGTCTCATGATCTCCCTTCTATAAGTATCAGCGAGTTTACTGACCGAATCTTCCTTGCGGATCGGTAAGAAATGAGCTAATTTGGTAAGTCGATCAACGATAACCCAAATTGCATCATGCTTCTTCTTTCTCGACGGAAGACCAGTAACAAAATCAATGGTGATTTTGTCCCACTTCCACTCTAGAATATCTAACGGTTGAAGAAGACCGCCAGATCACTGATGCTCGATCTTAACCTACTGGTAGGTAAGACATTTGGAGACGTAAGTAGCAACATCCTGTTTCATACCACTCCACCAAAAATACTGCTTGATGTCATGGTACATCTTGGTCGAACCAGGATGGATAGAGAATGGGGAGCTATGAGCCTCAGCTAACAATGATTCCCAGAGTTCTTGATCATCATGAACACAAAGTCTCGTGCCCTGCCATAAGATACCATATGCATCTACTCGAAATTCTGTCTGCTTCTCTAAATTCTGAATTGTCGCCCAGATTTCTCCATCATCTTTCTGAGCTTCCTTGATCTTAGAGAGTAACTCGGGTTCCACTCTAAGATTAGCCCAGTAACCGTGTTATCCACGTACCATGATCTCTATGTCTAGTCGCTCTAAGTCTCTTATGATTTCCTCCTCAATTTTAATGCCGTTTATCATTCTGGACTTTCTGCTAAGTGCATCTGCCACTACATTCGCCTTGCCGGGATGATATTACAGATTAATGTCATAATCCTTCAACAACTCTAACCATCTCCTCTATCTCATGTTCAATTCACGCTGAATGAAGATATACTTCAAGCTCTTGTGGTCCGTGAAAATGTCACATGATTCTCCATACAAGCAGTGCCTCCATATCTTCATTGCAAACACGACTGCTGTAAGTTCTAAGTCGTGCGTAGGGTAATTTTCCTCATAAGGCTTAAGCTGCCATGAAGCGTACGCGATCACTTTCCCATTTTGCATGAGAACACAGCCAAGTCCCTTCCCTGATGCATCACTGTAGATCTGAAATCCACTTGTACCAGATGGGAGAGTAAGAATCGGTGCAGATACTAACTTCTGCTTTTGGTCTTCAAAGCTCTTCTCTCGTTCTTCAGTCCAGACGAATTTCTCCCCTTTCCGCATCAGTTTGGTCAATGGTAGTGCTAAGCGGGAAAAGTTCTCCACGAACCTACGGTAATAACCAGCTAATCCTAGGAAACTGCGGACTTCAGTCGCTGATGTCGGCCTTGGCCACTTGGTAATAGCCTCAACCTTCGCTGGATCCATCGTGATTCCTTCTGCTGATACAATGTGACCTAAGAATGCCACCTTGTCTAACCAGAAATTACACTTGGAGAATTTAGCATACAACTGCTTCTAGCGAAGAATCTGTAGTACTGTACAAAGATGGTCTTCGTGTTCCTCCTTGGACTTAGAGAAAATCAGGATACCGTCAATAAAGACAATAACGAACTTGTCCATAAATTCATGGAAGATTCTGTTCATCAAATCCATGAACACTGCTGGAGCATTGGTAAGGCCAAATGGCATGAATACAAATTCGTAGTGGTCATAGCGTGTACGGAAAGCAGTCTTGGTGATGTCCTGCTCCTTAACCCGTAGCTAATGACAGCCCGACCTAAGATCAATCTTGGAGAAATGTTTGGCCCCTTGTAGTTGGTCAAACAGATCATCTATACGTGGTAGTGGATACCTATTCCTGATGGTAATCTTGTTGAGCTCGCGATAGTCTATGCAAAGACGCATACTGTCGTCCTTCTTCTTAACGAATAAGACCGGTGCGCCCCATGGAGATGTGCTCGGTCGAATAAAGCCTCATTCCAGAAGTTCTTGCAATTGATCCTTCAGCTCCTTCAACTCTATGGGAGCCATGCGATAAGGAGCCTTGGAAATCGGCTCAGCTCCTGGGATGAGCTCGATATTAAATTCTACTTCACGTGCAGGTGGTATGCCCGGAAGTTCTTCTGGAAACACATCTGGAAATTCTGACACTATCGGCTGATTCTGAATTGATGGGGATTCAGCATCCATGTCATGAACAATAGCTAGATAACCCTCACAACCATGTGAAAGTAATGCACGTGCTTGCAGGGTTGATATGATTTGTACAGACCTTCCGGGTACGAACCCGTTGTGAATGTACTCTGGCGCATTAACATCACCGAAGATGACTCGATATGAATGGCAATATATGGTAGCATGATGCTTGGATAGCCAATCCATGCCCAAAATCATGTCAAAATCATTCATATTCAGCGGAAGTGCGTCAACAGGACGAACCTTATCGTCAAACTTTAGGGGAAGGCTCTTATACACATGGGTTATGCGTACAGAGTCTCTCAAAGGCGTGGAAATACTTAGTATATTCTCTAGTGGCATGGGGAGTATCCTAACATTCTTGGCATAAGCAGTATAAATGACCGAGTGAGTAGCACCCGTATCAAACAGAACACATGCAGCTTGACCATACATATACAAGATTCCAGTGATGGTACCTATAGACTTGTTGGCCTGATCACGAGATGTCGTGTAAACGCGTCCACTGGTAGGAGGCGGCTTGGTATCAACATGTCTCGATGTACCCTCCATCTCGCCCTTGCAGAAATCCTTCATGCGATGGCCAGGAAGACCACACTTGTAGAATGCGTCGTTGTCGCGGCGACATGGCCGTGGGTGCCTACGATGGCAAGTAGAGCAAAGAGGATGAGTATATCCTCCAACAGGTGTCCTGACTGGCTGAGAGCCTGATAAAACAATATACATGAGACATGATAATAGGTACAAAGGACAATGCGGATAATCATAAGATTGAATACCGGTGATAGCTGGACGGTTAGGCTGTGAACCTCTCAGGTTCTGGTCCCTCCCGTTACCATGATTCCTGGTAGAAGATTTGCTAATGTGTCAGAATTAAGAATTATAACATGTAATCATAAGAAAATAAGTAAGTATAAGGACCTGCTGTTATTGGAGTGTCCAGCGTTGTTACGGTAATTATCATTACCGCCACGCCTATCCGTAGCAGAACGGTCGTGAGTCTGACCGTTTCCCTTGGGCTGATTAGGTTGTTTCTGAGTAGCCGGTTGAGACCGGTCCCCAGTCTTCTGCCTGGAAGATACAATTTAAAGAGATGAAATATTGACATATACTGAAAGAATACGGATTGGTCACCGTTTGAATACGAATGTTTACCTCTTATCGGGTCTCTCTGCTTCCCCGAACTCATCTCTTTCCTGCAGCATTTCCAGCTTACGTGCTGCATCGGCCACTTGTGCTACCATGTTGAACGTACCACACACCAAGTTGTTTGCGACCGATGTACGAAGAGCCCACCTGAAGTGGTGTGCTTGCTCTTCAGGAGTACCTGCTGCTGCACCAAGGAAACCAGCCAAGCGAAGAAAGCGCTGCATGAACTCGTTGCTATTCTCCCCAGCTCTCTGTCAGATCCCATGGTACTCTCTCTTCAGCTTGTCCTGCTCAGCCGTGGGAAAGAAATGTTCCATTACCCTATCCCTGAACTGAGCCCAAGTCAAACTAGCCACCCAATCATCACCTCCCTCAGACTGCTTCAGTGCTATCCACCATGCTAACACATCACCTTCGAACCGGTAGCATGCCAATCTCGACTTGAAGACGGGGTCACAACCCATAGCATCGAAGATCTTCTCAATGTGAGCCAACCAGCCTTCAGCTTCACTGGGGCTATCTGTTCTCTCGAAAGCTCGAGGCGGAGCTTATTGAATCTCTCCAGCCATGTGACCAATGTTGCTGGAGGAGGAGGAGGTACTGGGTGTTGTTGTTGGTTGCTGGCAGCTTGAACCTCAGCCCTGATTTCGTTCCTCAGCTGAGGAAGCATAGCTTGCATTGCAACTTGGATTGCTGCATTGAGTTGTTCCTGCTCGCGTGTGAGAACCATCTGACAGTATAACATAAAATACATGATTAAACTGATTAAAACATAAACTATATACATGAAAAAAATTATACCAATAAATCATGAGAAAAAATTTATGCAGGAAAAACTAGTACATGAATGCATGATGCAGTTTTATGAAAACCTTTGTATGCGCGAGAGTGAACGCCTATGGTCAGTTCACTCAAAACAAAAGACATGGCGAGGGGACGCCAATGGGTCGGTCCCAAATTTAAAAGTTTCGATAAAACACATGCGACTAAATAGGGCCAGTCCTGTACCAACCATTACTTAGTCATAAACCTGCGACCATGACATATATATGTATGCATGAAAATGATGAATGCATGAAAACCGACTGTCAGTTTTAGGAAGACCATAATGACTACCCACTAATCACAGGTCGTGTTTTGAGAGCCTACAGGTCGAAGCCTTGGGCTCTGATAGCATAATTGTAACACCCCATTTTGATAAATGTAATGTCACGTGTGATTATGGCGTGTCATCAAAGCATACAAGGATAAATGTATAAAACATTATATGACCATAAAGGAAATACTGGAATCAAACATCGGTACCCCAAAAGTAGAACTCATCACACACAAACATACGTACTGTAAATGAAAGGACTAAACAATGTCCATGGAAATGAGTATCAAAGTATAATGAAATGCATAAAGTAAAGAAGGCTAGGAAGCTTCCAATCCATTGCACGTACGCTTAAAGTCTACGAGCGTCCCTAAGTACCTGCCATTTTGGGAACATGAAAAGGAAAACGACTGAGCATAACGCTCAGTGCACGGATATACAAGTAAAGCATGAATAATATAAGCATATAAGCATGAAGCAGCGGAAAAGACTAAGTCCTGGATAACTTGGTTATATCTTAGTAAAACTGGTTTTATAGTTTGAAAAGCCTTATGTTTATCTTGTAAAAACTGTTTAACATATTTACCATTAGCCAATACAGGTCATGAATTATCCACGTGCATGAATACTTGGAGGGGTGACCTCGTCATGCAAATTATAGGGGTTGCCTCTAATTTAATATACTGGTTTTGGGTAGGAGGGATCAGCTCCTTGTGAAGGATGCAAGGCACACACCACATTCACCTGAATAATCTGCTGAAAACATGTAAATTAGGATGCACCCATGCGCCCCACCTGATAATAATAATATGGCCAAAAGCTGAAAGGGACGCCACGAGCTATCACTCCGTCGTGGTGGAGTCATAACACTGGTGCCTCTAGTGTTATGGTTATGGTACCTCCCTAACTAGGTGAAACTGGTCATGCATGTATATGGATTTAGGTATTCTAATTAAACATAAGCAATTCAAAAACATATAAAACATATACTAGGGAAAACAGTTGGCTGCATACGCGGAATCCTTATAAGGAAGAATGTCCATACTGAAAGGACGGAGAATCCGTACCTTGTGTCCAGTGAACGAAGAAGACGAACGGAAGAGAGTCCTACTTCGGTATCACTAATGCTACATAAATACATACGTGTATAAGTATCTGATTACTGAGTACGTAACTGGCATTATATCATGTCTTAGCTTGTTTTATACGTTCATGTCATGTTTTACTGATTTAAGCTTTATACTGTGTTTATCATGTATTCTGTCTATTCTGTTTAAGTATTTCTTGTATTTCATGTATTATTATACATTTTGTGTAATAATAAGTAACTTTCTAAAAATAGCAGGTTTTCTAAAATAGAAAGTTTCGAAAAATAGAAAGTTTCCAAAAATAGATTTACTGCTTAAAATAGATAAGTTTCTAAAAATAGAAAGTTTCCATAAATAGATTAGCTGCCTTAATTAAATAAGTTTCTAAAAATAGAAAGTTTTCATAAATAGAAATAAGCTGGATTATTAAGCTAATTATATAAGCTTAAGTGTTTAATGATTAATATCCTAAGTCAAGTAATTAAATAGTATTGTTTATTATTTATTTCATATAAATTAAATAAACTATAGGTTAAAGTATTTAATTAAATATAACATGATTTAATTAAATAAAGGTAAAAATACTTAGGTTAAAACATGTATTATTATCTATTAATAATATAACCTAAGTCATGCAAATTAATTAATTATAAGTCATGATTTTAATAATTAATTAATTATATAATCTAATTAAATGATAAATTACTTAGGTTAAAATTCATTTATTAATAATAATATTAATAACCTAAGTCATGTATAAATTAAATTAATCATGTACATGTTTTAATTAATTTAATTTAACTCTTGTAAAAATAAACTTGTAAAAATAATTAACCTTGTAAAAACAACCCATGAACCGAACCTGTGTTTTAATCTAAACATGTGTGAACCGGACCGGTTTTAACCCGTGAACCGGTAACCAACGCACCCTTGACTTGGCTAGCCGCCGGCTAGCATGAGTTCCCACCGGCTAGCCGGTGTTCCCCCTGTTGTCGTGGCCTTCGTTCCCCCTGCTTTCCTTATTTAGCCACCGGCTTAGGCCGGTGGTGGTTCTTTGTTTTAGCCGAGACCCACCCGACAACAACCATACCCCGACCAAGGTCGGGGTCCCTTTTCTCCTGCTGCCAAGACACAAGACCACCACACCGAGACCTTGAGGTCTCGGTTGGTGCGAATCAAATCAAGCCGAGATCCCCTTGGGGCTCGGTTTCTTGCGTAGGCCACAAACAAACACCTCTTAAACCCTTAATTAATTTTACCCCCATGATTAATTAACATGTGTTTACTTGTTTTTAAAACATTCATGATTTCATGTGATTAATTAATCAAGATCATAAAAAGAAAAGAGGTTTAGGGTTTACCGATTACGTGAATCAAAGGAGGATGAACACACTAACAACCTTGCAATAAATCAACACCAAAAATCAATCAAACACACCTTGTGTGTGTGTTCTACCCGGCGGCCAAGGAGAGGAAGAAAAGAGATTAGGGTTTTTCTTGATTTCTAATTTTTGTTATTATGAAACTCTGTTTTCCCTTTTTCCTTGTTTAGTAAAATTTGCATGGGCTTGGCCCTTGTTTCTTGTCTTGTCCGTGGGTAAGGGGGCCCACAAGGGGTAACCCGAATGTTTTTCCGTGTCTAATATTTAGTGTGTTCTCGTGTTCGTGTTTTACGTGATTAAATAGTTATCGTTCGTGTATTATTATATTTATTCATGATCTAATAAATATACATAAATTCATAATACCAAGCTCGTGATTATTTACGTTCATGATTTCATGTTCGTATGTTCGTGATTATAATTATTGAAATAATTATCGTGTCTTAATACGTAATAAATACTTATCGTGTTATAACACGTACGTAATACTTGTAATTCTTGTTCGTGAAACGTAAACATGCTATAAAAGGAAAGTTCTAATCATGTACGTACGATCATAAGGGTACTATTCATGGTAAAAGCTTGCGGGTTTTACACACACTATATGACATATTATAAAAATGACCTCAAACTTTTAATTATATACACATTTTTAGTGTCACAAATTTTATTTATCAAATATAGAGCTTAAATCTATCGATTCTTTTAGGAAAAAAATATCGCTTAAAAGATCGTCGAATCGCGAATCAAACGAGCCAATATTACAATGCTTTCGAAATACATATAATTTTATACAAAATTTAAAACTTAATACATATTTTTTATATTTTTTTCCGAAATAATCTTAGAACTTATTCGCTCTTTGAAAAGTTCGTCATTGATGCGAATAATCTTTCACATTATCAGTCCACTTCAAATATTAGTTTTTCACTCCCCGTCGCGTAGCGCGGGTTACATATCTCGTTTACTTTAAGCT